>OW240916.1:222341453-222355852 GCA_933207985.1 Pelobates cultripes
AGTTGTAGATTATTGCTCTTCATCTTGATACTACTGAACCACTTGAAAACGTCTTCTGCGTAAGCCTATACCAGTATTAATGTATGTACCTCTATTGCGGCTTCTGCGTAAGCCTATACCCTGACAAGATTATACATTCATACAGCGGCTTTTGCGAAAGCCTTGGCTATGTCACAAATGTGCACTTTATTATTGGCTATGAAAAAATAAAGAATAAAAAAATAAAAAAATAAAAACGGAAAAGGAAAAAACTATATGGGATGACCTTGTAACATCTCGTATGAAGTTTAAGATCTGGTGACCTGTAATGTCTCATGAAGAGTTTAAAGTCTCATAGTCTGGTGGTTTGCGGTAGCAGTTCATATGGGGTAAGGGCAGTCCTTTCGGCTGCGATCTCTCTTCAGGGTTATCCGCACTATGGAGGTTGTTTTTGTGTAGAATGCCGTTCCGCCGCCGCCATGCCAGTTTTTCCTCTCCTCTGGGTGGGGAGTTTCTCCGTGGGGTGAGCTGAGCTCGGTTCGCTCCTAGTGGATCAGGCTGCAGCTGTGGTAACTAAAGTCGCCTCAGAAAGTCCGTAGGGTCATCTGTGACGGAGAGCGAAAGCACCGCTTCCCCGTGCGACACCACCAGGGTACCCAACGCTCCCCACCTGTACCTGATTCCGTGGTCTCTGAGCAGTTTGGTGGTCGGCATGAATTGGCGTCTCTCCAATAGGACCGCAAATGGTAAGTCGTCAAAGATTCTAACTTGGTAGCCATCTACCGCGGTGTGGGGTGTGTTCCGTGAGCGGGTCAGGATAGCCGTTTTCACCGCTGTGCTCCTAGTGACAGCGATTATGTCCCTAGGGGCGTCCACTGGGGCCGTCGCGGCCTTTCGGATGTGGAATGCCATCGCCATAGGCGGCAGCCCTCCCTCTCCCCTCACCTCCATCACAGTAGCCAGTTTGTTAGCGAACTCCAGCACCGCTTCAGGCCCCACTGTTTAGGGTACCCCATGGATGCGTATATTTTTCTTGTGGTGTCTAGCCTCCATGGCCGTGACGGTGCGGGTGAGTCGCTGGAGCTGCTGAGAGAGGTCCTCTACATTAGCTCAGGTCTCTGCGAGGGTGTTATTACGTTCCTCTTCTCGGGTCTCTACTGCTCCAATGCGGGCCTTGATGCCGCCTAGTTCTCCGCGGACCTCCTCCAGGTCCTTATTCCAGACTCCTCTGAGCTCGAGCAGGAGCTTTTTGATATCCCCTTTGGTAGAGGGTAATGTATCTGAATCAGAGCCCTCTCTCCTGTATATACCACTAGGAGCTTGTGTTGATTCTGGTGCCTCCTCGTCCAGGGACATCTCTGACTCACTGGAGCCTCGAGGCCTGCTAGGCGCCATCTTAGGTTGTGCTGGCTGTTGCGGCCTATCGAACGACCACCTAATGTCTGGCATTTTGGGAGCCTCAGAAGCCAGCAATTTTATATGTTTGCGCCCCATCTCTCTTTTGGGGGGTTCAGGGTTGCCAGGAGCCCGGTTGTGGCGTTAGTCTGCAGGCTTTTCGTGGCCTTGTGATCAAGAACTGCACTTTTAATGCTTGAAAACAGCTCACATAGTTGCTGTGATCACTCTACCAAAGAGGAATGTCAGTTTAGAAAAGAAAAAAAAAGGAAGAACAATGTAAACAGAACTCCAAACTCTCAGCGCTAGTTTTATAAGACATTACATGGTACTCATTACACCCTAAGTGTTACATATGTTTATTATAAATGCAGCGTCATTCCCTGTGTTTCTGTTACAGGCAGATTGGGATCCAAGCCAATCTTTTATAGTCTACTGAGTCCACTGTGAGATTCTATGCAGATTAACCAGACTCCCCTGCAGTGGTTTAGTTTGACATTACAAGTATTTTATCCAACAGGTTTACATCTTCGGAAAACCAAGGAGGAAAGATTACAACAAAAACTCGTGCAAATCTTCCTTATTTGGCTTTCTATAATAACCTTTTAGATTCCCCAGCATGAACGCTTTAGCAAAGCATACTGGATTTCACAGCGAGTATAAGCCTCAGTATTTATACTTTAAACATGCAGGGTTTTTTTTTTATACCAGGCCCACATAAATCAGTTTATGTATTTTTTTTAAATGTGCCGTTATGGATGACCGCACTCCCTACAAACAATTCTGTAAAAAAAAATCATACAAAACTCGCTCATGTCCATCCCATGGTAAAGCGCTACGGAAGTTGCTGGCGCTATATAAATAATAAAATAATAATAAAAACGAATAATTATCTTTCAGACAGCATGAAAAGTAATCTTCCTAATACAGTAATGCTGTGGAATGTCTCACCCCCCACCCCTACTAGGACCATAGATAAAGAGACATCAAAACATATATAATGAAAATCAATGGTTTCGAAATAATCCTTGAGAAAGGCACAATGTTAATTTAGTTATAACATGTCTTAGTGTTTTAGTATAGAAAGAGCTACTGGTTTTCTAGCACTGTGAACGCTGTGGAAAGGAGGATTCTATCACCATTTGCATGACATGTTTTCTATGATACTAACTTTACTTGCAAATCAAATATTTCAAACTTTTCTTTATTATGATAGAAGGTATTACCCCACATTACTGCATTTGTAACACCCATGCTATACCATACCTCCAAACATTGCAAATGGACAAAGAGGGCACTATGGAGAAGGTTCCTGCTCTCTGAATTCCTTCCAGACTGCCAAATAAAGTGCTGTACTCACCTTGATCTTCCACGCACCCTCCATCGTCAATGGGGCCACCCGCAGTCCAATCACAGGCTTCTCATATAGAACTCTGTGACTGGATAAATTTGGAGGCACAGGGCATATGCGCACTCCGGGCCTGCAAGGGGACAGAAAAGGAGGGATGGAGTGGAAAGGAGGGATGGTTTATTTTTAAAATAAATAAATAAATGACCCTGCAATGGAGTTAGGGGGAAGGGAGCACTCACAGGATGGGAAGGGAGAGCTAGCTTCCCCCAACAAGCACACTGCCTGAAAGGGGCCAATTATCACATCTGTGGACAGTGTGTAGTGCGCACTGACGACAGACATATTTTATGCACAGAATTGACAGTGGCAGTACTTAATATAGAGTTCTGGGCTGCCAGTGTCACGTGTGCTGGGGGTGCAACTTGCCCCCTACACACAATTACTAATATCTCAGTATTAAGACAAAAAAAATCAAAAATTTCTGAGGGACACTTCAGATTTTGAGTCTGGATGAGTATACCGTTTATTCAAAAAGAGAGTGCGGGTAGACTCGGACCATTTTAGCACCTCAGAGTATGATTCCACTGACACGGAAGGAGAAACCATACTGAATACATCCACTAACATAACCAACGTGAACACTAACCCAACACCATTTTGGAAAAGGGGGTTGATTTTTTAGGCCTCAAACAGGCAGACGAATTCCAGGGTCCAAAGAGACAATCACAAAGGAACAGGGGCCCACGGAAACACCGCTACTAACCACCAAAACCCTTCAAGTTGTTAACCTATCCTCAATTACCCTGACAAACATACAGATACAGACTCTTACAAAAGGTTTATCATTTGTCTCCATACCACAATTTAACACATTTATTTGGACAATGGATTTACATCTCTTTGCCCGCAAATTGGCTCTCCATAAGTACCACTCTATAAGAAAGGCTCATAAAGCTCAAAGCCTAGGTCTTAGTGTTAATGATCTAGATTGTCTAGATACATTAGTGGAACTTCTCAATTTTGGTGAGGGATTAGAACCAAATACCATGCCAAATACTAACCTTAGACCTAAAAGTAAATTTACCACACAAATTAAGGAATATAAGAACATTGCAGTTTTTTTAGAGATGGTCTGCATGGACATTACATCTATGGATGAAAGGGTTCTTCAATATAGATATAATGGTAACCTCACCAAAAGAGAAAGCAAACGCCAACATTGTCATTAAACCATCTGACAAAGGTGGTAATATTGTGGTCATGAATCGTTCAGATTATATCCAAATGGTAAACCTTATTCTTAATGATAAGACACCTATCAGATCCTACCACGGCTGAATATTTCACTGAAATTAAGACTCTCTTATCTCTGGCCTTGGATAGTAAATTCATAACAAAAGAGGAATTTGACTTCATGCTCATTCGATCACCAGTACTGTCCACCTTCTATAGCCTGCCTAAGGTGCAAAAGTCCTTGACGAATCCACCTGGCAGGCCTATTGTATCAGGAAGGGATAATCTAACCCAGAATGTAAGCATTTTTCTTGATAAAATCTTGTCACCCATTGTATCCAATTTACAATCATACATCAGAGATACAAAACAAATGTTACACTGGTTAAAGAACTTAAATGTACCAGAGGAAGCCATCTTATGTAGCCTGGACAGAGAGGCATTATATAGCTCCATCCCCCATAAATTGGGGATTAAAAGCCTTAGATCCACTCTTCAGAAAACACTTCATGCCCCACCAGCATACTTAGACTTTATTTCTGATATCCTTAAATTTATCTTGACCAAGAATGTCTTTTTATTTAATGGTAAAGTATACCAACAAGTTTGGGGTAATGCCATGGGGACTTCATGCGCACCCTCCTATGCCAACATATACTTGGGCACCTGGGAGAATTTATCGATCTATCGTGCTAAAATATTTTTGGGAAAAGATACATCGATGATGTCTTTGTTATTTGGCTGGGATCTTCTGATGAGTTCATGACGTTTGTAACTCTCTTAAACACTAATGAATTCAACTTAAAATTCACAAGCGAAGTGGGGGGCAGGAATCTTAACTTCCTAGACCTTACGGTTTCCATACAAACAAGTCTATACATTTCAACCACCCTGTACCGAAAACAAACAGCCTCTAATGGCCTTCTGAACTGGACTAGCCACCACCCACCAAAACTGAAGGCTGGAATCCCTGTCGGCCAATATCTGTGCTTACGTAGAAATTGCTCTTCCCTGGATGACTTTAAAATCAAGGCCTGGGATCTCTGGAAATCTTTTAGGGAAAAAGGTTATCCTAATCGGGTTCTAAAAAGGGCTTATGCCAGAGCAATTAATGCCAACAGAGATACCCTACTCAGCGATCACATAAGGGACACAGGACCTTCCAAAATTCGATGCATAGCATCGTATGATGCAGGCTGGTCTAACATGATGAATACGCTTAAAAGATTTTGGCCAATACTCACTTCGGATCCCCATATTAAGAAGGTTATAACACCATTCCCCTCAGTGACAGCACGCAGGGGCAGAAATTTGAAAGACATACTAGTCCCTAGCTATTTGGCCTCCTTAAATAAACCCCTCAAACAATATCTACCATGGGGTACATACAAGTGTGGCCACTGTAGTGCATGTCCCCATATTGCTAACCGGACCAAGTTTTTCACAGACAGCAGTGAAAGTGAGGAATTTTTAGCAAAATCTTTCTTTAACTGCCGTACCGAAGGGCTAGTGTACCTCCTGTTATGTTCATGTGGTTTAAAGTACGTAGGCAAAATGTTTCGCCCCTTCAAGCTTCGCAGAAGAGAACACGTTAATTCCGTAAGGAGACCAATTTCACAACATCTAAAAACTCACCATTCTAGTTCTGCTACTAAAATTAAATTCATGGGTTTTGAATCATTCCCCCAACCTCCACATAAAGGAAATTGGGACCGAAAACTACGGCAGAGAGAATCGTATTGGATTTACAAACTAAATACGTTATCCCCAGCAGGGTTAAATGAGGGATTCTCTTTTTCAGCTTTTTTGTAATACTACTAAGGGGACTTAAACAACACTGAGGAACTCTTCCTTTCTAAGTTCCCTACTATACTATTTGTAAATTTGTAGATATGTAACTATGACACTTTTTATATGAACATGAACGGCCACTTTATTTTCACCTTGTTCATTTTGCCATTCGAGCCAAGGTACTGTCTGCCTTATTTTATACATCCTGATTGAGGTTTACTTCCCCTGATTGGATGTTTATTTCTATATGTTTATAGGCATTATTTAATCCATAAGACAGGTCCCTTTACTATACATTTAATGTACCCTGACCTGACTGGCATATGTGAGATCGTGTGTGGCAATTTTTTGACTGTACAATCATTGGGACAGCCTATGCAATAGATGCCCATACCGGATGGGACTCAGTGCAGCTCTCACAATGTTGTGAGCACTGCCAAGATGCTATTCCCAGCACACTTCCAGTCAGTTACACTCCATAATACAGTGGATGTTCCAGTCAGACTATGAGGTGCGCTTTGGAAATACTTTAAGCCAACCTCACATATTCAGCCATCACGTCCAAATTACGCCCCGCCTGGCTCCACTCTATAGGTCAGGACAGGGGTTAAAAGAATAATAATAACATGTATTTATGTGGCACCTTTCTCCTAGTGGGACTCATGATGTTCTTCAACTCTCAGAGCTGACTAGTAGTATATGTTAATGTTGCCCCATTGATGGAGATTGTTTTGCTGACCTCAGACGTATGGGGTGTTGGGTTGGCCCTGCAGGGATTTGAACCTGCAGCCTTGCCTTTTTTAGCAGGCTTTGTGGTCAGGGATTTTGCCAGCTAAGCTATGTCACTGGCAGAGTGTGTCTTCTCTATGTTTTTGAGATGTAGAATATGTGACGACGTGCCACTCCCCTGGTAGACTGCAGAATAGAGTTTAGATACTCCGCCCCTCAGGAACATTGAAAAGCTGATGGCCATGTTTCATCAGCAATAGGTATTTAAATGGAACAACAAGCTACTCATGTTCACAGGCTCCTGACGACGGCATTTTGAACACGCTGAAACGCGCATCGAGCTTTTTCTTTAATCTCTGCACTTGGTAGCACTTTTTTATTTTTGTTACCACTATGGTTATTGATTTTTAGGTGTTTATTTATTTATTTATAACTTTAGTAGGGAGAGTTGGTTCAGGTAGACACTAGTGGTTAGACCACGGTGTCAAGGTAACTTTTAGGGTGAATTGAGAGATTTATTTATTTATTGTGTGAGGCTTTTCATCTGCGTTTAGACATGATTACCCGGTCCCTTGTCCTCTGGGGACCCTGTGCATCTTCTCTCTCCCTAACCTCGTTTACACTACCTTCCTGTCAGTCGGACACTAGGGGAACTGGAACTTAGATGCTAGCTAGTACTCCAGACAATTGATCCCATGGGCACCGTTTAGTAGATCTCCCTTTTTTTTCAAGTTATACTTTTTGTTTGCATATCCCTTTTTATCCTTAGATTGATTAAAGGTAGGGCCTCCCTTCTTATACAGTGGAGCTCTCCTGATGTTGGTTTCCCCTTGTGGGACTCTACACATCACCTACTCCTATTACCTACATATTTTGGAGGGTTACCCCCTCATTGGAGCTCCCTATTAGGTGGTTACAGTGGTGCAGCTCATGAGCCCTTGACTTGTATCCGGACTCCTGACCTGCACTCTGTTTACTTTATTTCTCCATTTTGTAATATCTCAGTATGTGCAGTGTTTCAAGCAGAAACACTGGGCATACTGCTGACTCCTATCACCACGACCACTTCAAGTCACTGAAGTAGCCCTTTATTTTTAGGGGTGTGAATGTGGGTGTGGACTAAGGTCAAGCTATTCTGAGACATTTTACATGACTTACTGTTATCAATTTATGGAACTAAAATGTAGTTTAAAGACACATTACTGTGAGTATTACTGCTGTGGAGCTCTGTTATACACACAGACACACCAACAATACTAACCTCCTAGAAAAGAGGGACATTGAGACAGATTGGCCCAATATAGGAACACTTGGGAGGTATGTTCTGTAAAAAAGCAGCATTGTGCACATCATTTTATGTTTTAGGACAATATGACATCAATAATTTATACAACCAAACATACACTAATCAGCCACTACATTAAAACTAAAATGTGAAAAAACTTGGAACCGGTGCAGCAAAACTCCAAAATGCCACTAGCAGAAGTTTCTAAGCATGAATAAAAAAAACACGAAGGTAATGGGAACACATAGTTCATTACTTTGCTGCAAGACAGGTCACCAGCTCCAAATCCACTAATAAAACAACAACAAAATTAAATAACACCTTGAACTTTTTTACATGTTCTTCAAACCATTCCTGAGCATTGTTTGCAGTGTGACAGGGTGCATTATCCTGCTGAAAGAGGCCACTGCCCTTAGGGAACACCATTGCCATGAAGGAGTGCACATGGTCTGCAACAATCTGTAGGTAGGTGGTACGTGTCAAAGTAACATCCACATGAAAGCCAGGACTCAAGGTTTCCCAGCAGAACATTGTCCAGAGCATAACACTGCCTTAACCGGCCTGCCTTGTTCCCATAGAGCATCCTGCTGCTATCTCTCTCCCAGCTAAATGACACATATGCACCTGACCATCCACCTGATCTAACAGAAAACGTGATTCATTAGATCAATCAATCTTCTTCCATTGCCCATTGTCCAGTTCTGATGCTCACGTCTCTGTTGAAGGCACTTTCAGCAGTGGACAAAGGTCATTGTGGGCACTCTGGCAAGTCTGCGGCTACACAGCCTGATATGCAGCAAATGGTGATGCACTGTCTGTTCTGACACCTTTCTATCACAGCCAGCATTACATTTTTCAGCACTTTGAGCTACAGGAGCTTTTCTGTATGTTCAGACCAGACAGGCTTGCCTTTGCTCCCCTCGTGCATCAATGAGCCTTGCGATCCCATGACTTGATAGTGGTTCACTTTGTGTTGCACCTCTTTTGGTAGGTACTAACCACGGCACAACCCAAACGACTTGCCATTTTGGAGATGCTCTGACCCAGTTGTCTGGCCATCACTATTTGGCCCTTGTTAAAATCACTCAGATCTTTTCGCTTGCCCCTTTTCTCTGCTCCCAACACAACAAATTCAAGAACTGACTGTTCACTTGCTGCTTAGTATATCTTACCCTTGACATGTGCCATTGTAATAATTTAATCAGTGTTATTCACTTTATCTGTCAGTGGTTTCAATGTTGTGGCTGATCAGTGTAATGTTTTTGTCATAATTAAACATGATTCTAGAACAATTATGGCATAGAATGTGTTAATAAGTTGTATGACATCACTACATCAATTTCTGGAGATTGGAATCTATCCTCTGATTAAACCAAAATTGCCTTCAACTGTGACATTACGTCTCTGTAAACACTTCATTTCTCAGAAATTAGAGAAAAGAAATCTGTTTATAAAGAAAAGAAGATGAAGCTGTCACATGTAAGTTATACAATCAGCGATGAATTCTGACTTAATTGTGTATTTTTCATGTTTCTAGAGCAGCTTCTCAGTTTCAGTTAGCAGCCTGGAATCCTTTGTTTATGTAACAAAAGCATGGAAAGACCATAAACAGATTATCATGGACAGGTTGGGACTATGCCGGGTTGGTCTCTGATCTCAAGGCCAGTAAAGTGTACAGCGAGTTTCTCAGGATTGTGAGCAGGCCGATACATTCTGTGCTGGCCATGAAAAGAACACTTTGTTGAGAAAATATTGTACTCTGAGCATGTTTGTTTGGGGTTCCAAGTTTTCTAGTGCTTAGTATGAGTGTATCAGTGCTAAGCAAAGGTCACCAACATTTTCACACTTTGGACCTTCCTCTATTTGTTCATTTGGAAGGATCTGGAAGAGGCGTCTTACACAGCTGTGGATACAAAGAGATCCCGACAGAATGTACTGACGAGCCACTAAGAGTTTTAAATGTCCCCTTTTAAGGAGAACTCGTCTTTTCTACAAAAACAAACAAACAAGACCTTTAAAAAAAAAAAAAATAGATGCAGTTACAGACAAACATAGGGAACATGAAGGTATGGGGGTAACTACAAACAAATAGACCAGTTTGAGACCAAATACGCACATTGTCCCACCACACCCCACTTCCTTTCTTAATTCTACATTAAATGTTTCATACTAATACTGCAAGAACTAGAATACAATATTAGTAAAAAAATATTGTTGTATATCATTTTTTAGAATTGCGCTGTGAGGCAGCAGTCCACAATCATTTCTACTCAAGAATCCTGGAGAGCAATTCCTCATTCTCCAGGATTCAAAGGTAGCAAGACATCAGATATATACTGGGACCATATAGAAAGAATCTAGGCACAATGTGGCCAAAATGTTGTCACAGCTGCTTGAAATTCTGTTTAAAGTCTGCACCTTGAAGATATTGTGTGTCCAGATAAAAAGGTCAGATAAATGTGCATCCCCTAGTCTTTTGGAGATGAGAATACAGGAGAGGAATATTTATATGTATGAATCAGGATTAAAGACCCCATATATACATATTATTATCCTATTATCACTGGGAGAACTACAGTTAGTGCAGCCACACCAGGCCCAACCAGCTTGGAGGGCTCATCAAGTGGCTCACACACCTAAGTTCCACTGATTGGTATGTCTGATCATTGGTCCTGTTAGGCGATGCAGCCCTTTAGCAGTGCAACTGGCAAATGTGAGAGAAGGAGGAAGAAGAGGAAGGAGAGAATCAGGACTAGAATCCCATCAGCCTCAGCCAGCAGCCAGATCACACTGAACCCAGGGAAGAAACCCTCCTGCATGAGCAAGGTATGGAAACAGTAGGGTGACTAAAATATAAAAAGTATGACTTGTGTGTGTATTTATCAGTGTGTGCAAATGTGTGTGTATATATGTGTCGTGTGTTTATATGTGAATGTATGTGTAAGTGTGTTTTTATATGTGTATCAATGTATATGTGTGTATATTTGTGTATGTGTCAGTGTGTGTATGTTTGTACGTGTGTGTCAATTTGTATGTGTATCTGTGTCAGTATGTGTGGGTTTATGTGTGTGGCAGTGTACGTGCATATGCGCATACATCCCAGTATTCAAACGCCAACACTACATTAACCCCTGAAGGACCAAACTTCTGGAATAAAAGGGAATCATGACATGTCACACATGTCATATGTCCTTAAGGGGTTAAAGGGCTTGCAAAGGTTGCAGACATAAGAACTGCAAACTGTTTTTTTCTATAACCCAATGCAAAAATGCATAATTAAATATGTGCCTTTTCATTTGCAGCATATTTACAAAATAGTGAATTTTAAAATATATTCATATTTGGGCAATGGGCAGTGGAGTGTCCCTTTAAGCGTGGAAGACTAAAAGCAATCTGTACAGCGACATTTACCTGCATTTGAGGTCTCAAAGCCTAGTAATGTACATCTGGAGGAGGTCGCTGAATCAAGGAAGTGAAAAAATAGATATTTCTACCAGGAGCTAATGGATACACTCTCGTATAGTGAATATTCATGTGAGTTTTATTGCTGTGGAGTTCCGTTATACACTCAATGTGTTCACTATAAACTATTCATTACTCGCACACACCACATATTAATGTGAGGTTTATTGTTTTGGGGCTCTGGGTGCACTCATACACTGCCCATTACTGAGACATTTACTAATATTTAGTTTTATTTACACAGGAAGTCTAGATTTCACTTGTCTGCTCTGAGATTTATATTTTTAATGTTTTTACTGTATTTACTGTTGCTAAATGAAACTAGGTTTTGAATGGAGCAGCAACAAACGGTTTTAGAATTTACACAGCTTGTGATAAGAAATATTAAAATGTTACCAATCATTTAAGGTATGGGGGACAGTGATTATAGAAGGCTAACACAATGACATGATAAGCAATGAATCAAACAGTGTTATCACATAATTCTGCTTTCATTTCCATAACAATAGCAGGCAACAGACAAATATTGAATTAGAACAAATAGGAAGAAAAGGGAGCCAGGGATCCATTGTTATAAAGGTATTAGGTATATATGTTGGAAGAAGTGGATCGTCAAGGGAAACTATAGTGCTAGTAATATAAAGTTGTATTCCTAGCAATATAGTACCCTATAGTGCTCCAGCCCTCACCACCAGCCCCAAACTCCCCCCCTTATGGCGCTTATAGGGTTAAAAACCCTACTGGGACTTGTCACCTGATTACATGGCCGTTGTCCCTAACATTTGGGACCTAATGCGCATGCACGGCAATCACCGCATTAGGACTACCCTATAGGAAAGCATTGAATGCTTTCTTATGTAGTTTTAGATGGTGCTGGATGTCCTCATGGCTGGGTTAAACTGACAGGGGAACTGTACTTAGACCACTTCAGTGAGCTTAAATGGTTTGGGTGCCTAGAGTGTCCCTTTAAAGGAACACTAAAAGCCCACAACCACAAAAAAAGAGAAGAAACGTATCTGGGATTTAATGAGGATTTTGTTTTTCTTAGGGTGAGTAAATAGCTCAAATAGCTTGCCGTTCTGTGGGTCCCCGCTCAGATCTCAAACTGGTTTTAGCTCATTTCTGTGCCATTACAGACTGAACCCAAGCCCTTTGTATATTAAATGCCTTTTCATATTTGTATTCTCCTCTTATATACCCACAGTATAACTCTATAAGGTGAGCGTGTGTTCACCTTTTCATATTTGTATATAAGACTGATCAAAACCAAAATGGCGATCCAGACCCAAATTCAGGTCCGCTCCCTCTTCACGAGAGATACAGCAATCCCAGAAAACCGTTTCAATCTTGTTTGGCCTCATCAGCGAGGCATAGCCGATACCCCTCTTAACACAGTTAGCAAGTGGTCCACGTCTTGACTACCCTTTTACCTTATGGGGAGCAAAAAAACAGGATGCAGGAGAATACTGAGAATGGACAACTGCTCAAATAGCCTGCCCTTCAGTGGGTCCCTGCTCAGTTCTTAAGTTTTGTTTTCACGTTGGTTCTATTGTCTTGTTTTGTTTTCTGTACATAGATAAACAATTTTTTTTCAAGAAACTAAAGGTGGTCTTAGGATTGCATAGCCTAAATTGCATACTGAAGATTGTCCTTTATTTACAGACAAAACAATTGGTGTTTTTAGACACAGGAATTTTCCAGCCTCTTTTACATTTCTGCAACACTGTATGGATTGTTTGTGGTCCCTTTGATGAACGGACTGCTTGTTTGTTGTGTGAAGTTGATGTTTTAGATTACAAAACATGAAATCTGTGTGTGACTGTGTGATCCCAGTTTGTTTTCATTATACTGTCCTTTGGGTGAGAAGGGATAATCTGTATAATAGAAGCCTAATTCGAGCACAACTGATTATTTTTGGAAACCACAGCACAAGTCATCTAACTGTATTCTGCCTTGTGACAATCTTGTCCCACTTAACCTTGGTCTATATTGAGCTGACGATGATTGCGGCCTGGGTGGGTCTCGTCAGTGAGGTGTGGCTGGTATAGCCTTAGGCAAAGCGAGCAAGGGATTCATGTTCGAATCACCTCAAGGGGACCCTATGCAATTTGCAAACAAACCATGACAGAGTGCAGGAGGACATGTTTCTTTTTACAAAGAATGCCAATACACTGAAAGTAATGCAAAGCTGTTTTATCCAATGGTCAACCCTCAAGCTCACCATTAAAGGACCACTCTTGGCACCCAGACCACTTCAGCTTAATGAAGTGGTCTGGGTGCCAGGTCCAGCTAGGGTTAACCCATTTTTTTATAAACATAGCAGTTTCAGAGAAACTGCTATGTTTATAAATGCGTTAATCCTTCCTCCAATTCCTCTAGTGCAGTGATGGCGAACCTTTTTGAGCCCGAGTGCCCAAACAGCAATACATGCCAACTTTTTTTCTCCTTAAAGTGCCAACACTTAAACCCAAATACTGAGGTTTAAGTTTAGGAAAAACAACTCGTACTGTTGTCCGAACTAATAACTTTTGTTTTAAAAGAACACAGAGAGTTCAATGATACAAATTTTAAATAATGATATAAATAGATAAAATTAAGCTTATATTTATTAGTATCTCCAACAAATGCAATACATACACACACAGACTGTTGAATACATACACACAGTCTGCTGAATACACACACACACAAGACTGCTGAATACAGAGACTGATGAATACACACACAGTCTGCTGAATACACATACAGACAGACTGCTGAGTACACACACACACACAGACTGCTCAGTACACACACACACAGACTGCTCAGTACACACACACACACACACACAGACTGCTGAGTACACACACACAGACTACTGAATACACACACACACACACACAGACTTCTGAGTACACACACACACAGACTGCTGAGTACACACACACACAGACTGCTGAGTACACACACACAGACTGCTGAATACACGCACACACACACACAGACTGCTGAATACACGCACACACACACACACTGCTGAATACACACATACTGCATTGAGGTGGGGGGTGCTGTGTGTGGGGGGGGTGCATGTGTGTGTGAGTGTTGTATGTGAGGGGTGCTATGTGTATGTGAGGGGTGCTGTGTGTGTGTGTGGGGGGAGCTGTTTGTGTGGGGGGGTGCGTGTGTGTG
>OW240916.1:222355952-222424775 GCA_933207985.1 Pelobates cultripes
GCTGGAGGGATAGGGGTGCTGGGGGGTAGGGGTACTGCTGGGGGGGTAGGGCTACTGCTGGGGGGGTAAGGGTACTTCTGGGGGGGTAAGGGTGCTGTGTGTCAGTATACCCCCCATCCCTGGTGGTCCGGTGGTGGTAAGCACTGCAGGGGGAGGGATCTGTGATGCAGCTCCCCTGTCCTCCCGCGCAATGCTGTGTGGAGCGTTGCCATGGTAACGCGCGCAATGCTCCATACAGCATCGCGCGGGAGGACGGGGGAGCTGCTTCCTAGAGCCCTCCCCCTGCCTCCCGACCCGGAAGCAGAGTAGGCGCCTGCCGTTTCGGGCAGGCAGGTGCCTACTCTGCATTTATGGCGAACGTGTGGCCGCGTGCCCACAGAAAGGGCCCGGCGTGCCACCTGTCGCAAGCGTCCATAGGAAAGCATTGTAAATGTTTTCCTATGAGACCGGCTGAATGTGCGCGCAGCTCTTGCCGTGCGTGTGCATTCAGCCGAATGGGAGGATCGGAGGAGGAGAGCTCCCCGCCCGGCGCTGGAATAAAGGTAAGTTTAGCCCCGTTCCTCGCCATCCAGCCCGGCGGGAGTGGGACCCTGAGGGTGGGGGCACCATCAGGGCACCATCAGGGCACTATAGTGCCAGGAAACCGAGTATGTTTTCCTGGCACTATAGTGGTCCTTTAAGGGAGGTCCTTGATGCCAGGTTCCATTAGGGAAGAGTAAATGGTCAGAGATAGGAAGAGGGAAGGAATGCTGGGGTGTGAGAAATAGGAAATAAAATGTCTGTGGGAAAAAAGACTACTAAAAGAGCTGGTGGAGAAAACTTATTCCTAAAGTGGAGACTCATTTCACCACAAGGTAGGTATGTTCCCAGGGAATATGGAGTATGAGACTTATATCAAGGATTTATAAAGGCTTGTGTTATTTTACCCTTAACAAGCATGTAACAAAAGTGTGTATCTCTGATCAGTTCCCCCTATTTTCATAAAGCAGCCCAGGTTGTGCATTGGGAAAAATATATAAATTGTATTATAAGGCATGAGACTGCATGGAAGCTAACAATTTCACACATTGCTGGATAAGCTGATCTAACAGCTAATATTGCATTTCAATGTAGGCATAATGTTCAATGAGACAATCTCTGTCAACAGTACACATGCTAATCAAACTCTAATGACAGGGTCCCTATGAGGAATCATTTTCAATTAGATTTAATCTGAGATGTGGCAAAGAGGATACTGGCCTATAAAACATAATCTAGGACAGGTTGTATGAAGATAAATATAGAAAACCGCAGAGAGCCGGGACACAGTGCTAACATAGCATCATTTTAACCCTTTTGTGAGCCTGTCTGATAAATTTGATTTGTGCTTATCCACATATACCCCAAAATATTGTATATCTCACAGTAGTCAATGTTCATAGATGTTTATGAATTAATGAGGTTCTACATCAGGGGTAGTCAACCTTTTTCTACCTACCGCCCACTAATGCATCTTTCTTGATGGTAAAATTTCCTTACCGCCCACCGGTGCTGCAGTAACTCAAATTTTTTAGTGCAAGTCCGAAATATTTTTTAGAAAGGAGGGTTTTTTAAAAAAATATGCGCTTAAATTTATCTTTTTATTTTTACTTTATGCATGTTTCTAATGTTTTTAACGTTATGAAGTTAAATGTGAAAACAAAAAATGTCATTGAAATTACTTTTAACTGGGGATTAATGAGATCCTTGAGGCTGATGCTGCGAGACTAAATATTTGATATTCGGTTTTATTATTATTTATTTTCGTAAGGAACAAACGAAGGTCTCCTCTTTCTGTGATATTCATATAGTTTTTCTTTGTTTGTTAATATGATTAACAGCACTAAAACCTGATTCTACAAGATATGTGGTAGGGAAAGGTATCAATAAATTGAATATCATTTTCCACTTATTTAGATATAATGCAGGTATTATTTTATTTTGCCAGTGTTTGGTATCAACCACTGCCGAAATTACATTTACTCTCTTCGTTATATTTAAATTCTAATAGTTCTTCTTGGCAACTTATATCAACCTCAGCAACATTTGCTGTAAAAGGATATATCATCCAGTCATGCACCTTTAAGTTCAAAATATATTGAAATTGTTTTTGAATATCCAATTGAAGTTCGTTGAGGTGGCTATTGAACCTTTAAGTAACCCCCAGAGTTACATCATCTTTTATAGATGACAATTCAAGAAACTGATGAAATTCTCTCTTGAAAATATTATGACAGAGAAGATCAAGCTTTTCTATAAATAATGACACAATATATTTGCAACTTATAAGAGTTATATCGGCTCCTTCAAACTGCTTATTAATTTCATTGAAAATGTCTGCCAAATAAAATGCATCATTCTTTACTGTTTTTAACTGTTCATAGAGACCAGCCTCATTATTATTTTCAAAAAACTGTATGACACTATCATATAATGCAGCAAAACGAGACAAGCATGTACCCTTTGTACCCATTGAACTTCTGTGTGTAAAAGTAACCTAATAAACTGCTCGTTATTTCCCTGGCACAGCTGTCGAAACATTCTATCACCTTTGGCATTAGATTTGATCCTATTTACAGCTTTAATTATTATACTTAATTATTATTATTATTATGATATTTATAGAGCGCCGTCAAATTCCGCAGTGCTTTACAATGGGTGGACAAACAGACATGTAGTTGTAACCAGACAAGTTGGACACACAGGAACAGAGGGGTTGAGGGCCCTGCTCAATGAGCTTCCATGCTAGAGGGAGTGGGGTAAAATGACACAATAGGGTAAGGATAATGTTAGACTAGTGACAGTTGCAGAAGAGGAATCAGTCAGGAGCTGTTAACAGTTTAATTGATACGCTTTTATGAAGAAATGGGTTTTTAACGATTTTTTGAAGGAGTGGAGACTGGGTGAGCATCATAATGATGAATGGAGACTTGTACTTAAATGTTTTCCTACAATATGTTGTCTGTGCACAACACAATGAATACACAAAACATTCTTCCTTCAAGTAAGCAACAAATCCACAACAGTGGCCTACCATTGATGGTGCTCCATCAGTAGCACATGCAACAATATTGCTGTATATTATTTTTTTGCAAAGTATGAGTTCACAGCATTAAAGGTACACTTTAGTCACCAGAACAACTACAGCCTATTGAATTTGTTCTGGTGAGTAGAATCATTACCTTCAGGCTTTTTGCTGTAAACACTGTCTTTTCATAGAAAATGCATTGTTTATATTACAGCCTAGTGATAACTTCACTTGCCACTCCTCAGATGGCTGTTAGAGATCCTTCCTGGGTCATGGCTGCCTAAAATGCATCCAAACATTCAGTGTTTCCTCCCTCTGCAAGCAGACACTGAACTTTCCTCATAGAGATTTGTTGAATCAATTCATCTCTATGAGGAGATGCTGATTGGCCAGGGCTGTGTTTGAATCATACTGGCTCTGCCCCTGATCTGCCTCTTTGTCAGTCTCAGCCAATCCTATGGGGAAGCATTGTGATTGGATCAGGCCACCACTTCTAAAGATGTCACCTGACAGGTTGTTTTTCTGAGGCAAACAGCATGCAGATCTACAGCTTCAGGCTTCAATACAGTAAGATTTTACTATATTTATGGAGGCATGAGGTGCAGAGGGGGCTAGATGGTGGTGTTAACACTATAGGGTCAGGAATCCGTGTTTGTGTTCCTGACCCCATAGTGATCCTTTAAATATTGATAATTCTTTTGCATCTGTAATCATATTTAAAGGTGAATAGCATTTCTTCTTGCAATGTATTGTTTTCATCAAGGTACCGTACATATGTCATCAGTAGAGCATTTTTATCTGCAATGACAGACTCATCTAATTGTGTGGAAAATGAAGAATTTTGGAGAATACCTATAAGTTTATTTTCAACATTAGCCGCCATTTCGTCAATGCGTCTCCTTACTGTGTTATCGCTAAGGGGCAATGTTTTTAAAACTTCAGGTATTTCCTGATGCATTACTGTTTAATACATTCTTTGATAGAGGGTATTATCAAAGTTTATCCAATACTATGGCTTTTACCACTTTTTGCAATTAAGTGTGATATACGATAAGCTGCAGTTAATCCATCCTCATTCTTTGCATGTTGTTTTTGAAATGATGCAGCTATTGTTGAACGATTTTGAAATCTTTTATAGATTTCTTGAAAATATTCAATGTCCTATCTTTATCTTGCGAATGCTTTGTAGCAAGATGTTCTCGCAATCGAGTTGGCTTCATTGATTCATTAGAGAATGTCTTGTGGCACAGTAAACACACTGGAAGCTGTTTATTTGTAACAGATTCAATGAAACCCATCTTCAGATGCTCTGGTAAATAGCCACGAGCATATTTCTTTTTTTCAGACATGGGTTCTAAATTTGTTGCACAATTTAACAACTACTTTTACTCTTACCACGTTTTAATCTGCACTCCACACAGTGCTTCCCCTCCCCCTCCCTTTTCCCTTTTATTACAAACACCAAAAATAACGCTGTATTACGTGCCAATTTTTATTACGTCACCATAAAATGAAATTCCCCTTTTTTTCTAATTTTCCTGCCTTCTTCTTCTTTACCTTCCTTATATTATATCACTATACCAGGGGGTCTCTTTTTCCCTTTCTCTTTAGTCTCTCCTTCTCCTTCCTTTACTTCTTTTCCTTCTTTCTTTCTTTTATTTTAGAAGATAACAAAACTTAACTTGCCAAAACATGAGCCACTCTACACATTACTTTATCTCCTCCTTTATTTTAGCCCCTTTTTCAATTTTTCTTCCTTTTTAAAATTTTTTTTATCTTTTCCTTTTTATCTGCTTTTTAAAAAAATATATTTTCTTTTACCTTCCTTATGGCAATGTCTAAAAGTAAGGCTGAGCTAATTAGCCCACTTATTATGATTAGCCAACAACAACTCTCCTTCTCCTGCCTATAACTTTTCTCCTATTTTACAAGTGCTCTGCTTTGCTTCTGCCTGTCCCTGCTATCTTGCATCATTTCCACTTCTCCCCTTCCTCTTCCCATGTGTGACACTTGCTCGTGTTGGTACTTTCTCGCATTTGCGCACGCATTCACGCTTTCTCTTGGTCACGCGCATGCGTTCTAGTGTTCGCACGCATTCGCGCGCGTTCGTACGCATTCGTGCTTTCATGTGCGTTTCTGCACTCGCATCCACCCGTCCACTCTCTCGATGGAAGGAGGATTCAGCTTGTTGTGCCGCAGAACCCCCTACCACCCACCTGGAATCCTGGTAGGGTCCAGGTTGACGACCACTGTTCTACATAGATCTACTATAGTCGTTCTGTGAATTTAACTGACAAAACTATTCAACAATAGAAAATGATTTTGACAGGCTCTAGTACACTAGACAGGCTCTAGTATTTCACTCTCTATCCAAATAAAGAATTGATATTTTTTTAAATTGGTGTGTGTATACATATACGTATAATTTTTTTTTTTTAAATTAAATAACAATCGAGGTATATATTTATGATACAAGTTACCCTCTGACAGACTGCTAGTTCTCCTCATAGAGTGTCAGCTCCTCAGACTATCTCCCCTGACAGACTGCTAGTTCTCCTCATAGAGTGTAAGCTCCTCAGACCAGCCCCCCAGTGTAATTTCCCCTCTGACAGACTGCTAGTTCTCCCCATAGAGTGTCAGCTCCTCAGACCAGCCCCCCACGTTCTCACTTAGATTATGAACAAATGTACCAAATAACAATAGTCTAGCTTATGCACATACAATGCACAATGTTTGGGAATGGAAATTCCCAAACTGACAGCTTAAACCATTAAAATTGTCGGAATGTGGCCATCATACCACATTGAGGATTCTCTGGGCTTTTGTCCATTCTCAGAGTTCCTATATCCTTTGTTTTTGTTGCAATGCATTAACTTGGCTCTCCCCAAGTTCAAAAGGGTAATGCAAACGTAGACCTCATGCTCACTGTGCCTAGAGGGTATCCGCTACACCTTGCTGATGAGGCCCAAAGAAGGCTGAAACGTTCATCCAGAATTGCTGCATCTCTAATGCAGAGAGATCTTGCTGGCATTTTGGTTCTGGACTGCCCTTATGGGTGGCATCAGTCTGATGTACACTGGTATAGGTTCACTTTCTTATGGTACAAGTGATCAAAAATAGTTTTGAGATCTAAATGTGGATTTACCAAAGGGCAAGCTACTGTGTTCCTCTATTTTGTCCTTTCTCAGAGTTCTCATGTATCATAGCATATAATCTAAATTTGGTATAATATATTCTGTTGTTTAAAACAGGCAATTGTAAATAAAAAAGGAGTATTGTCAGTTACCCTAGTATCTGCTTTACAGTTACCCTTCTCCTGTGGCCATTTGCTGTACTCTTCTTGAAAAGGCTGTTCATGCCAAGACTCTTGTATTTTCCTGTTAGGCGACAGCATAACACACAGCCTGGATCAGAGACAGACAGTGTATCACACAGCAAATGTATTCAGTGCGTGAAGATACTGTTAGTTGAAGTACATTGTTTATCTGCGTTTTGTATCCAGCTTCTTCAAACAAAACAAAGCCTGCACATAGGGTTTGGGTTGGATACCAGGCACTTGCTTTCCATATTCTAGCATTAAGTAAAACAGTAATATTGGAAGCTTCTTTGCCAGAAGCTCAAGGAAGCAAGGTGAAAGGTTAGTGTAGGACCCACCTGAGAGGTTTGCCTTGACGTGGCAGGTGGGCTAAAGTCTCTCATGGCCAATGGAGAAACAAAATAACCTCCATTTGTTTAAATATGCATTGGGATTTGGGAACAGTGCATGTAATATTTTTTCTTTGGTTTTTACTGTATATATTGGGGCTGCCCAGGAGTAATGGGAGTTTGAGCGCAGGACTTGTTTTTTTTGTATTTGTATTTACTTTTGCATCACACAGTTATGTTACAATTCCCATGTGTTCCTTATTAGGGTTTTATAAGCATGAAGAGGTGTATATAAAAAAATAGTTCCATAGAATCGCGGCTGAGGACAGACCGGGAACCGATCAGGAACCGCAAATTCTTCATGCCAACAATAGTTCCAGGGCATTCACGGCTAAGTCCCCGTCAAGTCTTTTCGCGGTTTTGGTCCATGCGAACGGCTGCCAGGGAGCTAGCGTTTGGTTCTATGGGTACGAATGGAAAGTGCCGAACCAGAGGAACCAGGGGGAATAAAATATGGGTCTTTACAGTCGCTGACCTGGCCCATAGTTGGTGGGCAGGAGGCCAACTTCCACACTTCTCCAGGAGTCTGTGGCAAATGTATGTGGAAAGCGGTGTTTGTCACAGGGTGTGTATAAAAAAAATACCCCTTTCTGTCTCATTAGAGATATCTTTGCCAGAAGCTCAAGGAAGCAAGGTGAAAGGTTAGTGTAGGACCCACCTGAGAGGTTTGCCTTGACGTGGCAGGTGGGCTAAAATCTCTCACGGCCAATGGAGAAACAAAATAGCCTCCATTTGTTTAAATATGCATTGGGATTTGGAAAGAGCGTAGGTAACTTTTTTCTTTGTTTTTTACTGTAAATATTGGAAAAGGTCTCTCTATATTTTCAGATGTAAGTCTATTTTCTTCAGCCTTGTCAAAGTCTACTTTAATGTTCACTTTTGAAAGGTTTTCCAAACTCTTTTGTTCTCAAAGGTAAATAAATAATTTTGTTCTATATTTAAATGCTGTGTAATAAAATGTGGAGTGGTTTAGTGATGAACAGGAAACTTGTTTTCTGGATGGTTTTGTTTTTATTATACAATTTTCATTGATTGTATATGGTAGTCAATAATTTGATGTTAAAAACAAAATTACTAAAGTGGAAGAAAGCAAAAATATTAATGTTGAAGAAAAACCATACATGCCTTATTTCCATTGAATGCCACACCCACTGCCAGACAATATAAACACATTTTTATACCGTTGCTAATCTGTTAAAAACATTCTTCTTTATTGCTTTCCTTTAAAAATTTTCCATTCTGTTGTTGCAAAACACTATATCGGTGCATAGACTCAAGCAGAATTATGAAAGACCTGCATACACTGCAATCAATGCATTTCGTAAAAACAAACAGAATACTTCCTTAAGATTGAGGAATAATACTTTGATGTCTATTTCATCCCTGCTTTAAGATTAGATCAGGGACAGGTCTGATTGCCATACCAGGAGCCAGGAGCTTGGCAGATAACTCCCTGAACTGGCCTATCTACCTCTGAGTGCCTCTTAGGATCTCTAACAGCTATCTGAGGAGTGACCAGTGAAGTTATCACTAGGCTGTAATGTAAACACTGCATTTTCTCTGAAAAGACAGTGTTTACAGCAAAAAGCCTGAAGGTAATGATTCTACTCACCAGAACAAATTCAATAAACTGTAGTTGTTCTGGTGACTATTGTGTCCCTTTAATGGTTATGATTACAGGAATACCCTGGGACAATTCCACAATAATGAGGCAAACCGTTTTACAATGGTTTGACCTCTTACTTGGGCAAATTGAGCTCCAACCCAGAACTCTTGGTCCAGGCTGGCTAATGATCCCCCAATGACTGTGCTGGAGGTGTAGTTACACAGCAAAAGGGTTAAACCCATTATGTGCAGCATTTCTTAGTGAAATGCTTTACATACAGAGCACAAGCACCATGACCACTTTAAATTACACTTTGACTCAAAATGGCAAAACTGAGGCAGACATAGCTAACCTGTGATACAGGACCCCCCAGCAGTTTGTATTGCATAAAAATATATATATATATGTTGTTGTAAGGGCTAATGGAAAGTGTGTTAGAAAAAAATCTTAGTTCTGCAGTTTAGTCCCCTTGGTTAATGGTTAGCGATGCTGCTAAGTGCAACTGAGCAGCTAAATATGTTAATTTGTATTTTATTTTTAAATGCCCCTATTTCATGTATAGACCTTTCAGAGATGCTTAGTCTCTAACAGGATTTATAACATCACACATGTGTTTTGCATTGAGTTGTCATAACGCCCTAAAAAACAGGTCTGCGTATTTTTTGTCTTCTAGGGTTATCTTTATGGTAACACCATCAGGTGGTGGAGTTAGACTTCTTTGAAGTGGTTGTTGCTTCCCAAACATATGTATATCTAGATTTTTATGGTGTTGCATTGGGCATGATGCATTGTTGGGTCAGGAAGTGAGTATTGAAAGGAAATGACCAGAGCACAACAAGTGAGAGGGCAGAGTCTAGCGTTAGAGTCTAGTGTCCCAAGTCCGGAGATCTTCAAACTTCACCAACTACTACTGACTTTAGTCCTTAAATGTAGAAGGCACGTCTGGCTATCAGAAGAACTTTAAACATGTTGCTTAGCGTCAGAGAGCGTTTTTTTTTTTTTATTCACTCCTTCAGAAATAATTGAATATCACAATCTACAAGCAATTGGCAAATGAGGTAAACTTATTTAATGACACAAAGAAATACTATTGTCGTAGGTCCACTTTACACCTATTGAGTATGACCAAGAGAACAAGGGATGGATAAAAGAACAATATCCAGAGGTCACTGATGTATATCTGTGCACTGTACATTGGGAATTGCCCGCAGGTAACTGTGTTCAAAGTACATCTACCTAGATGCTTTTCCAGTCCAGGTACCATAAGGATATAACAATGCTAGTCATGTTAGGAGCTGGTAGAAATGTAGGGTTATTAGAAGGACACCAGTAGCTCTCATGGATCAGAGGCATATGTACTCAACAGACAGGTTAGTAATTATTATAACAATAATAATTATTGTTACACAGTCTTACATTTCTTTTCTATGGTAGATCATGTACTATGTACTCTAAAGAACAATGTGATGAAGAGCATAGTGAAATAATATGTATCCAAGGAAACATGGCTCATATTGCAACACTATAGCTGCTATATAAAGAAGTTTTCCAGAGAATTTTATAAAGTGTCTATACATCGTGTACAAGTAGTATCAGTGTTTGAAACTACAAAGAGAAAAAGAGAAATTCTGATTTATCTGTCTTTGGACAACTACTCTTAAGATCCACAGTCAGAAATAAATTTGATAGGATAGTGAAAGCTATATATATTAAATATCTCGGCATCTATGGTTAGGTAGGTTACCTTGGTCAGCATAGAGTTTTCTTTCTATCTTTAGTTTAGGGGATTTTAATAGCACAGTATTTAGTCTATGTACATTAAATGTAGTCATTTTGCCCTTTTATGGTTTGCAAAAAGAATGCTGGACACGTCTATAAAACTTTATTGCAGCTGAGACCAAAAGGTAGACCCCAGCTGCTGAAGTATTACAACTCAGCCGATTTGAACTTTTACTAACTTCAGCTGATTCCAACTCTATGACCCTCATTCTGACAGAGAGCTAGAGATATTTCTATGCTATGTTCTGTCCTCAAAGGCAAAGATATCTCTAATGAGACATGTGTTCCCTATTAAGGGTTGATAAGCATGTAGGGGTTTAGAAAATACCCCTCTCTGGCTCATTAGAGATTTCTTTGCCTGAAACTTAAGAAAGCAAGGTGAATAGTCAGTGTAGGACCCGCCTGAGAAGTTTACCCTCTAATGGCCATTGGGGTTACTAAATAACCTCCATTTGTTTAAATATACATAGGGATTTGGAAAGAGCGCAGGTAACTTAATTTCCTTTGGTCTTTACAGTATATATTGGGGCTGATGTGTACTATGGCTGTTGCTGCTGCCCAAGAGCAGTAGGAGTTTGAGTGCAGTACTTGTTTTTGTGTATTTGTATTCACTTTTATAAATTAGCCTGGTTGCACTCCCCCCCGCCAGCCCAAACAACCAGTTCTGTTACTTCCTGGTTTGGTTAGCTTAGTTGCACTAAACTCAAGTGGGAGGTAATTGATCAGAGTCCCTGCCTTGCAAACAATTCTCATTGAGCTCCATTAGGAAGTCTGTGATTGGACAGCCACAGAAAGTCTGGGCGGGGTAAGAAGAGGAGGGCTTGCAAAATCTTCAGGCAAGAGATCTGCAGGTTTTGCAATCTGTTTTTAGACATATCCCCGTGGATGTCTTATTTGGGGTTAGTACTAAACACTGATATGTATATTTGTATTATTATTTGGGCACTGGAGTGTCCCTTTAATTATGGGATCTATTCACATCACCACACTCACCCTATTTATCAAAATCATCATCGGCACATCTCAGATGTTCTTTTTCTAATGATATAACACTTTATTTGCTCATGTTCCTACATTCCTGGAACTGGAACCCATACTACAAAGTGAATTAATATTATGTAGAATCTGGATCCAGAAAGCATTCTACTCCCATTTTTGGCATTGCCTGCCATGATCACTCACTTGTTGCTAACCCTATGTGTCATTAGTTCTTCCATCACAGAATATGTCCCCTCACTTGTCCTCTCCTTCTTTGATATTTTGCTCATTATCACAAGATCATCATTTCTTTTTCCTTCCACCGCATTCACTGTTAGCCAAACAACACACAAGAAAAAGGCAAAGTGCATCATAGAAATAATTAGATCATGTTTGAAAAGATAAATCAGTTTACAGACAGTGTGTTAGAGTGTGTGGGTACTGGAATAGTATAATGTTTAAGCACCAAAATATTTCCCTGTCCCATGAGCATCGTAGGGGCCTCTTCTTTAAATATAACTATTTGAGCAGAAATCTGACATGACTAGCCAGTAATCTTTCCTAAATAGAGTAATCCGGGGGAATTGTTTCAAATTGTTTGCACACAATGAACCAAGAGCCAAACCTGTGAAATATATGGTTAGTTTGATCCCTGAGTTGTGACAGGTATTGTAATGTATGAGGTAAATAACCTGCAAAGCAAGATCCACTGGTGAAGAAGACTTCAGAAATGATGAGAAATTAGTGAATTTTGGCAAGGATGTTGATATTAATGTTTGTTATGTAATTCTATATAATAAAAACACAATGATAACTTAGACTACTGAAATCTCTGTGATAGGAGGATTCCAGAGACAGATTTTGTTCTCCCTGCAGATTTTAAAATATATTAAAAAGTGAGAAAGGCAGAAAACCCATACATGCCATTTCACAATATCAGACATTGTTTAAATTGGGGGGAAAAAGTAGTCAAAATGAATACTTGATTCATATAGTTTAGTAACTTTTACACAGAACATCGAGTGAAAATCCACATGTTCTCATACTCTTTTCTAAAACCAGGAACCCTGTTCTTACTAGGAATTGAGCCAGATGATACAAAAGGAAGACAAATGATAAAAGCTTACTTTATCAAAACATGATAACTTTAAAATATTTCTAATAAAACAAGTGGAAAAATAATATCCACAGCTGGCTAACTTTCTAGTTGAGAATAAAAGAATAAAGATGAAAGGTCAAGAAATATGTCATATATGAACAAAAAAAAAAAACAAACAAACAAACAATTCTTAAGATAAAAGTCAAAATCTACAACCCCTTGGTGACAAAGACCAGGAGTAGGCAGATAGTTCAAGTTTAGTCAGATAGCAGATCTCAGTAGCCTTCTGTTTTCGAGGTAGACAGAAGGATCTACCTCTGTCTGCCCCGGCCATAGCAAATTGATGTCCTGAACATAATCTGCATGACGTGAATAGGTAAATGTTCATAATGGTAATGATGTTTTAATGTTTCAGCAAATATTAACATATTTTACATCTAATTATATCACATATCATTATTAATTTGTGCCTAATTATCACGTGTATATTAATAAGACCCAATGCAATCATCATCCATTATGTTCCAGGACCTCCTTGTATGTCATACTCACCTCAACCAAATGCCACCAGTAATGTGGTTATTGCTGGATATGCTCCTGATGGTATTTTGATATTGCTCAGTCAGGCAAGGTAGATTATTCATCTGTTTATGAGTACGGGGGAGCACTTAGAACTCATAAAAGTAGATTGTCCAGCCACATCTGGGAGGAACGTGGCTTCTGTAGTGGTCAGGTACAACCTCACGTGGCTGTCATATACGTGTCAGTAGGCCTACCATTATGAAAATGTCAAATTACAGCGCTATCAAATCTTAGGGAAAAATAGCCAGGTTAAACACTTAGCTGAATTTTTTTCTAATTCGGCTATTATATAATAACTTTATTTATTTTTTTGGTCAATCAATTTTTTTTGATTGAGGCACAAATTTAACAAGCACTGGTATTATGGCAGTGTCATGTCCAGACAAAAATAGCTAGTAGTATTGTGATATAGCAAGGACATTTATATATGGCAAATGAAAATTGTAAGCTCGTATGGCACATGCAGGCATATACAGAGTGTTCAGGCCTCTTTTAAATAAAAGTAAAGAACAATACAAGTAAACAAATAATACAAGAACAAAAATTATTAAGATGGTGAAGTGCACCGAGTGAATAAGAAGCTAGTAAATAAAGGAAAAAACAGACTTAGTGTTAACATGCTTAATAAAAAAAATGAAAAGCCAAGAGA
This sequence comes from Pelobates cultripes, assembly GCA_933207985.1. Taxonomy (NCBI): domain Eukaryota; kingdom Metazoa; phylum Chordata; class Amphibia; order Anura; family Pelobatidae; genus Pelobates; species Pelobates cultripes. The sequence continues at coordinate 222,369,397 of OW240916.1, forward strand.
TGTTTATTGCTTGTTCCATAGTAGAGAAACAACCCTGGAATGTAACAGCATATTTGTTCATTTCTAGCCAGGACCAGTAAGTGAACAGGCTGTCTTTGCAGAGACTGGAACAAAGTAGAACGAGGCAGAGTTTTAGATACGTAAAAAAAAGTTTAAAAAAAAAGTAAAAAAATCCCAGACTAATGAATGAAAGTATCTCCAAAAATAACACTGATTAGAAACTAAAAACAGGAAATATTGCTGAATTCTGAAAGCCGTGGCGAACTCAGAATCTCTGGGTCAGAAAAAAAAATCTGTATGCAAAAAAGAAAATATAGGAGTAGAGGGCAGGTCTTTCATTTTATTTATAAACTCTGATACTCAGATTGAACTAATTTCCTTTTTTTTTAATACAATGCAATTATCTATGCTCTGCATATTTTTTGTGTCTAATTGACCTAAATTCGTTCTCCATCTGTAGCTGTGAGCTATCGGTAATATGGCTGCTGGCAAGATTTGTATGATTGCAAGTTCAGTAATCTAGTTACTGATGATTAACCCATTAACCACCAAAAATCTCAAATACCAAATAAAACAACTTGTAAAGAACATTTTTGTTATTAAAGGAACAATGCCACCCTCATAATAACTTCCTCCCAGTTAAGTTGTTATGGGTACAGGAATGTCTGAGCACTGTCTTGCCTTTAAGGGTTAAACAGTTTTTGAATGGTTAACTCTGAAGCTCAGCTCCCTCTCTCCCTTTCTCCTGGCCGCCATTCCCTCCAAGAAGGTTTGCTTGGCCACTAGTGATAGGCCGAAAGCATCGGCTGATGTTCAGGCTATCACTGACTGCTTATTGGAAGTAATAGAAAAAATAATACGAACTATTATTCAAGAAACATAAGATAGCTACAGTCAGACAACCACACTATCTAGTAATTTGTGAAAGGTTTTTAAAGCAGCACTGTCACTGTCCCAGGCACTTTGCAGAATTCGCACAGACCTCCAACGGAGACATCGCCGCTGTGGGTCCAGTGGCCAAGGAGGAGGGTAGGTAAAGGTGAGTTCTGCTTACCTGAACCTGTCCCTCCTGGGTGCAGCCATCTCTTCAGCATTACTTCCTGTTCACCTCTGTATTCTTGCTCATGTGTGAGAGTACTGCATTAAAAGAACACTATAGGGTCAGGAACACAAACATATATTCCTGACCCTATAGTGTTTAACCCACTATTTAGCTGGCCTGCCCCCCCTTAACTCTCCTATAAAAGTTTAAAACTCACCTTATTTCCATCGCCATGTGGGTCTGCCAGCGCTGGCTCCGCTCCCTCTGTGACATCATCAAAATGGCCAGGGCGGGGCCAAATGCCGTTTTGGCCAATCAGCACCTCCTCATAGAGATGCATTGAATCAATGTATCTCTATGAGGAAAATTCAGTGTCTCCATGCAGAGCGTGGGGATGCTGAATGGCAGGGCTGCCTACTGTGCAGCACCTCCAGTGGCCATCTGAGGAGTGGCGACTTGGAGGTGTCCCTAGGGGCAATGTAAACAATGCCTTTTCACTGAAAAGGCAGTGTTTACAGGAAAATGCCTGAAGGGAGCCATTATACTCACCAGAACAACTACATTAAAGGACCACTATAGTGCCAGGAAAACATACTCGTTTTCCTGGCACTATAGTGCCCTGAGGGTGCCCCCACCAGTGGCGTACATACCAGGGTCGCACCCGGTATGTACGCCCAGGGCCAGCCTCTTCCCCTGGGGGGCCCAGGAGCCGACCACCCCAGGGCCCCCCGAGGCTGGCCCTGCTGACCCGGGCGGGTGGCCGGTCGGGCATGCAGGCCGGCGCGCGAGGGAGCACTCAGCGCTCCCTCTTCAGCTCCCTCGCGCACCGCACTGATGCCGGAGCCGGAAGATGACGTCATCTTCCGGCGCCGGCATCCCTACGTGGCGCGCGAGGGAGCTGAAGAGGGAGCACACAGGGGAAAGTGCTCCCTCGCGCGCCGGCCGGCTGGCCGGCCGGCCAGGCAGCCCGCCCACCCAGTGACCAGGAGCCCAGCAGCACCACTGGACCCCAGGGAATCCCCCCAGCACTCCAAAAGGTAAGAAGGCTGGGGGGATTAAATTTGAAAAAAAAAATGTGTGTGTGTGTGTTAGTGTGTGTTAGTGTATGTGTGTGTTAGTGTGTGTTAGTGTGTGTTAGTGTATGTGTGTGTGTTAGTGTATGTGTGTTAGTGTGTGTTAGTGTGTGTGTGTGTTAGAGTGTGTGTTAGTGTATGTGTGTGTGTTAGTGTGTGTGTGTGTTAGTGTGTGTATGTGTGTGTGTTATGTGTGTGTGTGTTAGTGTGTGTGTGTGTTAGAGTGTGTGTGGTGTTAGTGTGTTAGTGTATGTGTGTGTGTTAGTGTATGTGTGTGTTAGTGTGTGTGTTAGTGTGTCAGTGTTTGTTTGTGTTAGTGCGTGTGTTAGTGTGTGTGTCAGTGAATGTGTCTGTTATTGGGTGTGTGTCTGCTAGTGAGTGTGTTACTGTGTGTGTCTGTTACTGAGTGTGTTTGATGTCTGTTAGTGAGTGTGTGTTTGTCAGTGAAAGTGTGTGTCTGTTAGCTAGTGTGTATGTGTCTGTTCGTGAGAGTGTGTGTGTGTGTCTTCAGCATTTACCTTTCTCCAGCGTTGGACTCCCCAGTGTCTGCCACTCAGCTCCGAAATGCACATGCGCGGCAAGAGGCGCGCGCGCGCATTTAAACCGCCCATAGGAAAGCATTACTCAATGCTTTCCTATGGATGTTTAGTGTCTTCTCACCGTGATTTTCACAGTGAGAATCGCGGAAGCTCCTCTAGCAGCTGTCAATGAGACAGCCACCAGAGGCTGGATTAACCCTCAGTGAAACATAGCCGTTTCTCTGAAACGGCTATGTTTTCAGCTGCAGGGTTAAAACTAGAGGGACCTGGCACCCAGACCACTTCATTGAGCTGATGTGATCTGGGTGTCTGTAGTGGTCCTTTAAGTGTGTGTGCATACCGCGGTTGCGGGGTCGCAGCCCTGCAACCCCTGCGACCAGGTGCCCGCCACCATGTGCTGCGACCCTGACCTGCGCTGAGTAAGCGCGCTGGGGGGGCCCACGGATCAATTTTTGCACCGGGGCCCCATGGGTCATGTGTACGCCACTGGCCCCCACCCTCAAGGACCACCTCCCGCCGGGCTGGATGGCAAGGAAAGGGGTTAAACTTACCTTTTTTCCAGCGCTGGGCGGGGAGCTCTCTTCCTCCTCTCCGCCTCCGATCCTCCTCTTCGGCTGAATGTGCATGCGCGGCAGGAGCTGCGTGCACATTCAGCCAGTCTCATAGGAAAGCATTCATAATGCTTTCCTATGGACGCTGGCGTCTTCTCACTGTGATTTTCACAGTGAGAAGCATGCAAACGCCTCTAGCGGCTGTCAATAAGACAGCCACTACAGGCTTTAGAGGCTGGATTAACCCATTTATAAACATAGCAGTTTCTCTGAAACTGCTATGTTTATAAAAAAAAAGGGTTAATCCTAGAGGGACCAGGCACCCAGACCACCTAATTAAGCTGAAGTGGTCTGGGTGCCTAGAGTGGTCCATTAAGCTGTACTTGTTCTGGTTACTATAGTGTCCCTTTAAAGTCTATGGAGGTCCCTACATTGTCTATGTTTTTTAGTAAAATTCATACACATTCAAAATTAGTATTTCATAAAGATTCTATCGTTATGAAATATCCATTTTTCAGGTGGGGTGACATTGCAGCTTTAATAATACATTCAAACTCTACGCTACAAACAGTTTAAAGTATGTTTTTCTTTTTTTGTAGAATTGACCGTACTGTTGGCTCACAATCTAGGAATAAAGTTTTATGAAAAAGCTTTACTATGTTTATTCAGTCAATAAAATGCAAAACTGCAAAATAGTGGTAGTCCAATAAAAAAAGGTATTACAGCTCAACTGCAAATAAATTCCACTTAAATAACTTTAACATTTTGCAAGCACTAGGTATGAAACAAATACGGAAGACTATAATCAGTCAATGAATCTCAGCTCTGCTTGGAAAAGAGGCATCAGATTATATAACTAGGTACTGGGAAACTAAGGCTTTTAGTAATACAGATTTTTGTTCCTAATGCTGTAGTCTTCCTTTAATTAAGATTTTTTTCTTTGGAGCTATATCTAAACACAGCTGGTAAAAGCTGTAGATCTTTTGCCTGCTGCCAGGGCCGGACTGGGGATTCCAAAGCAGCCCTGGAAAAATCTATGCCAGCCCCATAAGTCATTGCGCCATATATTGTCGCATGTAATATGTAAGGCTATGTCTTGCCACCCTAGATGATTGAGATATATATATATATTATTTTTTTTCCAATATAAAATATTGGTCCTTTCAGAGTAAAATTTTTAATTATACAGTAAGCATACTCATATGCAGACACAGACAATCTCACTGACACAAGCTGATTGTTACACAGCCTCATAGACAAACAAACAATCTCACTGATATACATAAGGTCATTAAAATAAAAACACAAGCTCACTCAGTAGCAGGCACACACACACACACACACACACACAAGCAAGCCCACTCACTAGCAGGCGCGCACACACACACAGCTTAATGTAGTGGCTTTGGTGTCTATAGCCTGTCCCTGCAGGCTTTTCAATGTAAACACTGACTTTTTAGAGAAAAGGCAGTGTTTACATTGCTTCCTAGTGACAGAACTCAGGCGGTCACTAGAGGTGCTTCCTGTGTCTGTGCGGATTGGCTGAGATCATCAAGCTTGATGATCTCAGCCGTAGAGGCAGGGCCAGTCAAGCGGAGATCACCACGACGTGAAAAATAAAATAAAAAAAAAGGTGAATAAAAACACAAATACACAAACACATACGATGACTGACACACACCGTGACACAGACAGAAACACAGACACACACATACCATGACAGACACACACCTTAAAAAAAGACACACACACCTTGACACACACACCATAACACAGACCGTGACACAGACACACACACGACACAGACAGACACACCATGACAAACAGACACACACCACGACACAGAGAGATCGTGACACAGACACACACACACCGTGACACAGACAGACACACATTACATGACACACACCATGACAAACACACACACCATGACAAACACACACACTCCATGACACAGACAGACCGTGACACAGACAGACGCACACACCATCACAGTCAGAGACACACACACCATGACACAGACACACACAATGACACAGACACACATTGCATGACACAGACAGACACATACACACACCATGACACAGACGCACACACCATGATAGACAGAGACACACAGACACACACACACCATGACACAGACGCACACACCATGACAGACATAGACACACAGATGCACACACCATGACAGACATAGACACACAGACAGACACACCATTACACAGACACACACACATACACTCACACTGACACACACAATGACACAGACACACACACCATGACACAGACAGACACACACACATACACTCACACTGACACACACAATGTCTACCTGTGGGGAGCTCTGATGGCGGCCGCATGGGGGAGCTGGCTCTTCTGGCGACCGCAGGGGGAACTGGCTGTTCTGTCTCTGCTCCCCCTCCCCAGCGCGCCGCTTAATGAGACCAGGGCCGGACTATGACATCATATTCCGGCCCGGTCTCTTTCTAGCGCGCTGGGGAGGGTGAGCAGAGACAGAACAGCCAGCTCCCTCTGTGGCCGCCAGAAGAGCCAGCTCCCCCTGCGGCCACCAAGGGAGCTCCCTCTGCGGCCGCAGGTGAGCCAGCTGCCTGCCCGGCCCCAGGTGCCGACGGCCCACCAGGAAATTTCCCGGTATCCCGGTGGGCCAGTCCGGCCCTGCCTGCTGCCTTTGCAAGCCCTTCCCTTCTAACCCCACCCAGACTTTCTGTGGCTGTCCAATCACAGACTTCCCAATGCAGCTCAATGAAGAGTCTTTGCAAGGCAGGTGCTCTGAGCAATTGCAGCCTGACTCTTAAGTTTAGCACCACTGAGCTAACCAAACCAGGAAGTAACGTGACCTGTTGTCTGATTCACAGCCAGGGGGCGCGAGAAGGTTAATTTATAAAAAAATACAGGAGGATGGAGTAGGGCTGCGCCAATACAAATAAAATAGTCACCAACTCATCTCAACACCACCATAGATACTATTAGGAAAAAAGAAAGAATAGACCTTTTAACATACAAAATCAAGTCAACTACTAATGCTATGCCCCTTCCAGTAATTTTTAATTTTAATAACAAAAGTGGTTACATAAAGAAAGTAATTAAAAAGCATTGGCATTGGCTTGACTGCAATCGCGAGCGGCCGCCATTTCACAGAGCTCCGTGTGTCCCAGCTGCAAAAACCCGAAAATAGGGGACAGATCCTCTCTCCCTACCTGCTCCTTTCCCAGTGGAGCAGGCGACTGGGAAAGGACCTATGCCGTTATTTCAGCCAGCGAGGGTCAAGAGACAGAAACGCAGGCTTGAGGCCTACAAGCACACACTGAACCCGGCCTGGTTGGATCTGCTGGACTGTTGGCGGCCTCACGGAGGCTGAATTCTTCCAAGACATCCCTCAATCACACCCAGCACAGATGGGTAAGCGGATCCAGAAGCCCCCCTGGAGCCACAGCAAGGTTCAAGGGATATAGGGGCCCTGTTACAGAGAAACCAGATGGCGAAAATGGCGGATCACAGATCACCAACTCCAGCAGAGCCTGCACAACCAGAACCGCCGCCAGAACAGGTACCAAGCACTGCAGAGAGCGCAGAGGGGTCAGCACCGGTCACTCAACGGGACTTCCGTAATCTGGTCCAAGAGCTCAAGACGCTTCTGGCGACAGACGTGGCAAGTATAAAAGCAGACATTCAGGCAGTGGACACCAGGGTGAAGGCCTCTGAAGAGGACATAGTAACACACAGACAGGGGCTCTCAGACCTCCAAGCTACAGTTCTAGCCATGCAAACACACCAACAGGCCCTCTCACTCCATTACACCGCTCTCGACGACAGGTCACGGCGCAACCACCTGAAAATCAGAGGGATCCCGGACACAATCACGCCGAACGAACTGCCCCATTATGTGAGGCGCCTGGTGTCCTCCATGCCCCAGACTGCCCCAGGCCCAAGCCAATACATTTTCAATAGACGGGATATACCGCCTACCAGCTGCTGGCGGAACCACCTCTACAGTGGCGAGAGATGTGATAGTCCGATGCTCCACTTCACATGACAAAAGAATCCTGATGACAGCACTACAGGGCAAGACGCTATTACCCTTCGAGGGGAACAATCTCTCATTCTACCAGGACCTTACCAGGTCCACACTGCAATGGTGACAATCCCTGCAACCAGTCACTAGCCACCTAAGAGCAGCCGGGGTGGAATACAACTGGAGATCCCTCAGGTTCCTGGTGGTCAATCATAAAGGGACTGTGCATAAAATTTCATCTTTTTTTGCATGGCTGGCATAACAGCACAACACACACCAGACAGACACAGTTATGTAATAACACAATAAGATGAAGCCTGATGAGATGGTGCAGACACCACTCATAAACCGCAGACCGAATGCAACACCCCCCCCCCCCGACACCCTCCTTGTTAGGGGCACATGTAGAAGACAGCCCGCCATCACTAACCCGAATGGGTTAGCTGATCTTCCTAAGCTAACCATACCCTCTTGACAGAATACCAATGCACTCGGACCGGTTACGGGGACACATACAACAACCCAGACAAACACATATGCCTGTAATGTATGTTTATGTACTTCCCACTCATATTTTTCTCTTCTGTACCCCAAAATGCATTGATATGAAAAATTTCAATAAAAAGAGATTGACAAAAAAAAAAAAAAGTATTGGTATTTACTAAAAGAAGGTGAAATACTTAAAACTATTATACCGGATAAACCTAATATTGTCTTTAGAGTAGCCCCTAATTTTAAGTCAGTTTTAACCACTAATTTTACTGAAGAGATGAAACCAAACACTACCTCTTAATTTCCAATACCAGTGGATTTTATAAATGTAAGTGATGTATTGTTTGTAAAAACACTGACCCCTCTGTTCCACCTAAAACTACTCTATTTAAATCAAATAGAACCAACAAAACTTATAAAATTAAGGATTTTATCAGCTGCAATACAAAAAATTTAATCTACCTACTGGAGTGCCCGTGTGGCCTCCAGTATGTAGGTATGACCACAAGAAACCTCAAAATTAGATTGAACACTGTAGAAACATTAAAAAGGCATATTTAAATCACTCATTCTCTAAACACTTTTGTACGCATAATAATGACACAAAATTACTTAAATGTATAGGTATCAAGAAATGTGTGATTCCCTGGAGAGGTGGGAATATTAAAAACATTCTTGGCAAAGCTGAAATTGAATGGGCATTTCATTTAAAAACATTAACTCCTTCTGGTCTGAACATAGATTTTGACTTGTTTAATTTTATTTTATTATGTGTACTCTGTTAATGCAGATATCCTCCCCTATATAACATTTATACACCCATGAATATCTATGTATTTGTTCACTGTTTATTATTTTTGATTATGTATTATACATATTTCCTTCCTTACATAACCTTCATACTCCCATATATATCTATGCATTTGGTGTATTATTACTATTCCTCTCCCCTCCCCTCTTCCCCCTTCTGACTTTACTGCCACATTTGCCTTGTATAGATATATTCTTTTTTTCTTTTGCTTTAATCGTGTGCCGCTAACCACAAGATGGCGTCTGGCACTCGCCCACCCTACTCAGCCGGCCATGCATGCTCTGTACGTGGCTGACTGTTGCTTATGACATTTGTGCTGGCCGCACGTGTACACCCTCTCTCTCGTTTTGTTGTTTGGCGAGTTCCGCCAGCCGCAAAATGGCTGCCGGCACTTGTCAAACCTTCCCTTTCAGCCGATCGCACATGTCTGACGTGCGATCAGCTAACACCTCTGGGCAGACACACGTGTTTAATTTACACATGCTCCTTGTTGAACCCGGCCCCCATTTTGTCATGCCAACGGGCTGATGAACTACCTTTCCCATACTCCCCTGACGCCTACTACTTGTCAGTAGTGGGGATGGGGGGGGAATTCAGAGCGTAATCATTTGTTTTAACTCCTCGTCTGGCCGATGTCTCACCAAAACCGGCCCCGTGTGTTGCAACTAAGTTGGGTACCTGGTGAGGTGTGTTATGTGAGGTGTCGCTACAAGGGAGTAGTGTGTGATGAACTATAACTTAGCGTGTTGAGTCGTATGTGGGGTGACGAACTGTGAGGTAGGGTAACAGTAGGCATTAGAGGAAAGTCAATCCCCTTGCAGGGATAGTCTCTCATGGTGGTGCGTTAGGCCTTTGCGTCTTCTTAGCATGTCTGGGTGTGAATTCCTGTACAGTGGCTGGGTTCAGCTGTGATATCTGCAGGCCTCATTGGATCGGCGTCGTCAGGATGCCCAAAGTGGTCAGCAGGGCTTCTAGTTCTTGGGCGCTGTGTACTCTCTGGGCATGCCCCTTCATGAGAAAAGAGGAGCACTTGTGAGGTTCCACATTTGTAAGGTATGTCCTTGTTCCGCAGATGTTGTAGGCAGGGTTGCATTCCTTTTCTCCAGGCTAGGGTATTCCTTGTCAGGTCTGAGAAGACAGACAGCGTAGCACGTTCAAAGAGTAGCGGTGTTGTCCCCCGGAGTGCTGCGAGAACCAGTACTTTTTGTTGAAGCGACTGGAATCGCACGATTAGATCCATAGATGCGGTCACCGGTGCCCTTGCTGGTTTTGGCACCCTAAACATTCCGTCAATTTGTATAGATTTAGTTTGTTTACCCCACCGAGTCGGGTATCCCTCTGACCCTTACATTGTATCTCCTGCGTTGGTCTTCCATAGCTTTCTATGCACTTTTATTATTTTTTATCTCTTCCTGGCATTTTACTATTCCGGTACTCAAAGAAATCCGAGGTGGGGATCATGCTACCAAAGTTTTATCAATAGAGCAGTGTTTCTGCTCTATGCTTTTGAGTATTGTTTTATCCATTTTTAAATCTATTTTTATCACAATTGAGAGCACTATTGTTGCATTTTCTATTCCCCTCTGGAGCCTTGGATGACCAGACGGTGCTGACGGACGCACTTTATCCATATATCTCATAAGCGGGGATTTTACCGCTGTACGCCCTTCACACCAGAGCTGGCCATAGCTCTTTTAAATATGTTTTCTACCTCTTGCTATTTTATTGCACTTTGGATTTTAGACTTATTGCACTATTAGTTGCCTCTGTTTCTCTTTTTTCATATAACGACATTCTGACTCATCTATTTCCATTGAAGAGTCTACTTTTTATCAAGTATCCCTGACTGTCTACTGCTGCTCTAGTGAGACTTTCTATTTTGGGACTATTTTATTTGTATTGGCGCAGCTCTACTCCATCTTCCTTTATTGCCTTTTCGATCTATTGAAGGATTTGAGGGGTTCCCTTCGTTTGGGTTGCTGCCCATTTACGTATTGTTTGTTAATTAGCGCTGATTTCCTGTAGTATTTTGTACAATTTCTAAAAATACCAATTTTTATTGAATTCTGCACTTTTTGTTAAATGTAAAAAAAATTTTTTTTTTAAACGCAAGGAAAAGTGCATTAGATATTTGCAGTGTTCCTTTAAATCTAACTACAAACGGAATGCCAGTACTGACAAGAAAATTATTGAAATTAGAAGGGGTGTAATGTTACCAGCCTGACTGAGTCTGAGAAGTGATATTATTTGGGTTGCCGAACTATAAATAGAATAAGTCATGAGACTTTACACAGATGTGCAAAAATATATAATAATTCTAGTGATCCACAAAATGGCTTCTCTCACACAAAGTATGACTGCACATATTTACTGTGTTTTGCAGTAACATCATCTACATTAACTGTTGTAGTGGCCTCTAGTGGTCATTGGAATATATATCCTGAGCAAAGCACTACAAAACATCAGTTATATGATCATGCCATTTCTTCCATGAAAGACTGCATTGTAAATGTGGATATTGTTTTGAGATGTGTCTAGGTTTAGGAAGACCTATTGGTTTTTTTTATACAGTACATACGTGTTATACAATATCTGGTATACATTTTCTACATGACTACCCAGAAATCTCATGATTGTGCTCAACATAAGGAAAGGTGGCGACACGATGCGATAGTTTTATAGGGATGGCTTGCTTTGCTAATGGGCTAGTAACAGACCTTGTACCTCGTCCCCTCCTCCAGAACTACGAGAAAAAACAACTGCAATGACATGGACCAAGTTTGATAACCAGATATCTGACAATGACATGAAAATTTCACTTCATTATAATGGTAAACGAATTGATAAAATGAGTAATTGAAATGATTTGGGATGCAAATAGTTAAAGCGACTCTTGAAGCACCAAAACTACTACATCAACCCCTTAAGGACGGAGGCAATTGTACAAGTTCTAATCAAAACAAAACCTGGAATTTGCGCTCTAAGTCTATTTCACCATAATTTACCTCTTTCATACCTTGCTAGTTGGTATAGACCAGTGGTCTTCAACCACTGGTCTGCTGACCGGCGCCGGTCCACAAGAATTTATTGCCGGTCCACGAAAGTTTTCACCTGACTATACCGTCAGGTGAAAGCTTTCGCGGACCGGCAAAAAATTGCTGCGAGAAACATTTCCCCGGTGCTATGATCTTAAATTATAGCACCGAGAACCAAGCCTCCCTCACCCCTGCTGGCTCTGCAGGACCGGAGGGGGGATACTGCTGGCAGCCGACAGGGGAGGGAGGGAGAGAGGACCCGGGGGAGCTCTAACTTGCAGCTCTGCTGGGTTCTCCTCTCACAAGCTTGGAGCGTTGCCGTGGCTGCTAGAGTTCACTCTCACCACTTGGACCACCAGGGATTAGTACTGTCCTCCCTCCCAGGCAAAGGTAAGCAGGGAGTAGGGATATCAAAAAAATAAAATAAAATAGTAATAAAAAAAAATATATATATATTTATTCATCTACCCTCCAACGCCACAGACCCACAATCATTCTCCCCTATACTCCCCTATACTCACACACTGCCCCCCATACACACACACTATCCCTCACACATACCATTGGTTTTTATTTCTCGCTGACGCAGGTCCGTGAAATATTTCTCCTCTTTTCGCCGGGCCGCAGGTGCTAAAAGGTTGCAAAACACTGGCATAGAAGACTTTCCATTTTTAAAGTTTATGTTCGGCATCATTGCTCACAGTACGCTTATGCTGAATGTGGTTAAGGCTTCTTTGGTTTTTATTATATGTATTGGTGCTGATGTACTGTGGTCGTTGCTGCCGCCCAGGAGTGATGGGAGTGAGCGCAGGACTTTTCTTTTTGTATTCTTATAGAGAAGCATTGGATTCAATGCTCTCTTACGAGAAGCATCACATTTGCAGAGCACAGAGATTGTTGCGCATGTGCTTTAGGCCTCCCAGTGCTTCTCTGTAAGAAGCACTGAACTGGATCAGACATCACCATAACTAATGATCTCATCGTAGGAGGAATGTATTGTCGAGAGAAGTCAAAACAGTAGCGGAGTGGCTACCTCTCCTCCGCCCGGTCTCTGGTAGGCCGCAAAGTCTTGAGTCATGGTTTCCAGTGGCATAGAAACCCGCGAGAGGTGTCCCAGCACCACCAGCAATTCAGGAACAAAAATTGTCGATTGCAAGGTGCCAGACGCGGGAGCACATGAACACATGTCTGGACTGCTCAGTAGCCAGGCTCCATCCCCAACTTTCAGTATTTGAATAATGATCCATGTTCAAGAAATTAGCAGCTCAGGTTAGGAGTTTTCTTAATTTTTTTTTTAATTGGATATAACTGCAGTTAAGACCTTGAGTAAATATGAAAGTGCATTATGATAGCACAAAAAAAAACCATTTCTTGTGACAGACTGCTTGGTGATCAGTATGCTAACCTGGCATCTTGACAGCATTACCATCAGACTGGAACTTTGACCAAGATGCTGTCTGACTACAGATTACACTAAGTGCGTGGTCTGTCACAAATACATCTAGCAAAGATGTAAACAGCACAGGCCCAACACCTCAGCTGCCACATAGGTTCTCCTAGCACGTCATACATTCAGCCTTAGCTGCCACAAAGATCTGAGACTCCTACAACATGGACAAGTCAGCTTTCATAGCTGCTCCCCACCTGCAGTTGCTAGCATTTCAAAAGAACTCACACAGAAAGTTGCCATAAACAGGAACGTCAAAATCAAGTTTTTTTTGTTACAATCTTTGTCAGTAAGATGTTTGATATATAATTTATTAACAATCCAGCTGGTATGTTGTAAATGTGTTTATATGATATCTGTTGTTTCCTTTCTGAACGTTTCACGTTGTGAATGCTTAGGGTCTATTTGTCTTGCTTTTTTGTTATACATAGTAACAATGAAACAGAACAGGTAATGAAAGATAAAAAAATATACCTTATCTTGCTTTAAATACCTGAAAACCATTGCACACAGCACTCCCCACTTAGGCCTTTAACCTCTCTACCTTCGCACTAATTCAGATCAGGTGATAGAAGGTGATACATGCCATATAAGATCTACGTTTGTGCATACTATTATGGCCACCACCCTTTTTGCTCACCAGTCGAAAACTCAGGCTCCTCACCCCAGCCCACGTCTCACTCTGCTGGGAAATGTAAGCATTCCGAGGATACCACTGTTCCACGTGTTTCGCTTTGATTTCCACTATCCCTGCGATCTATAATGCCTTACATGTCATACTGGGACTCTTCCAGAGAGCAAGCACAAGGGAATTTGCTGCTTTTAACATGTTCTCGTGATTGATTTCTTATATTTTGAAATGGGTAAAAGGGGAGATATGTAGAAAAGCATTTTCAAACTCGAACGGCGGTAGACTCTCAAACATTTCAGTCAAAACCCCCTTAACCACTTGCACCAAATGCCTCTCCAGCATCTATCTGATACTGTGGAGAAGATCCTATGCAGCCTCTCAGAATGAAAGTAATTTGTAATTAATTTCCTGGAATTGGAAGCTAAAAGAGCTTTTATGTTGGAATAGCAAAGCTTTCTCTCCCCCCAAAAGTCTCTCCCACTCCTGCTTGAATAGGGGTACCTCATCTTTATCTCCCTCCAGTAATTGTTGGTATACACCGGATACCAACCCCTTCCTGTGAGCACCTGCTTCACACACAGATCCTAAAACATCCGTCCCCTCTCCTCAAAATTAAGTTTTATAAATTTTCCCTCTCAAACATCAACACAGAGGTTATGATTTTATTTTGATATACAACACTTTTGATTGGTAGAGCCATAGGTTAAAATTACAGAGCTACGATCTACTCGCCAATACACGTAAACCAGTACATGAAGGTCAAAGTGCAATTAAGTGCAGGCAGACCCTTAGAATAGGAAAACACCCCATACTTAAAGGGACACTCCAGGCACCCAGACCACCTCTGCCCATTGGAGTGGTCTGGGTGCCAACTCCCGTTACCCTTAATCCTGCAAGTGTAATTATTGCAGTTTTCATAAACTGCAATAATTACATTGCAGGGTTAACTCCTCCTCTAGTGGCTGTCTACTAGACAGTCACTAGAAGGCACTTCCGGGATTCAAGCACAGGTTTTCTGTGCTATAGCATCGCTGGACGTCCTCACGCTCTGTGAGGACCTCCAGCGTCGCTAAAATCGCCATAGGAAAGCACTGAAAGCATTTTCAATGCTTTCCTATGGAGAGATTTAATGCACGTGCGCATTAGGTCTCCCCTGCCGGATGACTTGGTGACGGGGAGGAGGGTGGGCAGACCCAGAAGCAGCGCCGATTACTCTGTTTTGACCCCTTCAGCAACTGGAGGTGGGAGGGAGAGGGGACCTGCAGTGCCAGGAAAACTATTTGTCTTCCTGGCACTGGAGAGTCCCTTTAATAGACCAACACAAAACTTTGCATATACAAATTATATGAAATACAGGGTGCCAGTCACTGGTGTGATAATAAATAGTTACCACTTCAATAGGAGAATGATTCTCATATGTAAAATGAGAAAAAGAAAAAATCTTAGTATAGTACTTTAATGTAATGCAAATTATTAAACACACACACACAAAGTGGCACATATAAAATAAATGTGCAAAAAAGCTTATTTGCCATTTAGGGCACAGTCCCACTGTCTCGGTTAGACGAAGTCCTTCTCTACAGGATCATGGTGCAAAGGTACCAAAGGCCTGGCTTGTAAGACCCGTTCAACACGTTTCGTCTCTTCCTACTTTGTTAGGAGGTGGTTCCCTTCTGAATCTTTATAGTGGCCATGCATGCGCAAAATTGCCACCCACAACTACATACGTCATGACGCCAGAAAGTGCATGTGCAAAACCACGCTGGAATGCAAACTTTTTTTTTTTGTAATATGTGCATTTGGATCTCCAAACGTTTGCAATAAAACCGTTTGGATGTTCGGAATTTGCACACACAAAAAAAGTTTGCTTATAAAATCATTCACTTAAATAATAATAAAAAAATACCCAAGCCAGCTCTTGCATTTACAAATTCAACCATGCAGATTTAGGCTATAAAACCAGCTAAGATTCAGAAGTGAACCAGTTCATGAAGTCAGAAGAGACGAAACGCGTTGAGCAGAGGGTCTCACAAGACAGCCAGTGGTGGAAGAGTACGTGTATCAACCAAAAAAGACTTTGGG
This sequence comes from Pelobates cultripes, assembly GCA_933207985.1. NCBI lineage: Eukaryota > Metazoa > Chordata > Amphibia > Anura > Pelobatidae > Pelobates > Pelobates cultripes. The sequence continues at coordinate 222,385,133 of OW240916.1, forward strand.
TCTTTTGCACCTTGATCCGGGAGAGATGGACTTCCTCTAACTGGCCATCTACTTGCCCCCTGATTATATTTATTTTATTTTAGACATGCAGATTACATCATGTAGTCTATATGCTGCAGGAAGTGAACAACCATTTTATATCTATTATGATTATAGATCAAGTTTTTTTGTTATGCCTTTGCATGAGGTAATGCATACTTTCAACAAGAGAGGTGATCGTGGAGAATTTTAGCTCTATACTTTGGCCTAACACAAACAAAACCTGACATTTTCGCTATGTTTGGACATTAGGTGCCTACGTAAAACTTCATGACAAAGGCTTATACCAATTCCTGCACATCTACATAGTTCTGGCAAGTCATCTGTCTTGAAAAAGGTTTATAACAAAAGATTTAAAAAATAAATAAATCTTTAGTTAAAGGACCACTCTAGGCACCCAAACCACTTCAGCTTAATGAAGTGGTCTGGGTGCCAGGTCCAGCTAGGCTTAACCCATTCTTTTATAAACATAGCAGTTTCCGAGAAACTGCTATGTTTATCAATGGGTTAAGTCTTCCCCCAAATCCTCTAGTGGCTGTCTCATTGACAGCCGCTAGAGGCGCTTGCGTGATTCTCACTGTGAAAATCACAGTGAGAGCACACAAGCGTCCATAAGAAAGCATTGATAATGCTTTCCTATGCGACCGGCTGAATGCATGCGCATTCAGCCGACGGGGAGGAACGGAGGAGTATCGGAGGCAGAGAGCTCCCCGCCTTGTGCTGGAAAAAGGTAAGTTTAAACCCCTTTCCCCCTTCCAGAGCCGGGCGGGAGGGGGATCCTGAGGGTGGGGGCACCCTCAGGGCACTATAGTGGTCCTTTAAACAAATAATGCTCTCTGTATTTACAGCATTGTTGTAATCTGTGCCGTATGTATCATAATCTGATTTCTATAACTAAAAATACAAAAACTAAATTTACCAGTATAAACATCCCCATTGATACATGGGGCGTAAATAAGCCTTTAATAGGTTAAGGGTACCAAGACTGTTTTTTACCTTCGTGACACACAATCCATCCACTAACAAGGAATTACCCAATCAAGATCTCAAGACTTTGATTTATTTTAATAATGGAATATTCTGCTCAAAGTAAATTTCAAATATAAGGCCAGAGTAGCTGACCTGAGGGCATAGCAGACTTAGAGAAAGTCTTTGATTTGGCTATTTTCAGCTGAAATTAATTTTGAACTAACCTTTAATTCCCACTTTAGTGAATAACCCTGTCTGTGTAGTTTGCCTAGCATGTTGTGCCAATATTTAATGTATATAAGAACGGTCACAAAAAAATAGTCCTTGTTTTATTCAATAGAAATGCAATTGATCTTTGTACAGGTTTGACAGAGGAAATTCTGTATACACTGTATACAAACTCATATTTTACCACATGAATATTAAACAAATGCATGGAACGCACACATTTTACAACAGAAAAGAAAGTAAGAATTTACACACACACAAAAAAACAAAAAACAAAAAAAGCTATTAACATGGTTAATATAGGGTTATAATAAGATAAAACAAAAAATACACACATATGCATCAAGTGTGCAGACAAGCACTTTCTAAACGGATATCAGTCTATTGATGCTTTTTTGTGGTTGGCAGGTATGCATTTAAAACATTTTGTTTGTGTGGTTGGAGGAATTCATGTTCCGTGCATCTATTTAGCTTCTACAAAAGGTAAACGTTTTGATAGGTTTGTGTATAAAAATGCTTCATTGTAAGTTACATTACACAGGGCAATTAAGTAATTAATCTCAATTAATCATCCTTAGCCATCCGACTGCTTGCTGAGCAAGCAGTGGATCATGGTGCCCTCCGCTGCACAGCACACTACATCAAGATAGCAGGTCACTATTGTGGACGTAGAAGACATAGCTGAAACAGGTCTAATTATTGGAATTCTAGATATTGAAATTGTATTGTCCAATGAGCCTCATAAGTGGTCTAAGTTTTAAATTGTTTTACAGTAATTTGGATATTGCAATGATAAATGTTCCAAATATTTGACTTTACAAAGCATGTCCAATCATTACAGCAAGGAAGCAAAGCATCTCAGCAAATGTGTGTGCTGATTGCACTGTACCATAGTGCTCTAAAAAACCCTTTACAAGACGTCACATGGAACACTGCCAGAGCACTTTATTCCAAAAGGCTGTTTTTGAAGCTTCCGTGATTTAGCTCCACATAATTCCCAAGGTAAACACTTGTTCAAGATACATGAATTATTGAAGTCTAAAATTGTTCACAGTGAAAACGGAGGCATAAATGAACACTGCTCCTTTCCACCAAATCACTGCATTCCAAACCACTGCTCCTGATCTGCCCATTGAGCAGCTTCACTGTCACTGCCCTCCAGGTCTCCTTCTTCTCCACTTCCTTCCATATCATCCACATCTTCTTCCTGAGTGGCATCTGTCGGACTCTCCTCTTTCTCCATTTTCTGCATTCCTTCCAAGGACTTCTGATCATTGGGATCCAAGCTAAGAAAAAAAAAAAACAAACAATGAAACCGCTAAAACAAGCAGGCATTAGAAGATATCGATTGATTAAAGTTCACTCATACACACTATTTAAAGGCTGTTAATGTAAAGGTCAAATACCAAATACCTTTCTGGCTTGCAAATAGTGAAATAAAGTGAATATTGGTTATCGGAGAGCATATGTTGCTACAGAAGCAAAACAAAAAGAACTTAAAAGTGGCTATGAAGGTTGTAAATGAGCCCTAGAATCATAGTCTGGCATTTCAGACAATAATTTAGGACAAAAATGTCTCAAATTAAATTTATCATTTAATATCAAGAATCCTTACTTTCTTTGCAAGAGTGTAATGCACAAACTAAAAAAGGGGGGATACTTTCTGCAGGGAGCTCCATGGAAGGAGGGCCAATTCTTGAAGACATCAAATAGAAGAAAATAAATATTCAGGCACACCTAGGATTCCTTCTAAAAGGTAGTCTTTTTTATTTCAAACAAGGAAGTGGAGACAACATTTCAGCTCCTCTCTTGATAAAGGCTCAGAGAGGAGCCAAAATGTTGTCTCCACTTCCTTGTTTCAAATAATAAAAAACCCAAAAAACAAAACTGCCTTTTAGAAGAAACCTCAGGTGTGCCTGGATATTTCCTTTTCTTCCAGTGATCCTTACTTTCTGAATATAGAATCAGAGAGAGGTTACAACACAGCATGTTTTCAATATTACATTGTTTTGGTGTCTGGTTTAGTCTTTTTCTTCATTTAAGTTTTACTGCCCTCATGGTAAAAAAGGAGTTGTGGAAATAGAGGCCCCATGCAAGCAACCAATGAGTTAAGGAGACCAGTGTGGAGGACTGACCTACATGATGCAAAGCTTACGGTTTCATGAGATGCTGTGACTGGCAGCCAAGTATGTTGTCAAGTCGTTTTCGTGACACTGTTTGCCCTGGTAACTAGTCAAACCGTTTACAAGCACCATAACTACAGTTTGCTGTTTGCACAGTCCTTCTAAAGCATGAGCATCAGAAACCATCTTCACAAGTCCCGTGAATAATGTTCTGTTAAAGGCAAAAGTACCTTAAGGCAATGCTATACTGATCCATGGCTTCTTGAAATTCATTCACAGCCACCAAGAAATCCCCCAACATGCGATGTAAGACACAGTCACTTTGGTTGGCGAGTGTATTCCTCAAAAGGGCAATACCTTCATCATACTTCTGTTCTCGACCTGAAACACAAAAAAAAAACATCACTGTGTCTCATAAGAGACAAAAAATGTCTCTGTGCTTAAAGATTAACTATTTTTGGGGACAGGTCTTTAAAGTTTACGTACAGATTCCTGTTCTGAAGGGAAATGCATTGATTGTTTGGTTATCATACTGAAATATGAATGGGATGTTTTTCTAGGCGGCTAAGGAAGGTGATTACTGTTACAGCACCCGAGAATGTCCAAGAAGGCAATTAGAAATGGTGGAGGTAGATAACCAAGAAATCTAAATTTAGCAAAAATCTTTATGTCACACTTAAGGATGATGATGATTATGACCCTAATTGGATATAGGGTGTAAAACGGGACTATGGGTAGAAAAGTGGGAGGGGTTTAAAAAGGAGATGCTAAATACTAATAATTTAGTAAATAGAAAGAGGAATATAATTGTCAACAAGACGAATCACCAAGTCACATTAAAAATTATTATTATTTTTTTTAAATGCTTTTCATACAGCAATGTTTTATTGTGCTTCCCCCATGTTTTATAGATTAGTGGAATATTTCTGTTCTGGTATATTATTGGTCTATTCTAAGGTCAGAGACACACATTTCCCCCGACAAAGACCAAATAGGTTTGAGCTGACTGACAGAGGTTTTCATGGAAAGATTAACCGATCTGTACAATAAATAAATTTTAAAATAAATAAATAAATAAATAAATAGATTAGGCTTATAGCTGCAGCCACATGCTACTAACTTGGTCAGCCATCATGGCCGCCCCCAGTTTTTTTATTCCTATCCTGCCTTCATCAACACGCAACTGACATACAAAGAACGGCTACAAACATGGCACCACTATTGTCTGTTTGTCCACTAGCCTATCCAGCCTCAGCATCCCACAGAGCTTAGAATTTGTAGTATAGGTCAACTTTGCATGCAGCGAACACATGTTGTGGGAAGGCCACCTTAAAGGATGAAGTAATCTGGAAGTAAGTATGCATATTTTGTTCACACTGTTCATACTGTATAGACTACATGCGTTCCTAAACAGTGATGTAGATTAGCTGGATAAAGATTTAGAAATTAGCTTCTCTCAAACCAAGTAAGGAACCTCAACATGAAAATCCAGTATTTTGAATACATTCAGTAACGGAAAACGAAAGATTCCATTTACAGTAGATGACTGCCAAGTTCATAAAACACAAAAGAACTTACTGAGCAGTTCTGATTTCTTCACCACTGCCTTTATATAATCAGGTCTTTGTAACAGTGCCTTGTCTAAAAGGGTTTTTGCTTTCTCTTGGGTTACAGGATCTTCCAGACACACTGTTGCCAGCAGAGTTAATGTCTGTGCATTGGCTCCTAAGGTTTTGTAGACATTGTTGGCCATCACCATGGCTTCCCGTACGCTATTGGATGCCAGGTAGCATTCAATTAGACCTTGGAACACAAGAACAAAGGCAAACTGTTAACAAGAGAACAATTTCATCATGGCAGACTGGTACACTGGCATTGGGACAGAGTACGGCATTACAAACTTGAATGAAAGAAAAAATTATATATGCAGAGCAGCTGCAGCTCTGAGCAAAGGCAGAATTAGAAATACGAAGACTATAAAATATGTATTATTGTAAGGTTCTAATTAAATACAGAAGACTTTTTCTTTTCTTTTTTTTTTAAACAGACTTTTTTTTTTTTAAAAAGAAATTCTCCAGTAAAAACCAAAACAACTTTTTTTTTTTTTTTTTAACTAAACAACTAAAATCCAGCTTTTCTGAACCTGTGCTGTCCAGAATCAAATAGCATGTGCCTTTTATCTTGATAAAAGGAAGCAAGGATAGTCCTAAAAATAAAATGCAACCAAATAATAGCACACATGTCCTAGAACAATTCAATCTAACAAGACACATTTGACATATGGGGACAGACCTGTCCAAACAAGCTTACCATTTAAAAAAAATATATAAATCATCTAGCCCAATGAGCGTTTGTTAACTTGAAATGGGTCAAGAGGAGGGCTGCTCCTTACCCTGAAAGAAAGAGAACTGGAAGACTGGTGGCGAAGGAGTGTACACCGGACATTTTTAAAAACCTATGGCCCCCTTGCAATCAATGCACTGCCCCAAACATCTACATATAAGTTGCCATAATCTTTTTGGACCTGTAGCATTTCCCAGCATGCTTGCTAAACCCTCAGACCATTTGGATATTGATTAAGGGATGATTACTATTTTTGTCCTTGTACAATTCATTTTTCTAATTCTAGACATAAAATCTTTAGATTTTGTGCAAAACCAGTTAATCTAAATCAAGAGAGAAAATATACAATATTTCCAATTTTTTAAATTTCTGCTTTAGTTACAAAATTATATTATGACATAACTTACCTTCACAGCAGTCCAAGCGGCAGGGAGCTAGCCTGATTGCTTCTCGAAAGTGGATGATTGCCTCTTGCACTCTCCCCATGTTTCTTAGAGCTGCCCCTTTCAGAAGCAAAGCTTGAACACTGTTACTGTTTAACTGAATAGCTTTAGCTCCCAAATATAGAGCTCTGGAATGTCTTTTGGTGTAAAAACTGTGGCAGCTTAAAAGAAGGGAAAGATTGCATTAGAAGGAAAAAAAAAAAAAAAAGGGTGCAACTACAGGGATACTAAAAGTGATAAAAAAAAAAAAAAAAAAGTCTCAATTCTGCAATATACTGTCATACATCATCTGCACATTTCAAGGAAGACTGTATAGTCTGCTACAGCAGCTCTGAAACCTTGTATTCACATTCTCCTAGAATGCAAAGATAGGAATTAACTGCAGAATTCTAACCCAAAATTTGCCATTTAACAATGACACAGTTTAAAACAGTTTTTATGCAAGTGTATGGGTTATGAGCCAAATTATCAACAAGTGTCCTAAGAAGAAAATGCTTAAAGCTTAAAATTGTTGCAGAGTTCCTTGGAGTATATGCAGTGCAGCCAACAGCAGATATCCTGTGTTGGAATGGGAACATGTAGGTTAGCATCTAAACATTGGGTGACATTAAAGACAACATGCCCGTACTACTAAATCCCTTTATTTTGTGAAGAAGATTTTAAATAGCCCTAACAGATTGAAAAAGCATAATAGAGCCCTATCTTTTTAAATAACTCCACAAGTGAAAGCAAATGATATCCTAAAAACATTTGTTAATATAGTCCTCACCCTGACACCACCCATGGCTCTGCATGTTGATCAGATATATTGAACAATCGGCAACCAAGATTCTCTACATCCTCCAGCCGCCCTTCTCTGGCCAGCAAATATCCATAAATATCCATTCCTAACAACAGGAAAATTAAAGTCAGGCAAGGGTAAAAACAAAACACCCGTCTCTTTCTACAAATCTTGCCAGTATTAAGGCCTTGGACTGCCCTTTTGGATGAGATCAGTCTGATATACAAATAGCAAACACTACCAAACATAATGAACATTTTTTAAATAAAAACAAAGGTTTCTATGGATGCGGTTCCTGCTTAGCTTGCAGGGAAACTAACCAAAAGAAAAGACACGTTACCTCCTTTCAGTATCAAAAAGATAAAACATTTATGATAAGAAATCAGCTAACATGTTTTTCCAAAAATGTTATTTATATTTTAAAATGTCCCTGTGACCTCATATATGTAGGAAGAACAATTAGAAATGTACACATAAGGATTGAACATATTAGAAATATAAAAAAAGGATTGGAGACGCATAGTGTTTCCAATCATTTTAATTTATATCACAACAAAGATCCAAAAAATATGTCCTTTTGTGCAATAAAAGCAATACATAGAGATTGGAGGGGGGGTGATTTTAATAAAAAGATTGGAGAAGAGGAGATGAAGTGCATCTACAATTTAAAGACATTAATTCCATATGGACTCAACCAAGATTTTGAGTTATGTCATTTCTTATAAATTGATTGATAGTTTTAATATATATTAGGATATTATAATATGAAAGGAGGAAAGAATAAGGACATAACTTTCCACTTTTATTTTACATAATGAAATCAAAAGTATGTTTTATATAGAATATTAGTAAGATATCCAATTATTATATTTATTTTATCACCTGTATATTCACTATGGCAACATTTGCATGGTCACTTCATGAAACATTCACTGTCTTTTTAAATTCACTCTTTTTAAAATTTACTGTTTTTTATATGCACTGTATTTATGAAATGAGCATGGTCACTTTAAGAACTGGGTGTTTAATTATATGGTTGTATTCTAGCAGAATTAATATGTCAAGAGGATGAATTGATATATGAATTTACTATGTTTTTATATAATTTATTATGCCCTTGTCCCTATGTATATGAGATTTTATGGTGTGGAGGGAGAAGAGGAAGAGGTTGGAACGCATGTCTGCGTTCCACCTAAGCGCCCTACCATACGAACAGAAGATGTTTGAAACATTGTAATGTGGAGGGAGATTGGAAAGAGGTTTGGAACGCATATTTGCGTCCCACTGAGGTGCCTCACTATGTGAACCGAAGGTAACAGAAGGAGTGGAACGCACCGTGCGTTCCACTCGGAGGAAAACCCGGAAGTGACGTCAGAATCCGGAAGCGACGTCACAATATCGGCGAGGCCGGAAGGGAGGAAACGGATGCAAATGGAGAACGCACGTATGCGTTCCACAGCAGAGTTTTACCGCGAAATACAAGATAATAAGGACTTATATAAGGACATTAACTGGACAAATCATTGAAAGCTGACTGAGGAAGCCACAATTGGCGAAACGCGTATTGGCTTACCATTTATTACTTACATTTTATTCTTCTATATTTTAATTAATATTTTATGTATATATTTTTACAATAAAGTAGTTTTTTTTCTATCCCATCCTCTGGATCCTCTTCTACTTATTGGAGACCATACCAGCTACAGAAGGGTTAAGGATCACCCCACAATAGATCCAGAAGCCATCTATACCAGAGCCAGGTTCCTTGGCTCTGATTTTGTGAGTGTTTCCTTGCACCTATTGCACTTTAATATATATTGTAAACAATCTACACTATTTTGTATATCTCTCTATCTCCGCAACAATATATTGGAGAAGAGGAGAGAACTAATATTGCTCCATCCATTGTGTTTGTATTGTATGTATTTTTTGTGTTGGTATAGGGGATACCACACGGGTGTTTGAGCTATTGTAGTCACCTACTGTGCCATTTTTGCATTTGTGATATACAAATAGACCTAAGTGGGTTCTGTTCTCAGTGTTCACTTTCACCTGGTTTTAGTTGTGTGTATTCACAAACGTGAATCTGGATGAATTTGGCAGATATCTGGATTACTGTGAACCTAACAAGTTCTATACAATATCTACTGTGAATAATAAAGCACAGCTGCAGTTCAAGGGATGCTATAAGAACCAAAACAACTTTAGCTTAATGCAGCAGTTTTGGTGTATAGATCATGACCCTGCAGTCTTACTGCCATTTAGGCGTTAAACCACTTTTGTTTCTGTTTATGCCGCCCTAGTCAAACTTCCCAATACGTGACTTGCAGACTTCCTAAACACTTCCTGTAAAGAGAGATCCAATGTTTAAACTTCCTTCTAGCATGTTCTGTTTAATTTAGAATAATATCTTATCTCCTGCTTGTTTAATAGAATTCTAGACAGTGCAGGAGCCACCAGAGTGTTTTTCCAAGTTTATTTTACAGTACAGGAGGTAAAATCTTCTAAACTAAGTTAACATCTGATTCACAATGAAACCATTTTTTATGCAGAGTCACATTTAGGGAAGGTATAGTTAGGGCTGCATAAACAGAAACAAAAGAAGTTGAACTCCTAAATGGCAGGTAATTGAGCAGTAAGGCTGCATGAGCATGATCTCTAAAGCCAAACAGTTTCATCAAGCTAAAGTTGTTGTGTCTAGTGTCATTTAATGGAGTTCAGCAGTAGAGTGGATAGTGGAAACGGAAATTACAGAAATAGATTCTATTAGTAAAATTTGAGGTTTAATGAAGAGAATTCAAAATTGTGTGCTAAACTGGCTTACCTTTGATGAGATATGGGTCCAGCATCTGAGCCTGTTCAAATTTCAGGATAGCATTTTTATTATCGCCCACTCTGAAATAGAGATCTGCCAAGCTCCCAAGAAGATCAACATTGTCCCTAAGTAAAGATTTCTTTTCTAGAGAACTGGGAAGAATGATTATTGCATTACAGTGAAACTCTCATCCACAAAACGATTTAAGGCATACAAATTTAACTCATACATTGTGTCAGTGAAATTGTGAGCAAATGCATGGATATACTGCAGAGAAATGTGTAATAGACAATACAAAATAATAAAATATAAAAACATACATCATACAGCTGTAAAAGAAGAAAGAATCGTATGTCTACTTTTAGGATATTGGAAAACCGTTTAGTACTGTATCATACAAGGTGGGTGTAGCTTTGTGTATACCCACCCTCTCGCAACCAAACAGAGTGAATACAGGAGGGTGGCCAAAATATGTCCTTTCTTCCTTCATTCCTTTCTTACAGTGGGCGAGTTTGTATCTGTGTGTGTGACAGTGTGCATGTATGTATAAGTATTTATTGGGTCTATGAGAACACTCCTGCATTCAAACTTAATCACTACTCTCAGACACTTGTATTCACACAAATGTCATACTAACAAAACCACACACTTACTTCTACATACACAGACACTGCACAAACACAACCATGCAAAAATGAACAGATGGCAAATCCTCGTGTGACAAAGCATTGTGGGATCTGTATAGCAAAAATAAAAAAATAAAAAGGCCCTGTCATAATTTAATAAAAAGATTGCAAAAGGGTGTAGTGGTTAGAGTGTGTAATTATTTGGCTAGCACAGTGATTTACTTTTTTTGACAGGGATACAATTATATGCAAGTTATTACATTGATGCCCAAAATTAAAATAGAATTGGCTCAGTAACTCATTCTAAAATTGGAACAGAATATGTTATACAGATTCAATACACTAAACAACCTATTGTGAGCGTTTGGCTTGGACTGGACTAATATGTGCTTGCTTCAACCAGTGGTAATAATAAAATTACACTAGGCCTAATTCCTGACCTTAAAGGAATACTATAGGGGGACAAACGTCTGCCAGGCCAATCAGCATCTCCTCATAGAGATGCATTAAATCAATGCATCTCTACAAGGAAAGTTCAGCATCTCCATGCAGAACATGGAGACGCTGTGCAGCATTGCCCCCGGAAGCACCTCCCGTGGCCATTTGGGAAGTGGCCACTGGAGGTGTTCTTAGGCTTTAATGTAAACACTGCATTCCCTATGAAAAGGGGGTGTTTGAATGACGATGCCTGCAATGACAGACTATACTCACCAATGAGCTAAGTGAAATAATTAGGCTTTAATGTAAACACTGCATTCCCTATGAAAAGGGGGTGTTTGAATGACGATGCCTGCAATGACAGACTATACTCACCAATGAGATAAGTGAAATAATCATATCATGACCAGGGCAAAAGCTCAATATGTTGCTAATTTCTGAACAGTTAGCTTTACGAACTGTATTTATAAAGCATCAACATGGGAGAGGGGGCAGATATGTGCATATACGGATAGTGCAAAAGGAAAAAGAGGTCCCTGTCGTGAGCATAGGCCTATCATTTACAGCACTTTTACACAAACTACATCAACAGGGTGCTTGCAATCTAAATGTTACGGTGGGAATCTTTGAGTACCATGTATAATTTGTCAGGGGATTCTCCTTACCAGATGGTGTTAATAGCCCTTGTGTTATCTCCAGTGTGTACGAAAGCATATGCTTTGATCCATGCAGAAAGCCAATCCAGGTTGGGAATGCTCTGAATGACATTGAGGGTCATGGATGCCACTTCTGCACCTTTCACAGACAGCGACAATAAGCCTGAAAAGAAACAAAGACAAAGACTTCATCATATTCTGACATTATCTAACAGGAAAACCAAAAATTAAAAGCACATTAGTTCTTCCGCACAAGAAAATTGAGCGAGAGGCTTAAATCTACTTGATCTACTCTCAGCACATAAAAATGGTGACACTGAATGCCTCCGATTTAAGTACTTTAGAGTGCTTGTTTCTCTCACTATTGGATTACACTGCAATCATGTTACAATAAGAAGTAAAAAAATTAAATACCAGCTGCTAGGACCAAATACTCCGCTTTTCTTTGAACGGAAACTGAAACATCCAGGATTTCTAATATTCTGTTTATTTATCCCTTATGTTTAGCAAATATGTGTTTGTGTTGTCTGGAAAACAAGAAAATGTATCCTGCCACGAGCGTCTCCATCTTCACTTCCTGTCAATCATCAGTATAAATGTTGCTCTTTTATGCCTCTAAACACTAAACGAAAGAGGATAAACAGAAACAGAAACAATGCTTCTGCTCTCCTCATTTCCATTGTTTGTCTTAGCTGTGAGGTTACTTGCCAACTATTTAATATACATTTTAAAAGAAAACCGAGCATCACATGACCGAAAGGCCAAAGCATCTTCAATTTTTTTAATTTTCAGACAGTGGCATACACATGATACATGGGGCCCGGTGTGAAAACGCATCCCCCCGGCAGTGATGGGCCCGGTCGCAGCTGCGACCCCTGTACGTATGCCACTGTACAAACACACATACATACAAACACATATACACACACACACATACACACACCTAGATACAAACAGATATACAAAATATTTTAGTCACCCTTCTGTTTCCTACCTTTTACATGCAGGAGGGTGACTTCCCTGGGGTCCAGCGGTGGCTCAGCCTGATGGGAGTTAGAGTTCCCACTCTGACTCCCTCCTCTCTTCCTCCTGCATTAAGCTGGGAGGAGTGACGGGACAGTCACGTCCTCCCAGCTGTGATGTCATCAAAGGGGGCCCGGTCACGCTGACCAGGCCCCCTGGAAATCCATAGCTATCGGGTGGCCCCAACAGCATGTGCCACCCGATGGGCCCCTTAATGTGCGGCCCCTGCGGTTATACCACAACACATGGCTGCGGGCACCCGGTCGTAGGGGTCCGCAGGGCCCCACTGTTTCCAGAAGAGTGACAACTCTATTGGCAATTATACTTACTTATATGTATATTTAACAAATGTGTATTTGAGAGGTATGATAAATAAAAATTAAATTACCAAATAAGCTATCTCAGCTCCCTATCAGTCGTTATAAACTCTATTCTTTACTCCTGGCTTTCAGAAAGTATAACAATGTCTCTAATTCTTTTCATTTGCAATGTTTACCATGGTTTTGTATAGGTATAGGAAGCTGTTACCACTATATTGGAGGGATTATTGCTGGGATATCCCTGGAGGAAGCTGTTACCACTGTCTAAATAAGGGTCTTTCATCTCCTTGTTTTATGTGCAAGGGTGATTGTTTTTGGCTCTATATATTTACCATCAGGGCCGGCCTTAGGGGTGTGCGAGCTGTGCGACCGCACAGGGCGCCATGGAACAGGGGGCGCCCTGTGGCCAACACAGCTCACTCATGGCCGGAGTGCAGGGGAGCTAAAAAAGGGACCTGGCTGGAGGATTAATTATTCTCCACCCGGGTCTATTTAAAAAAAAAAAAAATCGCGGCAGAGGGGGCGGGGTTTACCGAGCGGCGGAGGCGGGGCTTATCGAGAGGCGGAGACGGGGCTAATACCTCCCGAAGCCCCTGCTGTACAGGAAGAGGGAAAGATGCTTCCCCATCAGCCAACTGCATCCACTGGAAAGAGGTAAGTGTGTGTGTGTGACTGTTTGCCTGTTTGTGTGACTGTCTGTCTGTGTGTGTGTGTGACTGTCTGTCTGTGTGACTGCCTGCCTGTGTGCGTGTGACTGTCTGTGTGTGACTGTCTGTGTGACTGCCTGTCCTTGTGTGTGTGTGTGTGTGTGACTGTCTCTGTGTGTGACTGCCTGCCTGTGTGTGACTGTCTGTGTGTGTGACTGTCTGTCTGTGTGACTGCCCATGTATGTGACTGTCTGTCTGTGTGACTGTCTGTCTGTGTGACTGTCTGTGTGTGTGACTGCCTGTGTGTGTGAGACTGTCTGTCTGTGTGACTGTCTGTGTGTGTGACTGTCTGTCTGTGTGTGTGACTGCCTGTGTGTGTGACTGCCTGCCTGCCTGTGTGTGTCTGTCTGTAACTATCTGTCTGTGTGTGACTGCCTGCCTGTGTGTGTGACTTTCTATCTGTGTGACTGCCTGCCTGTGTGTGCATAACTGTCTATGTGTGTGTTACTGTGTGTCTGTCTGTGTGTGTGACTGCCTATGTGACTGTCTGTCTGTGTGTGTCGCTGTAGCTGTGCCATTGTTTGTGCCTGTGCCTGTATGTGTGACTGCCTTTAACTGAGTGTGTGTGTACATGCCTGTAACCGAGTTTAAATTTCCCCCACCCCTTCCTGTCAAGGCCGCACTTTGACTGACAGACGCTCACTCACTGACAGACGCACACTCACTGACAGACACACACTCTCATATACACTGACAAACAATGACATACACACATACACTATTACTTGGACACACACTGACAGATGCACACTCTCACTGACAGACGCAAGCACTCACTGAAAGATGCACGACTCCACTGACCGACACATACACACTGACTGACACACACTCACTGACCGACACACACTCACTGACCGACACATACACACTCACTGACCTACACACTCACTGACCTACACACTCACTGACCGACACACACTCACTGACGACACATACACACTCACTGACGACACATACACATGACGACACATCACTGACTGACACATACACACTCACTGACTGACACATATACACTCACTGACCAACACACACATTCACTCACAGACACACACACATTCACTTACAGACACACACAATTACACACTTACAGACACACACAATTACACACTTACACACACACACACACACACACATTCACTTCAAAATAAACACTCACAGACACACACACAGACATTTCCACTAACACTCACAAACTAATATTTTTTACATTTATTTTAAATCCACCCAGCCTCCCTGGGAAAGCTGGAGTGGATTTCTTACCAGCAGTCCAGTGTGGCTGCTGGGCAGGCAGGCAGGGGGCGCACAGGCTGAGTAAGCAGCGCTTAGTGATGCCGGGAGCCGGACTGACGTCATATTCTGGCTCCCGGCTTCATTAAGCGGCGCAGAGGAAGCTGAGCAGGAAGAGCTCAGGTGAGTATGCTCCTTCGCTGCCCGCTGCCAGCCTTGGGGGGGCTCAAAAGTGGCCAGCCGGTCAGCTCTTGAGCCCCCCAGGATGCGAGGCAAGCAAGGGATCTGCCTGGGGGTTTGGAGGGATGCTTTTTTTTGCCGCCCCCTGCAAAGTGGCGCCCAAGGCAGATGCCTTGTTTGCCTCGTGATACACACGTCCCCGGTGCCTGTGTGTGTTACTGTATTCAGGCAACTTGGTGGGAGGTGGGGGGGGCGCCGTGAAGACTTTTTGCACAGGGCGCCTAATTGCCTAAGGCCGGCCCTGTTTACCATGGTCTGAACTGGATTAATAGGTAATCTGCAAAATACTTTAATATAATGTTAAAAGAAAATGGATAAAAAAAAAAAAAAAGAATTTAATACATTTTGCATTCCATGGTGTTAAGTCGAGAAAAAAAGACCATTTGTTTCCCTTTAAGTGAATCCTTTCTTATTTGGTTTCTCATGTTCTTTTTACCCCAATTACACCCTTTTATCCCAGTACACAATATCCCACAGAGATTCCAGCTCTACATCCAACTTATATTTTACAGACTAAAAATACATTTTATTTTGATGCCCACAGTGTACAGCAAATCATGGCAGGCTGCTGATTCCACGTTTGAAATAAAAGAATAGCACAGCTTCTTTGCAAATTAGGTGGGAAAAAAAAACAGAATTTTATCCATTTTGTTTTCAATTATTTCACACCATAAACAACTTTATGTGGAGAGAATAATACTGATCACCAAATGTCAATTATAAAACTTTTGTTAAATGTCGATTGAAGCATACTTGCTGAGAAGCAGGCATTAGGGTCCTGCAGTGAAACGGAATTCTGCCAAAACAACAAGAATTACATCTATTTATATCCTCCAGAGGAATCGAAGCAAAAAAATGTTCATTCATAACAAAATAAATAGCTGGCCTATAACGTGAATGTTAATGTTCGATGATGGATGAAACTAGAGGTATGGTATCCTAGAATTTTACAGTGGCTCATAAACTGTAGTTTATTCTGCAATAATCTATGTACAAACCTTTGATTGGCTCATAAAACATGTACATGTGTAGGTGGATCCTAAGGTTTCTTACTGGCCCCAAGTTTGTCAAGTCTCATTGCATCGAGCATACAGCTCTATGCACAGTGTTTTCCCATTTGAATGAGATCTGGAAATATTGTCTGCAGGGAGCATGCACAGTGGAGAACACTTTAACTAGAAGCTGAATGCAGGTGTACTGCTGGTCAATAGTACAGTGTGATCTTCCAACCAAGCCTTTCCTTCCATTTATCAGAATGTGGTTAGTATGTTCCCCATATCATGGCACAGATATTCTAATAAATATACTTAAAAGCAGCACACTGCACCAAAACCCCTACATTAAAGGAACACTATAGAATCAGAACACAAATGAATTCCTGACCCTATAGTGTTAAAAATTCCCTGCAAATGTTTTTCACAAAGAGGCATTGGATTCAATGCTTCTCTATGAGAAGTATCCAAATGTCAGAGAGTGACAATTACAATGCTGCTTTATGATAAGCACTGAATTAGCCCGAGATAATTACCAATGATTTCAGAAGATTGGGTGGCTGCAAAGGAGGAAGTGGAGCAGCACTAGATAAGACAGTTTAAAGAAAAACCCTAAGAATCATCACCATTACAGCACACTGTAGTTGTTATGGTGTCAGGAGTGCCTTGGCATCTTCGAAATGCGAGGAGTCAAACATTTTAGAACAGTTTGACTTCTTACATGGGATCTGCAATGAGTAGTATGGTGCAGGTAGCACCAATGCACAGACCATTACTATTATCCAACCCTCTGGGCAACCATGGAGCCTTTAGGCATAATGCTTATAGTGCACCAGCAGTGATTTATTCATACAAACTCCAAAATACAATTTGGAAAAGTTCACATTTTATATGCACAAACACATCCCGAGAGCATAACCATAGATTTAAGTAGTAAAAATTATTATAGAATATTTGTAGATACAGAGCAGCCTTCCACTCTTCTATTAGACATTTAAAAAAATAAAAAATAAAAAATAAATAAAAAAAAAGGAAATATTAACCAGGACAGAATTGAAAAGAAGAAAAAAAAAAATCTAATAAAAAAGAGGTTTTGTTGGACATATGTACTTTAAATCCATATATTACATTGAAGTTGTACCTATGATAGCATCAAGTGCTAATGGGCACTGTCTCAGCACCTCCTTGTAGCTTGTCACAGCTGAACGTTCCTGTCCTGCTTTCTTGTACAAATTAGCCAACATCATATTAATCTACAAATAATAGAAAGTAAAAGCATATAATTTACCAAGAAACAAAAATGATCGACCCTAAAATAGATTTAAAAATGATTTGTATAGTTCTGTTACCTTCGGTGTTCTTTGGCGTGAAGGAATTCCATCCAAAATGGCTATAGCATCCTTGTCCTGCTTCAACATGGTGTAACACTCAGCCATCTTGTATTTTACTTCAATTTCTGAAGGCAAAAACTAAAAACCAAGAAAAGAAATGCAATATATATTGCACATTACAAAATACAGTCTTGGTGTAACAAGCTCTAAATAACCTGTAACAATGGACCACTCTACTGCACGCTTTCCCATATAACCTTGAGCAGGAATGCCAACCATTTCATCTGTATGGTATATGTAGCAGACATTTATTATTATTATTATGATATTTATAGAGCGCCGTCAAATTCCGCAGCGCTTTACAATGGGTGGACGAACAGACATGTAGTTATAACCAGACAAGTTGGACACACTGGAACAGAGGGGTTGAGGGCCCTACTCAATAAGCTTACATGCTAGAGGGAGTGGGGTAAAATGCCCGTTTAAAGTTAAATTGTTTAATGCCTTCCAATTTTTTTTAATTTTTTTTTTTTAACATATTTCTCTATTCATTCTTATATTCTAAAGTTGTGTCCCTCTTTCCTCCCCCCACCTCCTTTTCGTCCTAATTTTATATAAAAAAAAAAAATTAAATTAATGACACCATTCATATTGTACCATTTTAGTTATTTTATCTATATTTTGTAATATTCTGATGTTGTATTACAAAGTTTTAAGTCATTGATATTAGAATGTCTGAGGTGTTAATGTTTAATTTCAAGTAAGGATATATCTGCCACATTAATGAATGGACTATGGGGTATACAAGTTCCATGCCTGTGATACAATGTCAGCCACTGATGAAATGAACCTGTGTTTACAGAACCCATTAGGCGGGACATTTGAAAGGAAGCAACAGAGTTGGAAGCAATCCAACAATACACAGACCAGTCCGAGCCTCAGTGGGATTCATATTGACATTGCAACACTACACACTGCTGTGCCTGGTTACTTCCTGGATTATCACATTAAGAATTGCCCACTTCTCCTCCTCAAACCGGCATGTGGAGGTAAACTGGGAGTGACTGGCACTTTCTAGGGGCCGGGTTCCCCAAAAAGCAATTCCCAATTCACGGTCTTCTGAGTGTTTTTAATCTCTTTTACATTTATTAAATTATTGTTTTAGCTCTGTGAATTTGTTCTTTTTTTCTCTCTAAGATTCACTATACATGCAGTCTATGCATTGACCAATACATATGGTCTGGATTTCATTTAGAAAAGGGGATGATGTACTAAACAGTGTTTTATTGTAGTGCTATATAAATTCAGCAGCTTAATCCTAGAGACCACTGTATGATTCATCCAGGGGTCTGCGTACCACATTACATCTATTTACTGGACACTGTCTTCATACCAATATTGTTACTCAACGTATTATTTTTCACATTGCAGTTAAGCAATTAACTTGTCACTTGGGACTGATAGGTAACTGGTGTTGACTGAAACAGTTTCTGTATTTTTAATTTTATATTTATTTTTGATTCATTGCCATTCACTTCGGTTTTTATGGTTTATATTTTGACTATGCTGCAACAATGAAGATAGGAGCCACACTCAATCCCAGCAGTCACCCGGTGCTCCGGAGCAGGGCCAGCAATCCCACAACAATAAGGCAAAAAAGATAAATCTCCAGGCTCTCAAGCTGTTTAAGTCGCAGCCAGTTTTAACAGAACAGAAAAGAGCAGCAACGTTTCGACCTGCTAAGAGGTCTTTGTCAAGCTTGACAAAGACCTCTTAGCAGGTCGAAACATTGCTTAAAGCTTGACAAAGACCTCATAGCAGGTCGAAACATTGCTGCTCTTTTCTGTTCTATTAAATCTGGCTGCGGCTTAAACACCTTGATGTGTTGATACGTATATTTATTTTATTTTATAGTTTACGTCTCATATGACGGATTGCACTGGAAATGACAGTTACTTGTACCCTTACCACAGTAAATACGATTGAATAGAGTGGGAAAACAAACAAAAAACAAACCATGTTGAGCCACAAGTATCTGTACAATAATGCCATAGCCATACGTGTAAATGTGCACTCTAGCATTCCTTCAACAGTGGCAGTTTTGTGCATACATTTCTGTCATGTTCATTTAATTTAAATAAAGCTACACTTCGCAATATTGACATAGCTAGTCGGTTGCACAAACAGCTTATCCTTGGAAATTACTATTTAAGCCAAGTCTAATTGAGTGAGGGTGGGTTCTTATCCTTATAGTATTTTCTACAGCAGCGTTTCTCAATTGGTGTTCTACGGAACCCTGGGGTTCCGCAGAACACTAATTAGGGTTCCGCCAAAAGTAAAAAAAAATAAAATGACAGCGGGCGGTGAGGGAGCAGTGATCTCCCTGCTCAGCTCCCTCGCACAGCAGTGATGCTGGAGCCGGTGTTCGATTAAAATTCCCTACCCCGTAAAAATCCCTTACACTCGTCACTTCCAGTGAGGGAAATCAGCTGGATCCTGTGCTGCACATGCGTGCTAGCACTCCTGCTACTCCTCCACAGATCAGTACACCAGCAGCCCCACTGGACCCCATGCCAGTACTTCTAAAGGTAGGGGGGCTGGGTGGAGTAACATGTAAAAAAAAATAAAAATAAAAAATGTATATGTGTGTTAGGGAGTTGGTACGTGTTTGTATGTCTGTCAAAGAGTATATGTGTGCTTGTCAGTGAGAATGAATGTGTTTGTCTGTGAGAATATATCTGTTCTTGTCAGATATAGAGTGTATATGTGTTTGTATGTGTGTCTGTCAAAGAGTATGTGTGTGTGTCTGAGTGTGTAAAGATTTGTGTACGTGTCACTGTGTGTATCTAAGTGTGTCAGTGTGTGTATGTGCCAGTGAGTGTATATGTCACTGTGTGTGTATATTTGTGAGTCAAGATGTGTGTGTCAGTGTGCATCTGAGTGTCAAGGTGTGTGCCAGATACACACACACATTGACGCATACAAACACAGATACACACACTGTGTGTATCTGTGTGTCAGACACACACACAGGCACATACAAGCATGTTGATACAGTATGTCAAAGGGTTCCACAGGAAAAAATTAATTGGGAACCCCCGTTCTATAGGAACCAAAAAAGTTATCCGCTTCTTATAGAAATGTAATACTTTGTTCTTAAAGAGACACTATAGTCACCACAACAACTACAGCTTAATGTAATTATTCTAGTGAGTATAGTCAAAGATTGCAGGACTGATGTTCAGCATCGCCATGATCTACATGGAGACGCTGAACTCTCCCCATAGAGATGCATTGCTTCAATGCATTAACATGGGGAGACGAATCATTGGATTGGCTGAGATTGTCAAGATTGATGATCTCAAACGGAGAGGCAGAGTGGCAGCACAGAGACCAGCAAGCTGCAGGATACAAGGCAAGTAAATATGTTTTTTTTTTGTTTTTTTTAAACCCTCACCATATTCCCAACGATGTACTGTTCATTTAGCATTTTAGTGTAGTCTGGTTTTTGGTATAATACAGTCATTGGTTTAATGTAGAGGAGAACATGCTAAACAATATTGTAAAGCGCTACGGAATCTGTTGGCACTATATAAATGGCAATAATAATAATAAACACACATCCATCCATTTATATCGCTATATAATTTTATAATGAATGAAAATGTTGCTAACTACTTAACTATATATATATATTCTATAAATTCCAGCTGTAGTAACCCACGTTTCATGAGGTGTTATTTTTTTTCCCCACCACTAGTCAGACTCCACTTACTTTTGTGTAATGATTAAAAATGTAAAAAAAATTCCAAAAACATTTTTTTTTTGTAGATTTATTATTATAAATTGACTGCAATCTTCCAAAATGCAGCAGAATACAAGTATCACCATTAACATGCTGCTAGAGTAAGACCAGCACCTACTTTTAAAACAATGGGAAAAATCTAGAATTTGTGGGCAAGTATCAGCTAGCTAAAAATCTGGGCAAATTTTGTTAAGGGAAATGGAATGCTGGGAATATTGAGTAAAAAGGGAGAACTTCAGATGTTTATTTTTAATTTTGTTATTTTTAATACACTTCAAAAAAAATGGGACATCCTGGAGTGTCCTTTTTATTCTTTTATTTTTGCTTTAACAGATGCAATATTATGTAGCAAAGTAGTGAGACACAAACCATAGCACATTCAATACATTGTATACAATTTTATCACATCACACAATTGTTGCGTTATAAAATGGAACATACAAATAATAGCCATCGTCCATGCCTCCAAATGCAAACACTGATACATACTGCCAAATACTTTATATAAAAGGTTAGGTACACAGAATTTAAATTTTTTTTTAAATCAATAATAAACAGGTGTAACTACTTTTTTGGCCAAATATCACGTATCCTCACTTTAATCGTGCGACCTGCTTAGAGAGAGTCGAACCCTCGAATAACTGGACTCTTCTCACCTATTATTTTAAAAATAAATAGAGTGAGAGATAGACATAGATAGTGAAAAAAAAAAAAGATATAAAAGTAGATGGGGCAGAGCCTGACCACTAAGCTGATCAGTCGTGTGTAGCTTGAGTTCCTGCATTTCTTGCTGAAAATTGGCTTTTTGAACAAGATTCTGGGGATTATTTGCTTTGTCATTGATATATGCACAAGCAGGGGAGCCTGGGTAAGCGGTCTCATACCTTTCTTGAACATTTTTACCACCGAGTGTCCGAGGATCCTGTTGTGGCCTACTGGGACCTGGACTGAGGACAAGCACCCGATCTCCTTGTGCCCTAGCCCTACACTTGGGCGCATTGCACTCCCTCCCCCGGGATATCCCAGTTCTCTCAGTGCTGACAGATCTGACTTCCAAATACCTATCACACCATGTGAGCAACAGTAAACTGTGTGCAAACCCACAACATGGCAGTCGTTTCTCTCACAGACTCATGTGGCATTAGTTTCCTCCAGAAAGCTCCCAGCGACGCTGTTGCAGAGTTTCAACTGCGGCCCGACCGCCATTTCCAACGCTTCTGGCTCACACTCCAGCAACGTATGGCAACTACCAAAGCCGAACAAGAGTGCAGAGCCTTGGGAGACAAGCAACCAGAGACAAAGGGGCCTACTCCCGGTGAAAAGCTTCAGGGAAAACCCATGTATCCTGTTCCTCACTCACCTAGGCGACCACATGGGGCTTGTATATACTGCATCAGCCACCAGGGCGGAGGACTGTCCGTGTTAAGCAGCACCTGTCACCCCGATCCTCTGACCAACCTCAAAAGGATATAGTCTCGTACTGTAATGGTATATGCCTCGAAAAAAACTTTAAAATTTAATGCCTCAATAAAAATTTAAAAAGAAAAGTAGAGTACTATAAAAGTAAAGTGGGAGTTCTATAAGTTGTCATTTTACCTGTGAATGGAGTGTCTTTTTTAAACACATTTGTTGGTACTCTATAAATACATGATGATAATTGTGATAAAAAATACATTAAGGGAAAAGACAGGCTGTTTTCTATTCAAAATGGTTGAATGGCTACCTGATTTTGTGGAGTTGTTGTGGTGTTTCCAGTAGACGGTCTAACTTTAGAAGTTTTGGTTAAAGATTTTTTCTGCTGGAGAGCCATGGTGTACTTGCTCACAGCATTTCTATATTCCTTGTCATGAAACAGGGAATCTGCATGATACACCAGCAACTGGTACTTTTGGGACGGTGAAAACATTTCCCTGAGAAAAGATGAAAACAAGATTATTAATGGAAGCAAGCTAAATCAACACCTACAAGTTAATAGTTTGAACCACAAAGTAAGAGTCAATTACTTTTTTTGTTCAACTTAAAAAGTGAACCAGTTTTAAACTTACCTAAAATTGCTCCCATATACATTGAATACACCATATATCAAAACCATACATGGCGTTTTCAATGTAAACTATAAATATTTACTCGCCTTTTCTCTGTTCCAGCGCCGCTCTGTGGGTGTTACGCTTTGTGTAACATCCACCGCCTTCTAGCCGTCCTCTGCTCTGTCCGCGCTCCTCCCGAAGTCTTCTTTGATTTGCCCTGCTTGGGAC
Organism: Pelobates cultripes; assembly: GCA_933207985.1. NCBI lineage: Eukaryota > Metazoa > Chordata > Amphibia > Anura > Pelobatidae > Pelobates > Pelobates cultripes. Next base: position 222,408,494 of record OW240916.1, read on the forward strand.
ACATCCCAATCAGGGCAAATCTCGCCAGTGACATTGGCACGCTGTGATATCATTCTGTTCCTATGCTCCCTAGTCAGTGTTAGAAGCTCTGGCTAGGGAGTTTCCATAGCAACCACAGCGCATGCATGTTACAGAATTCCTACACACACGGTAGCTGCACATTGACCGCTCTCTACGGAGGACCGAGAGGCTATAAGGGCGGAAGTGGTGGTGGGAAAGAGGCGACTGAGAAGGGTTTTTGGATGAAAAATGCATGTTACAGAAGTTGCAGTTCTATGTTGTGAAGGATCTACTGTTTGCCACCCTCCAACTAGAGTTTAAAAAATAAATAAAGTGAAAAGAGTAGAGTTGGGAATAAACTTGTTTATTTCAGCCTAAATATTGCAAGCCAACCCTCAAACTACAAGAACAAGGTTGTTTTACAAATCTATGAATGCAATGGGATGGGCAGATAATTTTATAGTAATTCAACAACATTTTGGAGAATCAGAGTTAGATAACCCTTCATGAGAATAAACATTAACACCATAACATCTCACATGACTGTTGGATGATCAAACCTATCCAAAATATATACACATACAATACAGTAATATACTTAATTGACAAAGGAGAGAGCTAGTTTTTCTATTTTCATTGCATCTAATAAGTGGACATGCTCCACTTATTACTATGTGCTCTCTCTCTCTCTCATGGCCCATGCAGTCTGTCTCTCTCTTTCTCTCTCTCTCATGGCCCATGCAGTCTCTCTCTCTCTCTCTCTCTCATGGCCCATGCAGTCTCTCTCTCTCTCTATCATGGCCCATGCAGTCAGTCTCTCTCTCATGCAGTCTCTCTCTCTCTCATGGCCCATGCAGTCTCTCTCTCTCTCTCATGGCCCATGCAGTCTCTCTCTCTCTCTCATGGCCCATGCAGTCAGTCTCTCTCTCTCTCATGGCCCATGCAGTCAGTCTCTCTCTCTCATGGCCCGTGATCAGTCTCTCTCTCTCATGGCCCATGCGATCCGGTCTCTCTATCTCTATCTCTCTCTCATGGCCCATGCAGTCAGTCTCTATCTATCATGGCCCGTGCAATCTCTCTCTCTCATGCCGGTCTCTCTCTCTCTCTCTCTCTCTCATGGCCCATGCAGTCTCTCTCTCTCTCATGGTATTACGGTCTCTCTCTCTCTCATGGCCCATGCAGTCTCTCTCTCTCTCTCTCATGGCCCGTACGGTCTCTCTCTCTCTCTCTCTCATGGCCCACATGCAGTCTCTCTCTCTCTCTCTCATGGCCCATGCAGTCTCTCTCTCTCTCTCTCTCTCTCTCTCTCATGGCCCATGCGGTCTCTCTCTCTCTCTCTCTCTCTCTCCTTGGCCCATGCAGTCTCTCTCTCTCTCTCTCATGGCCCATGCAGTCTCTCTCTCTCTCTCTCATGGCCCATGCAGTCTCTCTCTCTCTCTCATGGCCCATGCAGTCTCTCTATCATGGCCCATGCAGTCTCTCTCTCTCTATCATGGCCCATGCAGTCTGTCTCTCTCTCTATCTATCATGGCCCATGCAGTCTCTCTCTCTCTATCCATCTATCATGGCCCATGCAGTCTCTCTCTCTCTCTCTCTCTCTCTCATGGCCCATGCGGTCTCTCTCTCTCTCATGGCCCATGCAGTCTCTCTCTCTCATGTCCCATGCAGTCTCTCTCTCTCTCATGTCCCCTTTGCCCGGTCGGTCTCTCTCTCTCATGTCCATGCTGATTGGTCTCTCTCTCTCTCTCTCTCTCTGGCCCATGCAGTCTCTCTCTCTATCTATCTATCATGGCCCATACGGTCTCTCTCTCTCTCTCTCTCTCTCTCATGGCCATGCAGTCTCTCTCTCTCTCCTCTCATGTCCATGCCGGTCTCTCTCTCTCATGTCCCATGCAGTCTCTCTCTCATGTCCACGCAGTCTCTCTCTCTCATGTCCCGCGGTCTCTCTCGCTGTGTCCGCGCAGTCAGTCTCTCTCTCATGTCCATGCAGTCAGTCTCTCTCTCTCTCTATCATGGCCCATGCGGTCTCTCTCTCTCATGGCCCGTACGGTCGAGTCTCTCTCTCTCATGGTAGCCGGCCTCTCTCTCTCTCTCTCTCATGTCCCATGCAGTCTCTCTCTCTCTCTCTCTCATGTCCCATGCAGTCTCTCTCTCTCTCTCTATCTATCATGGCCCATGCAGTCTCTCTCTCTCTATCATGGCCCATGCAGTCTCTCTCTCTCTCTCTATCTATCATGGCCCATGCAGTCTCTCTCTCTCTATCATGGCCCATGCAGTCTCTCTCTCTCTCTCTCTCTATCATGTCCCATGCAGTCTCTCTCTCTCTCTATCATGGCCCATGCAGTCTCTCTCTCTCTCTCTCTCTCTATCATGGCCCATGCAGTGTCCTAGCTGATACTCACGGGTTGTTGTTACTCATGGTCAGTAAGAGACTGCTCAGTAACCGGACATTAGAGTGCAGGCCGGCCGCAGCCATGTCCCGGACATGATCTATAACATTCATCTTTCTCAGCTTTCTGATCTCCACAACAATCCGGCTCCACCTAGCTGCACTGCCAGCAATAAATCATGGCGGCAGCGCTGCCCTGCCAGTACACATAGCTGCCCTCAGCGTGCCAGCTCACAGTCACACGGTCACTGTAACCCAGGGAAAGGCCGGGGCGGGCACAGACACACAGGATGGGGTATTACAGCCCCTCTCCGGGGACATTATTATCAGTATACAGGCACTGGTTACTGTATGGGGCCAGCTCTCACAGGGGATTCTGGATAGTTTTATGTGTCTTCTCCAGACACCACATTTCGTTGTATTGAGACTACGAGTTGTACACTCAGGAATGTCTGTGCGCAGGCACCGCCCGGGACTCCTAAATACAGCGCCCTCGCAATTCTACGGCGAAGTAAGGCGTCCATTTTTGTTACGGGCAACAGGTTCCGACTTACAAACAAGCGTCGGATCCTTAACATGGCGGTCAATGTGCAGCTACCCTGTGTGAAGGAATTGAGTAAATGCCCACATCAAAGATGGCGCTTTAGTTAGTTACGTCATGCGTTCCAGCCGAGTTCAGCACCTCACGTGCTCTCTACTGAGGACTGAGAGGCTATAAGGGCGGAAGTGGTGGTGGGAAAGAGGCGACTGAGAAGGGTTTTTGGATGAAAAGTGCCTGTTTGGAGGTGTCCTGGTCTCCCCTCACACTATGTCAGAGCAATCAGTCCTCCTGCTCAGGAAGCAGCTGGCTGGTAAGAGAGCAGGCTGGGTGCAGGCCTGGCAGGGCGCTTTGTTCTGGGCTCCCATTGTGCTGCCCTGGAACCCATAGGAAGTGATAGCTGGAGTTTACCACACTCCCTTTAACAGAGATTTCCTTGTATTATGGCTGGTGGGAAGCCATGGGGCTACTGTTTGTGGTTATTATTTTCCAGATTACTTTTTATATATAATTTTTTTTAAGCTTGTTTTCAGAAACAAAACTTTAAAACATTCTAAAAGTCTTTTATGTAGCACCCAGTGTAAATACTGGTGTCTGACTTCTGAACTCTTACTGTTGCTATCATCTTATATGGCCTTTTGCTGTTACCAAAAAAAAAGTTTTCAACTTGTTTAGTTCTAAGTGTAAGGTGAGTACAGATGGGAAATACGTGTAGGTGCTGGCCATCTTTGTTTTTTGTGTAGATGGGTGGTAAAAGGGTTTGATATATTCATTCAGCAGAACTAGGATTGCTGAATTTTTCTAGTGACCACTGCAGTAAATCTTTTTTTTTTTTTTTTTTTTTCATGAACATGCCCTTATTGACAATTTGTGATTTACTTGTTCGTTTTTGTTTTTTCCAGAACTGAACAAAAATCCAGTTGAAGGGTTTTCGGCTGGCTTAATTGATGACCATGATATATTCAAATGGGAAGTGTTGCTTATTGGACCTCAGGATACATTATTGTAAGTTATGTTGGCGAAAGTCTTGAACTGACCCTCTACTTTGTTTTTGCATCACTTTAATTGTTGTGCTCTTGGACTCTTAGATGGGCATGTTTTATTAAGAAACTGAGGTGCAGCCTTTAGGTGAAATCTTTACATCTTCATCAGAACTCCATGTGGTGTTGAAGGCTATAGACCTCACTCTGCTAATAGAACATCCTAAGTGTTTGGTAAAGGGTGGCCAGGGTCAACTAAATTTACCACGTTGTCTCCAAAGAACAATCTTCATATAACGTGGGTGTGTATTCAATCCTTCCATTCCACATATAACTCTTGAAAATCTCGCCCTATATTGTCCTGTTCATTCCATGAAATGTATGCCTTTAAGATCTTCTGTCTGTTAGAGTAAGCTCATTTAAATTCTCTCCCCCCAAGAAATACTACAAAGTACCGGGGATTATTCACATTTATATTGCGCTAAAGTACTCTGCAGCACTTTACAATTCTAAAATGGGGATATTTGACATGTTACTTACATGCAGTATATAACACAAGAGGTGAAGGTCCTGCTCAAACAAGCTTACAATCTATTATAGATAATTCTACCAGCCCTAATTACCAAATGTACCGGTGGAGTGAATGAAACAGGGTTCCCCACAACCACTAAAAATTGGGGCAGTCAATTAACCCATACACAAGGCTGATAAGTGGGTAAATACGGCTTGTAGACCAGGTGCACTTTTTTGTCCCTGCAACAACTGGGGCAGCACATGAAAGATGTAAAAATATGTACATTTACTGTTTCTACTGTAACTTGGGACAAAGACTAATCAAGTACTTGGTCATTAACTACGAAGTGTAATCCTCTTTTATTTTATGGAGTTTGCATTCTTACTTTGACTTCTGAAACATAGGATTGCCTTTGATTCAAAAATCCTGCTTGTTTTGTTTATAGTGAGGGTGGCTTCTTTAAAGTGCACCTTACATTCCCAAGTGATTATCCACTGAGGCCTCCAAAAATGAAATTTATAACAGAAATCTGGCATCCTAATGGTAAGTACTGTGCATTGTTAACAATTTAGTGAGCTTTTGAGGGAAATGCTAGTAATGTTACAGCATATGCGTTAAACACCAGTTAATGTTCGTGTAGGGCTGATCTTGACATTCTACACTCCAGGACAGCTGGACTTTGCTGTTAACTAGCTACACAGTTAAAGGGTTACTCCAACCACCATGACCATTTCAGTGAGCCTGTCTAATATCGATTCTGTGGGGGAAAAACTGCATCTCTTCCGCGTGTGCTCCCTCTCTTGCCAAAATCTATCTTATTGATGTTTTAAATACCCTGCCTTGGCAATTCTGAGCATGTGTATGCCCTTAGACCATGAAACTGTCCAATCAAATGACTTTCTCTGGGGATGTGAGATGGAGGGTATTTTTTCCTTTGTTGTTTTAAAGGGGACCTACGTAATAATGCTGAGTAGGATGGATGGGGGTTAACAATGGTTTATATCAAATTAAGATGCATCTAAGGGCCAGATCTTAAAAGAAACCTATAAGGTAATGACTTTGTTTGGGGGAGTTGCAGTCCAAACGGACAGGAGGATGAAAGAGCCAACAGAGTAATGAAAAGGGGAAGAAAAACAGGCAGGTTTCTGATAGTCTGATGCAAAACAATTGTATCCAAACTCGGATTCTAAAAAATCTCTCAGGAATGCAGCTTTTGTTTCTAATAAGACTTTCTTCTCCTGTTTTGGTATGTTAAATGTCTATACAGATTGCAATATTTTAAGCATTACTGGTAAATGCTGGATAAACTGGCTTAAAGAGGGACTCTGCCATGTGTAGTAAGAATAGTTTGACATTACTGTCTTACCTATACTTTGTCCTTACAATACACAGATTATCCAGTGCAGAACCTTTCTAAATACTAGTCTCTTCCAATTCTTGTCCTTGCCGATCACCCAGCATACTTTGCACAAATTATGTCAGGAACTGCTGTAGCAGAATTCGGTAACGGTCTTACTTGTAATGTTAATTAATACCAAACTTCCTGTTCTGCTTTGCTGTAGGAAACCTCTCCTTTCTGTAAGTGTGTATCCATAGCAGTCATGCCAATATTTAAATGCTTTTGTATATTCTGTGTTGAAGCAAACATACCTTTCCTGTTTCCTCAGTTGCAAAGAATGGTGATGTGTGTATCTCTATTCTTCATGAGCCTGGCGAAGACAAGTTTGGCTATGAGAAGCCTGAGGAACGTTGGCTGCCCATCCACACAGTGGAGACTATCATGATCAGTGTTATTTCTATGTTGGCAGACCCAAACAGTGACTCTCCAGCAAACGTAGATGCTGCCGTAAGTACAATTTGAGCACTCAGGTGATGTGTAGTCAATCTATAGACTGGGAACATATAAACGTTCCATAACCCCATGTATGCTCTTCACTTTTGAGAATTTGGCGATTATCTGGCTGAACAGCCATGTTGGGTCACTCTTATCTGACCAACTGCAGTTTGGTACAGTGCCTAATGTGCCTGCTGCAGCTTCACATAGAGCAATCATAGCAGCTGGAGCTGGATCTCTCCCTGCTTCTCCCCAATCCTGTCTGTCTTCTGTGTGGCTCCCTCTGTAGCTTCAGCAGCTAGAGGGGGCAATACCCATCAGGAGGCCCCCTAAGTGGACTTCCCTTTGTGCAGGCATCGGCAGTATTTCTGTTGAGTGTTGGTGTAATGCAGGTCTAAAATAAACTGGAGCTAAAAATTAAGGCTGAACACTCAGTTTAAGAAACATGGTTAGGTGTACAGTAACTGGATTTGTGTTCATTTATACAGTGGCTTATCAACTGGACATAGCGCTGCACACATGTCCTTTGTGTCATTGTTGACTCTGTTAATGTTATCACAGGGCTGTTCATTTAACTAGTAAGTTCTGACTGTTTGTTAATCCTTCTTCCTACAGAAAGAGTGGAGGGAAGACCCAAATGGTGAATTCAAGAGAAAAGTTGCTCGATGTGTTAGGAAAAGTCAGGAAATGGCTTTTGAATGAAAAGGTAGGTTGAAATTGCTCTACTTCTAGATGACATGTCATTCTTGATGAACTCCAATACAAGCATCCCATATTGCTGAAAAATCTGATGCCTTCAGTCTGAGTTAGTATTGTAAAGTAGAAGTTCATACTTGCATATTACCCTAACAACTCCAATATAATGTACAGTAGGTACATTATTCATTGGCTGAGTGACAAAACTTGACAATTTGTCAAGACAATGTCCCAACTTAGTATGAACTGGTAAAGTAAAGAGTGTTCACACTTCTGCATTTTCATACCAATTTAAAACAGAAGCGTGTGACTCAGTGTTAAAGGACCACTATAGTGCCCTGGGGGTGCCCCCACTCTCAGGGTCCCCCTCCTGCCCGGCTCTGGAAGGGGGAAAGGGGTAAAAACTTACCTTTTTCCAGCGCTGGGCGGGGAGCTCTCTGCCTCCTCTCCTCCTCCGATCCGCCCCGTCTGCTGAATGCGCAAGAGCTGCGCGCATTCAGCCAGTCGCATAGGAAAGCATTCATAATGCTTTCCTATGGACGCTTGCATGCTCTCACTGATTTTCAGTGAGAAGCACGCACGCGCCTCTAGCGGCTGTCAATGAGACAGCCACTAGAGTATTTGGAGGAAGGCTTAACCAATTGATAAACTGCAGTTTCTCTGAAACTGCTAAGTTTATAAAAAAAAAGGGTTAACACTAGAAGGACCTGGCACCCAGACCACTTCATTAAGCTGAAGTGGTCTGGGTGCCTAGAGTGGTCCTTTAAGCCATTCTAAAATAGTATGAGCATTTGCCACATTAGAGTATTTCTTTAAATACCACATCCTTTTCCCAGTGTTTTGTGCAGATGGCAGTTATGTGGCTACTTAAAACACTATATAGCTTAATTGTATAGTATAGATATGGTGTCACATCTTGTGTGCAGTCCCTCAATGCTTTGAGTAGTTGATAAACCTGGTTTGAACACCCAAAACTCGTATCTGCAGAGAACACATGTATGCATTGTTTGATATATGTACACCTAAAGGCAACAGGTATACTTTTTGGATTGAAAATGAATTCTAAGGCAGGTCATTTTCTCTATTGTATTTAACAGATTTGCATGAAAACTTATCTTGACTTCTGAATAATATCCTTATTTTTGTCACTTGCAGTGTTTCAAGCAAGAAATTATCCTCTGTACGTTTGCACCTAATAAGCAATAGAATTCACAAGCTTTATGGCTAAACTCTTATTGGAGCTTGTGCAGAGTTTCATGGACTTCTCTCCCCCACCCTCAGCAGACAGTTTACCTTTTTATAAATTATGATCTACTTCTGTTTTAACTGAAAATGTTGACTTGATTGGTTTGCAATCCCAACGGAGCTCCTTTATTTATTCAGATATATATTTTTTTGAAAATGTATTTTATAAAGCTCAAGTCGCTCTTGCATTTTTTTTTTTTACCCTGGAGACTGCATAATGGGCTGTTGCAGAAGCACTGTAATAGATGGTCACTGCTGAGTACAAGCTTTCAAAGTGTGAAGCTTGCTTCCTGCAAAGCCACTTGCCTAGCAATCAAATTTTGACCATAGTTTTAACTTTTGTAGTGTTAAAGTACTGTGCTTGAGGAATTTAAACAATGAGGCTAACCCCACTAATATCATTGTTACACATTGCCTTTTTGCAGTATGGGTTAATTGGATACAGCAAGATTTCTTGGTCAATTTAGATGTGTGCAGTTCTGATACTCCATTGCCCTTTTCTATTTTTCTATTGTTTATGCTAAAGCAAAAACAAGGTTTTGTTCCATTTAATTTTTTCCCCTCCCTTCTGATCTTCCCAGCCGTTTTTGTTTTGCTTTTTTAAATAAAACACTTGGTTACAGAATGCAACCTTTTTGAGATGTTTCAATAACTTATGAGTCATGTTTTGAATATATTAAAGTTAATTCAATACAATCCTATTTGAGTGTTTCTTTACAAATGTACATCTAAGGCTGTTAGTGAAACTTCTTTTTTGGGGGGGGTGTTTAAATTTAAAGATTTGTGCATTACGATCGGTAACTCTTGTGTGTAGAACTTTTAAGGCATGTTTAGTCAACTGCTATGTAAAATACTCTTGAGGGAAACTAGGAAGTGGACTTTGTTGCAAGAGGGGTTGAGACCCTTGGCAGGACATTTAAATACAAGATTCCTGTTACACCTGCATAGCTTTCTTTCTTAATCTTGCAGTTGTGCAGTAATCAGCTTTTTTTTTTTTTTACTTGCACAAGCTTTCTCAATAAAATTAGATTTTATTGTATTTTGCAGATATCTAGTCTCCATTCTCCAGATAAATGGACAAATCTGTTATTACTCCTGCTCCAAAACCGAGGGTGTCCTTTAGATCTAAGCATCAAGCCTGTAGCAAATGTGCCACCCCTTTACATGACTGTTATAAAGTCTAGAGATTCTACATCTGTGCGTGATAGATCATGTTGTGCCCATTTACAAGAAAGATAGGGAGGAGTTGGGCAACTATAGGCCAGTAAGCCTTACTTCAGTAGTGGGTAAAGTGATGGAAACCATGTTAAAGGATAGGATTGTTGAACATCTAAACACATGTATTTCATGATCAGAGACAACATGGGTTTACTTCAGGGAGATCATGCCAAACTAATCTTATTGATTTTTTTTGATTGGGTAACTAAAATTATAGATCAGGGTGGTGCAGTAGACATTGTTTACCTAGATTTCAGTAAGGCTTTTGACACTGTTGCACATAGAAAGCTTATCAATAAACTGCAATCTTTAAGTTTGGATTCCAATATTGTTGAATGGGTAAGGCAGTGGCTGAGTGACAGGCAACAGAGGGTTTTAGTTAATGGAATATATTCGAAGCTTGGACTTGTCACCAGTGGGGTACCTCAGGGATCTGTACTTGAACCCATTCTCTTTAATATTTTTATTAGTGATATTGCAGAAGGTCTTGATGGTAAGGAATGTCTTTTTGCTGATACGAAGATATGTAACAGGGTTGATGTTTCAGGAGGGAAAAACCAAATGGAAAATGATTTAGGTAAACTAGAAAAATGGTCAGTTGTAGCAAGTGACATTTAATGTGGATAAGTACAAGATGCAAAAATGCATCTTGGACAAAAACCCAAGTGCAGAGATCAGAATATTTGATAGTCCTAACATCAACATCTGAGGAAAGGGGTGATTATTTCTGATGACTTAAAGGTAGGCAGATAATGTAATAGAGCAGCAGGAAATGCTAGCAGAATGCTTGGTTGTATAGGGAGAGGTATTCGCAGTAGAAAAAGGGAAGTGCTCATGCCATTGTACAGAGCACTGGTGAGACCTCACTTGGAGTATTGTACGCAGTACTGGAGACCGTATCTTCAGAAGGATATTGATACCTTAGAGTTCAGAGAAGAGCTACTAAACTGGTTCATGGATTGCAGGATAAAACTTACCAGGAAAGGTTAAAGGATCTTAACATGTATAGCTTGGAGGAAAGACGAGACAGGGGGATATGATAGAAACATTTAAATACATAAAGGGAATCAACACCGTGAAGACTATATTTAAGAGAAACTACCACAAGAGGACCATCTTAAATTAGAGGGACAAAGGTTTAAAAAAAATCAGGAAGTATTACTTTACTGAGAGGGTAGTGAATGCATGGAATAGCCTTCCAGCTGAAGTGGTAGAGGTTAACACAGTAACCTCTAGGCATAAGGCTATCCTAACTATAAGATAAGGCCAGGGACTAAGGAAAGTATTTAGAAAATTGGGCAGACTAGATGGGCCGAATGGTTATCTGACATCACATTCTATGTTTAACACACACTCCTGCGTGTTAAATCATATCAAACTGGAACACAAGATTTCTAGAAGTATCTTATGCCCAATTCTGTTTTACGCACTCTTGAGTAAAACTTAAGCTTCGCTTGCCGAATCTCTTGTTTTGCTCCAAAAAGTAATCGAAAAGTTGCAAAAAGAGAGCGCTTCTATTAGTCTGGCTAAAACAAGACTAGGTCTTCCGTCCAGGATTGGATATAAAACGTGTGAACACATGCATTCAATACTAAAGATTCTTGATGGAGACTATCTGATCAGTTACGCAGATGGGAATATACAGCCCCCTTAGATTTAAAGGAGGCATATTTTAAGGTTTCCATGGCATTAAGCTCAAGGAAATACTGGAAACTCAAAGCCTTTTCATAGCTGCAAGAACTTTTACAAAACTTCTCCTTCTGGCAGCCAATGTTTGAGAGATTACAATCGTCCCATATCTGGATGATTTGAAGTTTAAGACTTTAATTGGCTTTTAGAAACCTCAAAAATCCCATCCTACTCCCTCCACAAGAATTGGCTTCTAGGTCTAGAAGTAGACTGTCTCTCAAGCTTCTGCTTTGGAGGATAAATATCAGAATAGATATGTGGACAAGTACAACATGCTCAGACAGGCAATGAGCATACTGGGAACACTCACTTCATGTATTTCAACAGTAAAGTGGGCAAGGGCACAACTTAGATCTCTTCAATGGGAAATTCTTCAAGCTTGGTGAAGTGGATCTGAAATCCTTATTTCTAGAAAGGTTTGAAATGAGTTAAGATGGTATTCGTTTCCCGTATCTGGGTCTATCCTTCCACCAAAAAGAGTGGATCATCACTACAGATGCTTCAAAAACAGATTTGTGCTTTTTATCTAAATGCTTCCTTCTATAAAGAGTGACTGCAGAAGAGGCAGAGCATTCATCCAACTTTAGAGAAATGAGAGGGGTACGGAAACCTTTACATGCCTTGTGTACTGGATTATAGGAAACCTGTAAGGATTCAGACATCACAATAGTCACAAACAAACTAGGGGGAACACAAGTAGAATTGCTTTCCTGCCTTTGGACACAGATCATGGGGTGGTCAGAAAAGACTGGAAGTCAATTCAGCTACTTATGTCAGATGCATAGACAAGATGACTTGAGAGCTCTATCTACTGTCCTTTGCTCAAGAATCATGAAAAAAAAAATTTGGCATACCAGAGGTGGGTGTTACACCTACAAATAAACAGTGTTGGATTTCTTGAAAATGTACATTGAATACATCGTGTATCTTTGCTACATGACATTCAATGTATTTGCGGCAGGTTTTAGGCAAAATATAATTTAAAAAACATTTTTTGCCTGCAAAGGATAATTTTAAAACTCACATGCTTAAATCTACTGTCTCAGTCCAAATTATTGCAGAATAGTAACATTGGAAAATAAACCAGTTTTAGGAGGTTCGAATAATGTAACTAAGCAGCTGATACAGTGGCACATGGATCACAAAACAACTTTGTTTACGCTGAAACCAGCCTTCAAGCCTTGTTCCAATGTAGCTTAACATGCAATAGATTGGCATTCTGTTTTATCATAGGTTGCGTTTAAAGCTTCATTTATTTATAAAAATTTGCATGGTCTAGCCTACACAATTATCATTGCAGCACTAAGTCACTCAAAGCTGTCAATCAGGCAGACCAGGACAGAGTTACAGTTGCCTGTCCTCTACTCAGAGGAGAGCTGTAAATAGCCTAGTTAACTAAAAGGCAAGCTGATAGCCACAATATGGTTTCTCGAGTATTTTCACTCATGCTACAGCTGTGTGGAAATAGAAAAATAAAACTAGTTGTCTATGGCACTAAAGTGAGCAGCTGATTTAGCTAATGAGTGTGAAAACTGATAAGTGCAAGAGGGAGTCCTCTTCATATGATGAACTACACAATTGTATCCATTTGCACTAGAGACTGCAACTATTCTAATGCATGTAACATTGCCACATATCTTGATACAGACAAGCAGTTGGTGCTGCATCAGCTAATATTAACCCCTTAAGGACCAAACTTCTGGAATAAAAGGGAATCCTGACATGTCACACGTCATGTGTCCTTAAGGGGTTAAAGCCTGTGACATGCCATATTGGTAATAGAGAGGCCTCTCTTCACAAGAGGATAATCCATAGTCACACATTTACAACCAGCAAACCGCATTTGTCATATTTCTGATAAATATGTGCTCAGTCTGCTGTACCTTGAGGCTATAAACAAGCAAACAGCACATCAAACATAGAAACTCCAGAAAAGGTTAACTGCATTGACTATTTTATTCTCCATTAGAAGAGTGGACCAGACCACCCTGGTCACTAAAAAGGTAGATAATTCAGGTGAGACACCTTATAAAAGGCTGTACACTGTTTCTTCAGGAACTAGAGGTCTAACTTGTTTGTTTTTTGTTGTTGTTTTTTAAAGGCCTAGCGAGCATAAAATAAAATGCTGCTTGGCTTCTGCTGTATGAAGGACATGAGAAAAGAATGAGTGTCACATGCCAATAGAACCTCTTTATAGAATTCCTTTTATTTCCTGTTCCATCTAATTTGTAAAACGGAGCTAACACATGTGTATATGGAACACAGACTATACATACTGCTATGGTTTGCCAGGAAAGGGTTTTTATAACGATTCTAGGGAGCATATGAGAGTCATTCCATACTGGAATATTTTACATCAGTGCAAATTAAAGACTGTTTTTACAGTCTCAGGCAATACATACAGTGAAAAGTTCTCTGTGCATTAAAATAGGCTCTTAAAAGAAATAAAATGTCTGAAATGCCACTCTATAAGCTGCTACAACACTGTTGTGGAAGTGTCTCTTATCTACCGAATGTAGTATATAGTGCAAGTAAGGTGTTTGATAAAGTTGCATACTCCCTCAAAGCCCTTAAGTGGAGCGCTTAACAATATTCACTCACCCTTAAAATTGGGGGTATGTAAAATCCAGTTCACATATATGAAATAAAAATTAAAAAAAAAAGAATCTAATGGTGAAGTACAAATGATACAAGGATTAAACTGTATATAAATATATAGAAAATACACTCACAAATAGAGAGCCAAGTATGGGACTGACTCAAATCACAATCGCTGTGGTGTACTTAGGTGACACCATTCCCTCTTCTCGTTGGTTTCCTTGTGCTCAAAGAGAAAGCAGAGAAAGGGACTTCTAGTGTAGTAAAAAAGACACCATGTGTGAAGTGGTAAATATAATATAAATTGTGAATATTGTTAAGCGCTCCACTTAAGGGTTTTGAGGGTGTATGCCACCTTATCAAACACCTTACTTGCACTATATACTACATACAGTAAAAAAGACCTGTATGGGAGGTATATATCCTATATAGATCTATATTTGTATTTTTATAGGACATACATCTCCTGTCTTGCTTACAATGAGTTTTTTATTGTAAAAACCTTGCTACCTATGTGGATACCGTTCACCTATATAAAGCCTGGCAGGGTTATTCACAAAAATTAGATTTTTCTGGAATTCAAAGTGGATTTCACATTTAAGGACAAAATAACCAAACTGAAAATAGAACGGACTTGGAAAGAGTTTCTAATTTGATAAATTTCAAAAATCACTTTCACGCTAGTGAATAACCCTGCCAGGTGGCCAGTATCTCCATTTAAGTAAACCTATTAGGGGTTTACAATTCTTGTTATATTTTCCACATTGCTGTTAAAATGCTGCCATTTTGCATCGAAAGGTCTATGTTACTTTATATCCCACCCCCTCCATATTTAAAATCATGTTTGTGCCATTACAAAAAAAACACCACTACCCAGTTTTATGTTAAACATATACCGTTTTTATTAGCACACAAGAGAAGGCTGCGTATGTTAGGAGCTCCCCCAAGCCAGTGGAGTTACAGCTCTTGTATACTGCTTCCCTATCGGTAGACACCTTATGCCAATGACCTGTGCATAACTTCCTGCCCAAGTCCACAAAACAAGTTCAGTGATTAAGCAAGGTTTATTTCCCCCGGTTGCCTTCATTATGCACCCGATTAACATTCAATTGGAACTTTTTTATATTTGCAAATGGTCATTCACATAACAACAGTAAAAAATATTCTTTGAAACTTTGCAAAACTTGCTGCGATGTACTAAAGGACTGGTCTCTTCTTACATTCTGATCCCCAGTTTACTGGCCCGGTGCAGAGAGAGATTTGTTCATAAATTGCTTTTTCACAAAACACGTCCACCACTACAAATAAAAAAAAAACAAACATTAAAACAGTGTGATACATTGGGGGAATCTATTTGCAAACATACTCTAGCAGTAAGGGCCAGGATTGCTAGATAATGCATTGCATTATCACCATTGTATTAGCAATGGTTAACATGGACAACTGCCCCTTACATCTACTGATGAGGGTGAGCGTGTGTGTTTTTTGCTGTATCTTACATCAAGTGGATGTCAATTCATCAGGTTTTCCAGGTAGACATAAAAGGGATCAGGTTGTAAACCTGACATTTTTCAGATTTTTGAAACTCTGACATTCCAATCAATGGAGTTTAAAAATGTTATCATACAATCCACTCAGACTTGTTTCTACATTGAGGTTTTTGAATATATATTCAGTGTAGAGTTAGCATTACAAACAGGGTCATGTTTTATACATTTTCCTTAAAAATGCTTTATTGTAATGGAGTGTGCATACAGAAATCAGAGGAGTTCTACAAAAGATATTCAATTGTCAAGGGAAATGTAAAAACGTGAGATGAAAACCAAAATGGAATAAGTTGCATATTATATTCATATTATATTTTGCCCAAAGTTTGTCTAATGTATTCCAAATCAGGAGGGAGACTTTACTGCTTACATTGGAGAACAGGTTTTTCCTCAGTTTGCACTGTCCTCTCAGGTAAATATCTTCATTAAAATTAATCAAGACAGGGATATGTCCAATATAAGTACATGGACTGAGAAGTATGTACGCAGAGATTCACATACTGCACCAAGGTGCATGGACTCCACTATGCATAACGTTTTGTCTTTTCAGCAGCACTTAAAGTATACACTTTCAGGTTAATGCATCCATTTCCAATATTTTATTTTGTGAAGGGCAGAGGGACCCTGCCTAGAGCTGGACATTGGCAGTGTTACTCAGAATTTTCAAAGTAAAAAAGAAAAAGGATAGCAGATCTGGAAACGTTCTCCAACTATACTATAGTCACAACTGGCTATTTATGCCTCTTTTGCCATTAGGATCTAATTTGCGAACATTTCTGGTTTAGTGTCTCGCCCTCGTTCATCCCCCATGGTGTGTGGGTTGTGTGTCTATGTGTGTGTACGGTGTGAGCTGGCTGTATCTAGAGTGAGTGTGTGTACGGTGTGAGCTGGCTGTATCTAGAGTGTGTGTGTGTACGGTGTGAGCTGACTGTATCTAGTGTGTGTGTGTGTGTGTGTACGGTGTGAGCTGGCTGTATCTAGAGTGTGTGTGTGTGTGTGCACGGTGTGAGCTGGCTGTATCTAGAGTGTGTGTG
>OW240916.1:222424875-222558566 GCA_933207985.1 Pelobates cultripes
GGCTATATCTAGTGTGTGTGTGTGTATGGTGTGAGCTGGCTGTACCTAGTGTGTTTGTGTACGGTGTGAGCTGGCTGTATCTAGTGTGTGTGTACGGTGTGAGCTGGCTGTATCTAGTGTGTGTGTACGGTGTGAGCTGGCTGTATCTAGTGTGTGTGTACAGTGTGAGCTGGCTGTATCTAGTGTGTGTGTATGGTGTGAGCTGGCTGTATCTAGTGTGTGTGTATGGTGTGAGCTGGCTGTATGTAGTGTGTGTGTGGAGTGTGCTGACTGTATGTAGTACGTATATCTGTTGTGCATTTGTTGGCTGTATAATGTGTACTGTAATGTAGTTGTGACCTCCAGTTTATGAGACTTAGCGGGGATCCCTAGTGGTCCAATGGTGGGTCCTGAATCCATGGTAATTTAGTATGTGTTTGTGAGGTTTGCAAGATCTTGCCCGGTACCCAGAACTACATGTCCCGGACATTTGGTTATACGAATTATGTCATTGCCTCTTTTCCTAACTGCCTTTTATATATTCAATATGGTCAAAAGACAGAATGGATTCTCTTTGTCCAATCTGTTAATCATATAAGTCTGCATATAATGTGCACGTTATGTAATCCTGGTTTAGTGAAATGTTTGTCTTACCTTGCTTGGCTTGTCAGTTTGAGGGTCGAACACCTTCTCACAAAGCCTCAGACCAGTTTCCTGCCGCAGTTGCTGTAAGTAGCCTCTCATCATCTCTAGAATAACAATCCAGAGTATGATATCAAAGCAGTGCAACTGGCTTATAAAACAGATCGGTTCTAGATTTTAAAATTAGGTAGACATGTGGGCTACACTGGTTAGATATAATATTTTTACAAACACATTTCTCAATCTGTTGATGTGTAGTGCACATTCTTACCATCTTCCTGTTTGCTAGAAGGTTTCAAATACATGGCATTAAGGGGGAATCCAGGTTCTCCAGGGATTGGGAAATTTGTAATTCCTAATGTGTACATTTCCTTCTCCCCCTGTCCTTTTGAATTGCACTGGTGAAAAGAGGAACATACATTATTATTATATGAGCAGTTCAGGCTCCATGTAAATATCACCTTCAAAGTTTCCAGAAGAATCATCATTTAGTGGATAGGAGTGTGTCATTTTGGTCACTGTGGTCTGTTATTCCATAATCTCCAGTTTAGCAGGGGTTTATTCACCAACAGAAGTTCCACTCATCAAAATGAAAGAGTGCAACTGCTCTGTAAATGGACAGCAGCCATGCAGCCTACAGCTATCAGAAGTGGCATGATTTATGGCTGAGCACACTGCATACACAAGTTGGACAAATATGAACACAAACTTCCTGGAACTTCCAATTCTTCTACGTGATTGACAAAAGGCTTAGAGGTGCAGCAATGTTTACAATTTGCTGCAGTTCTAAATCAATGTTAGATATGACAGAGGGCACAACGGTGATAGTGCTTAGAGTAACCCTTTAAGCCAGCAAACATGATATTAGGAAGATATGAAAATATATTTTTCTTTGTAAATTAACCATTAGGTAAGAGGACAACAAAACATAGAAAACCGCTAGAGAATGGCATTTAGTGAATGGGGAAGAGAGATAGAAAAGTTATAAGTAAATCATAGAGAGGATGATACGGAGGGAACAGGGAAGCCAAATTCCCCTGTGTTTTCCAGTTACTAGTGTCCCTTTAAGTGTTAGTAGGGTGTTATCTAATTGCCCCACGGCTTTCTCAGCTTATCACCTCTATCGAGCACTTAATAGGCAAATTAAGACATTCACCTCCACATTAGGAGAGATGGAGGCACAATAGATTAAATAAATTGTTCCTAATAAATTATCTACCTCTGCACTCTAATATGCAAACTACAGCTTCTGTAACGACCAGAGTAACAGTGTAAGCACTAGTGGTAAGAATTATCTACCTCTGCACTCTTTTACCAGAGTAACAGTGTAAGCACTAGTGGTAAGAATGGTTCGTACAAGATTCCCAAGTTAAAGAGGACCTTCCATTTGAATATGTTTGGATGAAAGGGTCTAGGGTTACTCATTAGACAAAGAATGTAACATTTTAGGCCAAAATAGCCAAACTGGGATAATTCTTGCAACTCTTAACCAATGCCTGATAATAGGACAATCCTGATTGTTACATAGTTACACAGCTGAAAAGAGACTTACGTCCATCAAGTTCAGCCTTCCTCACATTTGTATTTTGCTGCTGATCCAAAAGATCCAGAAGCGTATGTGATGGTAGAAGGGTACTTACACTGAATGTTTGTTTCTGGTGTGAGCTGCTTGTACATTTATGCCCTACCACAATGTCTAGTTAGGAAGTTATGAAAGCTCATGGATGCCTGCACACTCACACAACGTTACACTTTCAATTTATATACTAATGATACAGGGTGCAGGCTAAAATCCTAGCAGAAAAATAACATTTTATCTACACACTGTTGTACAAATTTGCTATGTGGTGGCTATGGTACCTTCAGATGCTGTCCATTGCTTTTTGGCAAATCTGTTTTTGTGGTTTAACCAACAATCGAGGGTTCCTAAGGCACCAGCAGCCTGGCCATAGCTCGTCAGAACTGGGTATTAGCAGTAATAATTGCCTGAGAGCATCATCTAACCAAGAACTTAGGGACCACGTATGCAGCTTTATGACACCAGTACGTAATGGTTATAGGGCTTTAAATTATTCTTTAAAGAGGCTTATATAGGGCATAAAATATATTTACAGTGTGAATTCTCAATAATACCTAGAATTCATAGATCTTACCTTCTGCAGCTTCTTCAGACACTCAGAAATGTAAAGAGTGATGTATATTAATGTGCGGTCAGCTTCATTCTGTAAGAAAACAACATTTTAAGACATAAATAATTGCAAAACACATTACGCAAAAAAAAAATTAAAGGAACATGCCAAACCTCTAAAGTGCTCCTTTAATGTGGATAAATAATTTGGTACTCTATGTGAACTCTATGTGAACCAGCCAGCAGGCTTTGGCACCCGGCATTTTATCAATAAAGCGTGAGTGCAAGGAATTTTTTAGTATATACTAACAGATAATACAAGGTGGGTAGTGCGAGTAGCTAGAAGCAATAAGGAATTGAAGGTTATTTGCCAGCCATCACAGATGATGTCCAAGTGGGATTAGTCAAGGATTGTATCTTCAGATATTGAAATGATAATTACTAGTAAATATCATATTCTAGAAATATTTGAGAAAGACAAACATAAATGTCGCTGCTTACCTTGATTTCATAATTTTTGAAGAAAACATTAGCCTTGAAATAATAAATAGCTTCATCAATGATATCCATGTCTTTTGCTAAAAATTAAATAACAAATATTTAAAAAAGCAAAGAAGTTAAATGGACAAAAAATATAAAAATTGGCTTATTAATCAGACATCATTGTCGTTTTAGATCTATAAAATGAGATCCATTGTATAGCTATAGCATGATTGTTTATTTTAACTTGTTATGGCTCTGGCTGCAATGTGTATAGTCACACAGCCATTGTGTGTGCCTAACATGCAGTCTGTCCCAGAATGCTGTGTGCTCAGAGCAGATTGCAAATAATAACTGTGTGTGTATGTATATATATATATATATATATATATATATATATATATATATATATATATATATATACACACACATACACACACACAGCATTGTATGCATGACAGAACCCCTGTAACACAAACACACAGTACATTTGAGCCTCCTCTTATTCATGTAAAGTTTTATTTGGGTGACAGTCCCTCTTTGGCCACACATTTTATCATACAATGTAAGAACATACAAAAAGTGTAATGTATCAAGAACCCATTTTTTACATCAGTTTCAGACTAAAAGTATCCTCAGCCCATTTACAGCAGTGGTATATAGTTAAAGGATCACTATAGGGTCTGGAACACAAACATGTATTCCTGACCCTATATGTTAAAACCACCATCTAGCCCCCCTGGTCCCCTCATGCCTCCATAAATATAGCAACATCTTACTGTATTCAAGCCTGAAGCTGTAACTCTGCATGCTGTTTGCCTCAAAAAGAACAAGCTGTCTGCTGACATCATCAGAAGTGGTAGCCTGATCCAATCACAGTACATCTCCATAGGATTGGCTGAGACTGACAAAGAGGCAGATCAGGGGCAGAGTCAACACAATTCAAACACAGCCCTGGCCAATCAGCATCTCCTCATAGAGATTAACTGAATCAATGAATCTCTATGAGGAAAGTTCAGTGTCTGCATGCAGAGGGAGGAGACACTGAATGTTTGGATGCATTTTAGGCAGCCATGACCCGGGAAGGATCTCTAACAGCTATCTAAGGAGTGGCCAGTGAAGTTATCACTAGGCTGTAAAGTTACAGCAAAAAGCCTGAAGGTAATGGTTCTACTCACCAGAACAAATTCAATAAGCTGTAGTTGTTCTGGTGACTATAGTGACCCTTTAATAAGGGATTCAAAGACAGACGACTGTGTGTGAATAATTAGATAGAAGCAGTGGTAAGATGGATTTCTGCAGGTCTATTTCTTGTATCTACTGAGAGGGAGGAACAACTACAGTAGAGTAAAGGGAGATAAACACACGTGATTACCATAGGCAGAATTAGTAAATCCCCCTGCCCAAGCACAGTGCTTTCACATACGATATATACTGCAAAGCTTGGCAAGTCCCAGCTTGCAGAATGATTTCATGCAGAAAGAAGGAATGTATCTTAAAGACTATGAATGAGGCTTTGCATTACTTACTTTCTCTGGGGGCTGGTCCTTTGAACTGGGTTCTAATTGGCAGCATTGCCATATTACCGACTAACTTGGTGTCAGATTCCTGTAGAGTGGAATGGTAGGCCTGGGACACACAGAAAATAATAAACATGTATGTAAGTACAACCAATGAGTGATGTGGTGCTTTCAGTAAAAAATAATACTAAATTACATGAAT
Organism: Pelobates cultripes; assembly: GCA_933207985.1. Classification (NCBI taxonomy): domain Eukaryota; kingdom Metazoa; phylum Chordata; class Amphibia; order Anura; family Pelobatidae; genus Pelobates; species Pelobates cultripes. The sequence goes on from OW240916.1 coordinate 222,429,827, forward strand.
CAAAATACAGAAAAAAATACACATCCAAGATAAATACACACAATAATACAAATTACTAGTAAAAACTAGTAACACAAAGTTCTGAACATTTTAGTCTGAAATACTCACATGTACATGAGCCATTACCAGGCTCTATAGTAAGTGCACAAGGGTGCCTCATTACACTTACACATTCCACTCCATATTGGGGTATATAAACAAGGACTCTGATAAAATGATTTTCATCTGCTTCTTCCAATTGCACCTCCAGGTGTTGATTTGTTTAAACTCACAAATGACCAGACTACTACTGAATACTTATACGGAGACAATAAGGGTTTATTAACTAAACATATGTAGAGAATTGAAAACTGAATAGCAAAATTTAGCCTATAATAGCCCGGAGGAGTTAGAGAATTTTTGCCTATATTAAGCAATTCTGTTTCCAATTCACTACTACGGTTTAGTGAATGAAACTGAGCAATCAATGCACAAATCACAGCAATCATATAAAATCAGAGTAATCAACAGAACAATGTAAAAATGTCCTGAGTCCCGATAGGCCTCTGCAGAGCATATATGCTGATACTAATGGAAACATGGACAGATGGAAGAATATATTGTGGGATTATCATTAATTATAGAGAATTCTACACGCTTGTAGGAGTTTCCCATTGTCTGCTGCTTTTGCAGTGAATGATGCGGAAACCAGAAAGTGCCCAAGGTACCGCAGCCAATATTTACATACCTATTGATTTTAACAAAGGGGTAGATACAGCATTCTGCCTTAGACACTGTTAAATCTAACAAACATTCAAAGCTAAAACTGAGAATGTTATGGCCATAATGTAGCTGAATATTATTTAAAGAGACCGTAAGGCTTCAAAACCCTGGCTTGTACAATTGAACACAATAATGTTCCAAACTGAATACTAGTTCTGTTAAGACATCTATCAGAATGTTGCTTTGTTTTCAGATTGGTTAGTGTTTAGACATCTGTTAAGCATGTTATTACATTTTTAAAATAATCAAACTGAATATTCTTAATTAGGGCTGGGTCAGGTGTTTCAATACTTCCTGAAATGCCCTTAACATTTTTGTTTTAATTTTCTATGGGCCAACAAGCTCAAAGCTTTGGGTTGCCAGACCAGGAGTGTTTTCATGGATATATTTAATGAGTCTGTGCTGTTGGCAAGAACTAAAAGATACTACCTTGAAGGATGTATAGTTGATAGTTCATATGCTGGAAGAGGAAGATAAAAAATAATTAACAAGTTTCTCTAATGAACTATCTTAAAGGACCACTATAGTGCCAGGAAAACATACTCGTTTTCCTGGCACTATAGTGCCCTGAGGGTGCTCCCACCCTCAGGGTCCCACTCCCGCCGGGCTGGATGGAGAGGAAGGGGTTAAAAACTTACCTCTTTTCCAGCGCGGGGCTCCCTCAGTGCTGGGACTCTCCTCCCTCTTCTTCTGTCATCGGCTGAATGCGCATGCGCAGCAAGAGCGCGCGCATTCAGCCAGTCTCAGTCATAGGAAATCATTCTCAATGCTTTCCTATGGACGCTGGCCTCTTCTCACTGTGATTTTCACAGTGAGAAGCGCGAAAGCACCTCTAGCGGCTGTCAATGAGACAGCCACTAGAGGCTGGATTAATCCATATGTAAACATAGCAGTTTCTCTGAAAATGCTATGTTTACAGCAAAAAGGGTTCTCTCTAGATGGACCTGGCACCCAGACCACTTCATTAAGCTGAAGTGGTCTGGGTGCCTATAGTGGTCCTTTATAGAAATGAGGCCCCCTTCAGCAAGTGAATTGTACATAGGGCAGCACATTTCATGCCCTGCCCATCATCAGGAAGGTGAGTCCAGAAAAATAAGGTTGGTCTGCAATCTACCTGAGCTATATATGATACCAAATTAGTATCAAATAATAAAAAAAAACAAAAAAAAAACTTTTGTTAAAGAGACAGTATAGGCACCAGTGCAACTACATGTATTCCTGACCCTATAGTGTTAACACGACCATCTAGCCCCCCTGGGCCCCTCATGCCTCTAGAAATATAGTAAAAATCTTACTGTATTCAAGCCAGAAGCTGTAAATCTGCATGTTGTTAGACTCAGGAAAAACAAGCAGTCTGCTGACATGTGATAGCCTGATCCAATCACAGTGCTTCCCCATAGGATTGGCTGAGACTGACAAGGAGGCAGATCAGGGGCAGAGCCAGTATGATTCAAACACAGCCCTGGCCAATCAGCATCTCCTCATAGAGATGAATTGAATCAATGAATCTCTATGAGGAAAGTTTAGTGTCTGCATGCAGTGGGAGGAGATACTGAATCACAGGATGCTTGTGCACAGCAGATCTGAGTGGATGGAGGCATATTGTGCCTCCATCTACTCAGAAGTCCCTCTGATTCACTATGAGTGACTGCAACTGGAGGTGTTCCTAGCTTTCAATGTAAACGCTGTATTTTCTCAGAAAATACAGTGTTTACATGAGAAAGGCTGCAGGGAGCTATAGTTCTCACCTGAACAACCTCATTAAGCTGAAGTTGTTCAGGTGACTATAGTGTCCCTTTCAAATACATAGAACATTTACCAGTTCAATTTTCTTAGGTATTTTCCTAACAAAATATTCAGGTATTTTCCTAACAAGTATAATGAAACAAAAATTTGTAAAAGTTTAAAGATTTTTCAAAAGTTATTCAACATATTGGGATTATACCACTGTTTTAGTGTACTTTTTCCCCACACACCCTCTCTCCTATACAACTACAATTTAGATTGTTACATATAAAAACCATGACAGTTTTTGAGATTTCGAAAAAAACTTACAAGTAATAGTTTAACTTTAGGGAATCCTAGCTGAACAAGCTCGAAAAACCACTTCCTCTATGACAAACCATGTTCCCTATTCTGCAAATTCTAGTCTTATAAGGTAAATGTGGCTTTTAACTGCTAACATACCAGTAGGTCCTTTAAAGCCCCACATGTTCATTGCCCCTGTTAATATAATTGATCTAAGGGACACCATGACATACAGCTCCTCACATTCTCCTGCAATGGGACAGGGTAGGCAACCTTTGGCACTCCGGGTGTTGTGGACAACATCTCCCATAATGCCCTGCCATATTGCTGGCAAGGCAATCAGGCGTGATGTAGTCTACATCTGGAGGTTCGCAGGTTGCCTATAGTTTGAGGTATTGTGCCAAAAATGCTATTTAACCATTAGGTGGCTACTGATTACAATATATCACACTTTACTGACAGAGTTGGTTTATACAGTAACTGGGCCCAGCCAGGAGACATGTCACCATTATCACACAATCCTTGCCCTATACAGAGTATTCACACGTAATACAGTCTCGCTTGGGCCTAACAGGCCCCTTGTCAGGATGCAGTGCCAGCAGTGCTACCCTCACCCCAAGCAGCATCCTGGCACACAGGGCATACTGCTGTCCGACACAGTGCTCACTCACCGGCATGATGAGGGACTTGCTAGCTGACAAACCAAGATGAATCTTACAGACAGAGAGCCAAAGCTGCTTCTCTACTTCCGCTGTCCCACCCTGCTCGTCTAAACCAGGAAGTGTGAGTTGTGCATTACCGGCAGCCGCCACAAGGTGCTGCGATTTCAAAACGGAACTTAGGTTAAAGAGCGACTTGTGCATTACCACGAGCGGCCGCCAGAGGATGCAAGTCTACTGATCATTTATTGTAGTTTGTAACAGCTAGCACTCCAAGCAGAGAATAGAACGTGACGAATGCTCGGGTTCTAGTACACAGAATCCTGGGGAACTCTATTCTCTAGCTATAGTTGCAGAGGGCACCGAGTTCCTTCACTTCTTACTGTGCACTGCTTACAGTACAGGAGCATTCATATAGAGGACTGGGCAATTTAAAATGAAAGAAAAGCAAATTGGAAAACAGGCCTACCCTCTATCCAGTGCAACATTTCAATTCCTAGTCCTCTATGTGAATGCTCCTGTACTGTACTGTAAATTCTTAAAGGGACACTCCAGGCACCCAGACCACTTCTGCCCATTGAAGTGGTCTGGGTGCCAACTCCCATCACCCTGCAGTTTTTATAAACTACAACAATTACCTTGCAGGGTTAAGTCCTCCTTTAGTGGCTATCAGACAGCCACTAGACGGACTTCTGGATTCTTATACGACTTTTTGGACGCTTAAACGACGCAGTCGCCAGAATCCCCATAGCGAAGCGTTGAATAATGCTTTTCTACGGGAAGGTCTAATGCGAATGCACGCCCATTGCCGCGCATGCGCATTAGGTCTCCCGCGCTGCCAGACATCAGCAAGGAGAAGCATAAAATAAGAAAAAAGTGTTGTCGCAGTTTGACTAGGGTGTTTTAATTACAAGAAATGGACCTTTTGCCTGGCAACAGTGTGGAGAGGAATCTTTGACAGGAGGGTATTATATGTTGAGAAGACACCATACAACGGTTTCTCAACTTTTTTTGTAGAAATATTTAACTGTACACTTAAGGTTCCTTTTGCATTATTAATCATTTAGGTTTGTAAGGGCAAGGAGTCCCATTGTGCTAGTAAAAAGTAACTATTTCAGTGTCCGTGTTTCTGCGTGTGTGATGGCTCTGCGGACATTGGTTGTGTAGATGTGCTGCACAGAGGAATTGATGAGTGGTGATTTGCCGGCAAAGGAATGGCTGAGAGAAGGGGTGTAGTAGTATTGAATGTTTGTTTACCAGATTATTGTAAAACTTCCCAACACCACCATACCAAAGCAATGACAAACTACACAGTTTGTTGGAAAAAAATGTTTATTAAATACTGAACTGCAGAAAAGCCACTGTTTGACTTAAATAATTGTCACAACATTTTTATATTCACACATCAGCATAAGGACGAGATCAAACTGCATTGTAAAGGCTTTACAGAAATATAGCCTTCTTGGCATTAAGAATGTTATTTAAAAACCTCATCTGTACATTGAAAACAAATTTAACAGTTCTAACACTTGCTCAACATGCGAATATGTATTTCTTGTCCTCTGATAACAACATATCAAACATGTGAGGTTTTATACATACCAACAATGAAAAAAAAAGAAATAGTGTAGTGCTAGAAAGTACATAAAAATGTTTTCATTTTCTATGATCTTAAAAGTACTTTAGAAGTTTTTATCTTCTACTTTGTAAACTGAACTTTAACCACACACAGAAGGCTCCCAAAGGCTATTAATAGTGCTGGAGATAAAATTATAAATTAAAACAGACTGCTATAGAACAGATTTTGTTTTCTTTGCCCACCCTCAATATTAATAGGGTGATGTGGTAGGTTTTTTTTTTGTCGTCTCTTTTCTATTGGGTGGACATAATTTTTTTTGGAGTGGGGTGGACAATGGCATCTAAACAGTATATTTAAATAGACCCATACATGGGTTGTCATTTTGTTTTCTTTTAATTTTCCAACAAGCAATACAAATATATTGAGGAAAAAAAATAAATAAAAAGGAATCAAAAGGGTAGAGAAGCATAGTCGTTAATCAAAATATTAAATAAAAATAAAGCAGCAAGAAAGCTGTGTTGACTAAATCTGTATGAGGACATTTCAGATAACTTTTGTACGTTTAGGAATGTAATGGTCTCTGCTCTCCTTTATTGTACATAGACCTCTAATCCCACTAATTTGTTTGTATTATTGCATAATTGCATTGTCTCTGCTGTCTTTTACTGTACATAGACCTCTAGTCAGTTTGTATTATTGTATAATCGCTACATTTCTAGCAAATAATGAACTAGAAGTAGCACAAATCCTTGCCAGCCAAAAACAACGGAAGGGGCAAGCAAAGTATCAGATTCAGTTAGGTAGTGGGTGAAGGTCCAGTATGGACTACTCCTGTTCTAGCCTCTAACCAATATAAGGCATATGATGTGCAGGGTAATCTGCCATGCGTGTTGTACTAATGGATGAATTTATTCCCCTGAACTTGACTCATCTAGCAGGACAATGCAATTACTTTTTTGAAACCTTATTGTGTATTCACATAAATTCCCCACACTTATATGGAGTGAGAAAGTTATCTCTGTAGTTTTAAGAAATGTTCAATAACATCAGCAACATGATAATGTCTTTTCACCAAAGTAAAAGCTATATTAATGTGCCACACCTTTAAATTAACACATTCTTCAGATTTACAAACAATTCAGAAAGCCACCCAGACATAACCAGTTTAAGTTAAATGATATTTGTGGATGGAGCTGGCAGTATTTTAAATGTCAACTTTTCAGCTGGTGCAGACTGGGATCTTCACATCCAGGGAAGCAGGAAACATTCTACATCCCATATCTATCACCAATATAGCAGCCCAGCAGCACGACTAAACACATGTACCAGAAACGGACATGAATTGAATAAACTCCACTTCCCAACAGGCCAACAGTGGAGAGTGGCTTTTAAAACACTGAACACTAATTAGAAAAGTGCAGATAATGGGGGTGAAGACTTATGATCCCTCAGATGTTGATGAATGGCAACGAATATAATCCTTTCCCAGCTATAGGTTGGTAGAAATAAGGGAACTGTAGTTCTAGAACGCGGTGTGTTGTTGCAGGCACCACCGATGAGCATTCATGGAATTGCAAGGGGCAAAAGAAAATGTCCCTTTTGTAAGTCGAGCCCCTGTCTATCAGGCAATTTTAGTTCTTCACGTCCTATGTAGTTTCCTTCAGATCAGGAAGTATATGATGGAGAAAGCATAAGTGGAAACTGGTACCCACTAGCATTCATTTTGAAACTTTTTTTTAACATATAATGTGGGTTACAATGTACCTTTTCAGCTTATAACACATGGCACTAAGTGACATGGCAGATGTGTAGGTAACTCATTTGAAGCCAATTCTCTGGCAGACTTATTGGAGATGTTACACCTTGTATTCATTACACAGTGTGAATGAGATCTGCTTAGCAAACACTTTGCTCTCTATGAACTACTACCAACTACTATTAAACAGCCACTGTCACTGCTCGTCTGCTCGGTCCTGGAAGAATTCATCAAAGTTTGGGGATGTGTCCTCTTCATTTTCCTGTCAGAAGAAACAGCATTAACATCATCAGAACAGTTACATGGGGAGAGGCAATGATTATGAACATGTAGTAGATTTTAAAGCAAATGTTAGAATAAATGAAAAACCAACTATGACACAAAGCCACAGATTAATACAGTTTTAATAACACAAAAACTAAAAACAAATGTAAGTTGCAATAATTTCTATTAATGATTGGACATATAAACATATGTTTAACGTTCCCATTTTCTATTATTCCCAAACTGATCTAGAGGGAGAGGAGAGGTGTGTCAGGTGCTCGCTTCAAAACAAAAAGAGTAAATAAGCAGCAGTAACTAGTGCAAGGATTCCCAGCCTTGTAAAGTGACAATATAAAAAAAGGAGAAGAAACTGCGCTTTAAATAAATTCTTACATACATACACTTGATGTCCCTTAGTCGGTATGGATAATATATCCTCAAAAAAAACACAAAGAGGGAAATACAATAGTGCAATATGTTATAATAAAAACCAGAATTACTGTGTAAACTGAGGTATTTCAAACCCACATTTGGTAGAGCTAATCAGGAGCTCTACCTTAGCTTGCACGGACGGTACAATCCCCGTCTCGGGATAGAGAGTTCAACTTTTCAATGCTCCAATGGTGTGGTGGCATAAAAATAAAAACAGAAGAGAGAGAACTCCAATAGTGTAGTAGTTCTAATTAAAATGTGGAACAAATAAAATGAAGATGATTATACTCACATTTATTAGAGCAGACAACTTGCTCTAGTATAGAAGGCTTGCAGTGGTATAATCCCCACTGAAGGATATATGATACCAGGAAATGATGAGGAAGATGAATAAAAATAAAGTAGTATATCACTTTAAAATTATATTTAATGGCAACAAGTATTTGTAATATAATAAATAAAAAGGGCTATAAAAGATAACACTTTACGCGTTTCGCCTGATCGGCTTCATCAGAAGTGTAAAGTAAGTGTCCTCAAGTTCATCATTAATATATAAACTTACATAAGTAGAAATGACTTCCTGGTGTGTTGTGGAACGCACGCGGCAACAAACCGGAAGCGGCGCGGCGTCCACGTGTACATAGATACCCGCCGTGGAACGCACGCGTCGCACCGGAAGTGACGCGACGTAACCACAGGCAGTTTGAATACATGCGTTTCAGCAGTGGAACGCATAGTGTCCGCGGCATGTTTCTATGACGACTGGATACTTTCGCGGCGATTACAGATGCCAGAAATCCTCTTGTGAAGAAGGGCCAAATGTCTGAAGATATAAATTGATGCGTTCCAACAGTGGAGCATATAATAGTCATAAAATGATCTTGTGTTCATGAAAAGTCTCTTAAAACATGATCCAAAGTTGAGTTCAAATGTCCATATCATGTAAATCTCAGCATTTTAAACCGAACACATAAAGAAGAAAAATAGAAAAAAATATATATACATCATAAGACAATGTCCGACTTTAAATAAGATGTACATGTGTAAAAAAATATATTAAGAATGAAAAATACAGATTACATATAAATATGACTTTATGTATAAAATTAAAATTAAAAATATTTTCTTAAAAAATACTCTTAAAAATTACAAAAATTAGAGACAGAATATATATAAAAACATTAGGTGCATATATTTCTCCAATTTCTTATGCACCTAATGTTTTTATATATATTCTGTCTCTAATTGTAGTACAAGTATTTAAGAAAAATATTTAGCTATTTTACTTTCTACCATTCATATTACTATATATCTGACCTCTTATATATTTCCACATGTACATCTTAACCGCCAGAGGATGCAAGTCTACTGATCATTTATTGTAGTTTGTAACAGCTAGCACTCCAAGCAGAGAATAGAACGTGACGAATGCTCGGGTTCTAGTACACAGAATCCTGGGGAACTCTATTCTCTAGCTATAGTTGCAGAGGGCACCGAGTTCCTTCACTTCTTACTGTGCACTGCTTACAGTACAGGAGCATTCATATAGAGGACTGGGCAATTTAAAATGAAAGAAAAGCAAATTGGAAAACAGGCCTACCCTCTATCCAGTGCAACATTTCAATTCCTAGTCCTCTATGTGAATGCTCCTGTACTGTACTGTAAATTCTTAAAGGGACACTCCAGGCACCCAGACCACTTCTGCCCATTGAAGTGGTCTGGGTGCCAACTCCCATCACCCTGCAGTTTTTATAAACTACAACAATTACCTTGCAGGGTTAAGTCCTCCTTTAGTGGCTATCAGACAGCCACTAGACGGACTTCTGGATTCTTTACGATTGCCTTTGGACGCTTATAGAGCAGGAATGAAATTTACCCCATAGGAACGTTGAATAGTTTTCACCAAGGTATGCAATGGGGTATGTCCAGCTGCCATTAGGTCACCCGCGCTGCCAACATCAGCAAGTTAGTGAAAAATAAAAAAAAGTTTGGCCAGTTTGACTAAGGGCTTTTAAAAAGACTGGACCTTTTGCCTGGCAACTATTGGAAGGAATCTTTGATAGGGGGTATTTATTCTTGGAAGCACCATACCAACGGTTTCTCAACTTTTTTTGTGAAATATGAACGTAACTTAAGGTTCCTTTTGCATTATAAATTTTAGGTTTGTAAGGGAAGGAACCCATTGTGCTAGTAAAAGTAACTATTTCATCCGTGTAAGGTGCTGTTTGTGCCGGCATGAAAAAGTGCAATTAGAACTTCACTTTTACTGGCAGATATCATTGTTGTAATACATTTTACTGTTTTGAAACACATAATATTTGTGATTATCAGCGAAGTCTCCCGAGTAAAACAGTAAACAAACAATTTACACGACATAAGGTCCCAAAGGTTTAATAGTGCTAGATAAAATTAAATTAAAACAGACTGCTATAGAACAGATTTTGTTTTCTTTGCCCACCCTCAATATTAATAGGGTGATGTGGTAGGTTTTTTTTTTGTCGTCTCTTTTCTATTGGGTGGACATAATTTTTTTTGGAGTGGGGTGGACAATGGCATCTAAACAGTATATTTAAATAGACCCATACATGGGTTGTCATTTTGTTTTCTTTTAATTTTCCAACAAGCAATACAAATATATTGAGGAAAAAAAATAAATAAAAAGGAATCAAAAGGGTAGAGAAGCATAGTCGTTAATCAAAATATTAAATAAAAATAAAGCAGCAAGAAAGCTGTGTTGACTAAATCTGTATGAGGACATTTCAGATAACTTTTGTACGTTTAGGAATGTAATGGTCTCTGCTCTCCTTTATTGTACATAGACCTCTAATCCCACTAATTTGTTTGTATTATTGCATAATTGCATTGTCTCTGCTGTCTTTTACTGTACATAGACCTCTAATCAGTTTGTATTATTGTATAATTGCTACATTTCTAGCAAATAATGAACTAGAAGTAGCACAAATCCGCAGTGACAGCCTGTCACTGCGATCTCAGAAGGTGCAGATCGCGGTCACTGACCCCAGGGGGACTGCCTGGGGGCCCAGGTAAGTCCCCCGACCGCGATCTGCACGGGGTAGCCGCTGGCCACGTGTGTCAGCCGATTTGAAATCGGCTGACACACGTTAAAAACTGATCGCAGTGACAGCCTGTCACTGCGATCAGTGACTGCATATCACGGTCACCGGCCACAGGGGGGGTTGCCTGGGGGGCCGGGCATTACCCCCGACCGCGATCTGCAGCGGGCGAATAGCGCCGGCCACATGGGCGGCCATTAAAGTGAGGGCGTACTATTACGCCCGCCGGCGTTTAGAGCCGGCTCCTGCAGGGCGTAATAGTACGCCCTCCGTCCTTAAGGGGTTAAAGTCGGACATTGTCTTATGATGTATATATATTTTTTTCTATTTTTCTTCTTTATGTGTTCGGTTTAAAATGCTGAGATTTACATGATATAGACATTTGAACTCAACTTTGGATCATGTTTTAAGAGACTTTTCATGAACACAAGATCATTTTATGACTATTATATGCTCCACTGTTGGAACGCATCAATTTATATCTTCAGACATTTGGCCCTTCTTCACAAGAGGATTTCTGGCATCTGTAATCGCCGCGAAAGTATCCAGTCGTCATAGAAACATGCCGCGGACACTATGCGTTCCACTGCTGAAACGCATGTATTCAAAGTGCCTGTGGTTACGTCGCGTCACATCCGGTGCGACGCGTGCGTTCCACGGCGGGTATCTATGTACACGTGGACGCCGCGCCGCTTCCGGTTTGTTGCCGCGTGCGTTCCACAACACACCAGGAAGTCATTTCTACTTATGTAAGTTTATATATTAATGATGAACTTGAGGACACTTACTTTACACTTCTGATGAAGCCGATCAGGCGAAACGCGTAAAGTGTTATCTTTTATAGCCCTTTTTATTTATTATATTACAAATACTTGTTGCCATTAAATATAATTTTAAAGTGATATACTACTTTATTTTTATTCATCTTCCTCATCATTTCCTGGTATCATATATCCTTCAGTGGGGATTATACCACTGCAAGCCTTCTATACTAGAGCAAGTTGTCTGCTCTAATAAATGTGAGTATAATCATCTTCATTTTATTTGTTCCACATTTTAATTAGAACTACTACACTATTGGAGTTCTCTCTCTTCTGTTTTTATTTTTATGCCACCACACCATTGGAGCATTGAAAAGTTGAACTCTCTATCCCGAGACGGGGATTGTACCGTCCGTGCAAGCTAAGGTAGAGCTCCTGATTAGCTCTACCAAATGTGGGTTTGAAATACCTCAGTTTACACAGTAATTCTGGTTTTTATTATAACATATTGCACTATTGTATTTCCCTCTTTGTGTTTTTTTTGAGGATATATTATCCATACCGACTAAGGGACATCAAGTGTATGTATGTAAGAATTTATTTAAAGCGCAGTTTCTTCTCCTTTTTTTATATGATCTAGAGGGAGAGGTTACCTTCTTTAGTAGTTTTACTCTATGATCCTACATTGGGTAGGAGATTATTTTTAATTTAAAGGACAAGTATTTGGACCATTTGAATCATTGTGGATCCACAAGTCCACCAATACCTACCAACTATCACACCATTATACTTTGGCTGAAGGAAAATGGAGAGGCTATTTGCTGGGTCTATACCCACCCCTTGTCATTCAACAGGAAACTCACAGTTAATCTTCGGGTGCAGATCATCCCGTGCTCAGCTCTGTTAGCACAAAACCTTGCACTGCCCTCCACTGATTCATGACATGGTTTCAGTGTACCCTTGCTGCTATGTTACGCATTAACAGTTATTGATATATTGTGTATTGTTACGATATCATTAGCTTACCTTGGGCTCTTTAAACTCCAGGTCCTCTCCGTATTGAATAGCAAAATCTATGTGTTGGAGCACAATGTTTATGCATTCTTCATCAGAACGATCAAAAGGTAAAAATCGAACCATGCTGTAATCATCAATCTGGAAAAGACGCAGCATGTAAGTCAGTGGAATACTAAAAGCCAATATTGCCAATTTTAAAAGGTGAAAGAAAGAATGACATTTGGTTAGCGTTGCTCATAAAAAAGGACAGTTAACTAGGCACATTGCCAAAAGCAGAGCAGGCGGCACATGGTCAATAGAGATTTCCAAAATACAAAAAAAATAAATAAATAAATAAATAAATCATGAACTATGCAAGAAAAAAAAAAAACAACACTTTATATAAATGAAAACTGACAAAAAAAAACCCAACAAAAATACTAATAGTAACCAAAAATAAAACAGAGCTAATAGCAAGCACTCACCAATCCACAAATGGCCTTGGTCAGCTTCTTGAACTTCTTGCTTTTTAGTCGGGTGCATGAATCGTCAATCATGGAATACATATCTGGATCTAAAAACCTTTCAAAAGAGAATGTCAGTCATGAAATGTGAGGAGAATCAAAGCACAATAAAAATGAAATTATTGGGGCCTTGGATAAGCCATTCAAAGAACATATAGGACTATTCACAGCGTCAGCAGCAAATAGCAAATGCAACATCTCTTGATGATGCCTGCGGATTCAAGCTTACTTTTCAATTTCTTTTTTAGCTTTCTTGCTTAGCAAATCCATCTTGGTCATAATGTTACACTGGGGAATCTCCAGAGAGATCATAGCACTGAGTGCAGCCATAACTCCAGAAATGAACTGCGAGAAAGAGAACAGGCAGTGGCACGTTAAGGATACCAGTAGATTTAGTGAATAGAATACAAAAAAAAAAAGACACATAGCTTTACATGAGCATAATTTTATATTTTCTTTTAACAGGTGTATACGTGGATATTATATGTTTTTAAACGTTGTGCTATTAGACTAAAGTTAGCACTATAATCCTAAAAGATCTTTGTCAACGGTCATTACACAGCAAAACAATAGGATTCTAGCTAACAAATGACAACGTAAAGGTAAAGTTTTCACACTGTACCAATGTAGGTGATAAATTGGGCACTAAGTGGAGTGAGTAGAAAACGTATTTCATGTGAAACTTTGTGTTCTCTTCAACTATGTAAATACCAGAATTTCAAATGTAGCCAATAATCTAAACAGTATTGTGTTTCATTGTTCTCTGCTAATTGATATAGTAGAATATAGTAGGTGGAATTTTAAAAAGCAGATATGGAGCATTTCTAATCAGGCCACGTGTTTCTCTTGAACATTTTCCCCTAGATTTCAGATTGCTATGTATTTATAAATATGGTCACTTGTACTGTAAAAACTAGATAATCACATGCCCAGCCTTAAAGGGGCACTATATGCTAAACACTAAAGCTGTATGCTAACTCACCCCAGCATGCTCCAGATGACAAATGTTCTGATTGATAGAAAATTAAATTGACTTAAAGTGTTACTTCTAGATTATCAATGTGGCCAAGATGGGTGTGGTCCCTGCTCTTAAACTTTTAATAATAAACCAGGATACATGTTTTAGATGTAACGTAGAGGTATTTTTTTACCATACAAAAACAAAATGTAGTTCAATAGAGTAAGAAAGGTCACAAATCTCTAAAATCTTTTAGACAAAAAGGCAAGACAACATACCTTAAAAGATTCCACCATGAACTGTGAATCCACAAGGAAAACGCCACAGACTCTGAACTCCCATTGCTGGAGCTGCTCAACCAGGTACTTCATGACTGGCAGGTGAGTATATAGCTCGATCTGGCCTAGGAAACAAAGGACACCAGAAATACATATAAAGAGTTTCGAATATGCAGGATTAATTAGCATAAGACTTTTTATAGACAAGCTAACCTACTTCCTCCAACATATGCTGCTGCATAAAGTGGGCAACATCATCGGTTTTCTTTTTTTGTTTTGTTTGCGCACTGTAGTAGTTATGGTGCTCTGGGGTCTGACTCCCCATAGCAGAACTTTACAGCCTTGCCTACTTTTGTTTATATTAACAATCATGCAATGTACAAAATAAAAAAATACAACGGAGACAGGAAATACACAAGACATACTTTGCACCTTAATAATGCCAAGAGTCCACTGTTATTACACTCAAAGTATAAGCCTAGTCAATACAGCACTGAGAACAACCCTATTGTTTGTGTTCACCATGCTGTATGACATACACTTAGAATCCATGATGTGGGCAAACAAATTCAACCAACACAGCTGAAATGCTTGTGTATTTGCATTGGGAATTAAGAAATATGTATTAAAGTCTGTGCGTTGATTAAACTCTCACCTGGACAGTCAAATAGAATGTAATCATCTTCTGTGTGGCCCAGACAGCTTTCCAGCCAATCAAAGTTATTTGCAAAATATTCCATACAATATACTAGACCTCCATTAGGCCCAAATCTTAGGGAACTGTCTTCCATCACATCATCAACTTCAATGAGCTCTCGTATATCTAGAAGGAAATAAATTGTGAAGACTGCTTATAACTGTTGTATGACAGTGTCAACAACAAATGTTATGCTTATCTCTATATTAAGATATACAATGTACAGGATGTTCTATAAACTTGCATCTAGTATAGGACACATTAAAACCAAACACTTACCAGCCATGACAGGATAGTCAAAATGCTCAGCTGCCGGGTCCAAATTAACCACTTGCACAGATCTGTTCAGATTCTCACAGTGTTGGACCATGGTGGAGCAATATGTACTCTGAAACATAAACACATCACAAACTCAGTGATCTGAACTGCATGATCACAAGCTTATTGCTATGGCCAAACAGACATCTGGTTTAAAAGTTTCAAATTGTATCTAAAAGTCCATCTACCACTTGTTTAAGATCCCAAATTTAATGTGCTATTGGTTAGGGCTAAAGTTTATATATAAATGTAAACATTTTTTTTTTTTAAAAAGACACTCCAGGCCCCATAACCTCTTCATCTGGAGATGCCAGGCGGAGAGGGGAACCGTATTTAATATGTAATGGCAGTGCACTGCCATTCAAAATTTCTGGGAACAAGTCAACTTTATATTTCGGATAGTGGATGTCACAAACGCACCCTACTTCAAGATTGTGCGTGACGTAGTTGTGGTGGTGAAAGGGTTAAACACCACCCACACTTAACCATATTAATATAACTATTACTATTTTAACGCTGCCACCACCAAGACAATTTATAAATGGGGTGCCTTGGTCTCCCAGGTAAACCAACAATAAAACCCACCAAATACAACCTAGCACAATATTAAAGGAATTTGTCTCTTCAGGTAACGTGATTCTTTACCAAAGGCAGAACTTTATAAAGGAATATTTATTATAAGCAAAATAAAAATGTTTTTGCATACAAAATATAGATGACAATCAAATTATTTACACCAACAACAGATAAAACCAAAAGGGATAAAATAACAGAAGCCCTAATCACTTACTCAAGTTTTCAAAGTAAAACTTCTGTCCAGGGGGTATCTGGTAAGAAAGGTTGTGACTCACTTAGAATTAGATTCTGGCCCTCTTAAGCAAGTATAATCCCTCCCACCTCCTGGACAGCATCCATTTCAAAGCTGCCTTCAAAATGGATGCTGTCCAGGAGGTGGGAGGGAGAGTCTGCTGCAGATTGGCCGGGATGTGTCAGCTGACCAGAGTCCGTGGCGAACAGTTCGTGAACCGTTCGCAAATAGTTCGCGACATCACTAATTTGTTGTAATAAGTTTTACTGTTTTGAAACACTAATATGTGTTCAGCGAAGTCTCTCGAGTACCCCTCATGTACAGGTTTTATGGTGTTTTCAAAAGTCAGAGAGTCAAATATAAGGCGTGCATTTCATTTTTTTCACATTGAAATTCGCCAGGTTGGTTATGTTGCCTTTGAGACCGTACGGTAGCACAGGAATGAAAATTACCCCCACGATGGCATACCATTTGCAATAGTAGACAACCCAAGGTATTGCAAATGGGGTATGTTCAGTCTATTTTAGTAGCCACTTAGTCACAAACACTGGCCAAAATTAGCGCTCAAATTAGTTTTTTGCATTTTTCACACAAAAATTAACACTAACTTTGGCCAGTGTTTGTGACTAAGTGGCTACTAAAAAGACTGGACATACCCCATTTGCAATACCTTGGGTTGTCTACTTTTGAAAATGGTATGCCATCATGGGGGTAATTCTTATTCCTGGGCTATTATACGCTCTCAAAGGCAACGTAACCAATCTGGCGAATTTCAATGTGGAAAAAACAGAAAAATGTAACGTGCTATATTTGACCCTGTAACTTCCCAAAACACCATAAAACATGTACATTAGGGGTACTGTTTTACATGTGAGACATCACTGAATACAAATGTGTATTTTATTGCAGTAAAAGCAAACAGTATTATGACATTCACAGTTAAAATGTCACATAGAACTAAAAAAAAATTCTTAATTTTTTCCCCTTTAAAAAAAAAAAATATTTTATTCATATTACATTTCATACCTAAATATTTGGTGTTAAATGAAAGCCCTGTTTCCCCTGAATAAAATGATATATAATAAGTGTTAGGTGCACATAATATGAAAGAGGCGAATTACGCCTGAACAGACATATATTGCACAAATTCACTTTTTGTTTGTCTTGTTTTGATCACAATGTGTACATTTGGCTCAGTTCTTAAGGGGTTAATATTGCATGGGAGGTCTGGGGAGGGGGAGATGGGGTGGCTTTCATTCTAGAACTGCAGCACAAGTACACTGGATACTTGGATGTTCCAAATATTTCCCTTGTGTTGTATGAAGTTTAATGGCTATACTTGTGGCACTGAGCTATTTTAAGAGTAGTTTTGCGTGCCCATTAATGCACTTCTTCTTATGCGTGTGTATCATTTGATGTAAATCTAATAAAATACAAGTTTAAAAAAAGCATGCCAGCAGGGCATCTGGAACTGCATATTACAGGGTCAGGCAATAGGAATTTCCCATCCCTGCATATTTTTAAAGAGACACGTCATTAGTGAGATTTCGCATAACCAAATAGCTAGCATTGGTTGTTTATAAAAAAAAAAAAAAAAGAAAAGAAAAAAATCTCAAGTTTTATTTTAATGTATATGCTAAGCAGAAAATATAGAGTGTCTCTTTGGATGCACTATGTATATGACATTCCATGAAGCTTCTTTGCGGTATGACTGTCGCGGACAAGGTGGGAGTGCAGCTGAAGTTAGTTATTTTAACTTATTCCCACTGCTTTATTCTCCCCCATTGAATGCTGCTACATTTACTGGGGTAACGGATCAAGGAACTTTCACTCTACTGTTAGTGCTTCAAAATAAGAATATAAAAAAAATGTGGGTATAGGTTATCTTTCAACTTTCTATTCAGTACAATTTCCGGTTTCGTGAATAAGCCCCAAAGCATCTGCTAAATTGCACCTATTTGCAACTAGATTGAGAACTAATAATATACTCAGGATTTAGTAAATACACTAACGGAGAGTATTTTTTGTTTTAAAGAAACACACACCCCCATTTTGCAACTTCTTTGAAATATCTCTACAAATCAGTTTGGTGAATAAAATCTATAAACGAACCGTCGAGAATGGGGGAGAAAGAACTAGAAAAGTTGACCTTTTAGCAAAAACAGCCAAAAGGGGGAATTCTCCAGTTCACCTTTCCAGCTGGGCTTTATAATTCTCTATTCAATGATCAGTTTAGCGAATGACACTGACTGGCCCTTTAACAATGTGTGCTGGGTGACCCTGCCTGCAGATATGTGTAGATTAGTTTCTATATGAGGAAATGATCTATAATATCAAGTATTAATCCCACCTTGCCACTGCCGGCCGGCCCCATCACTAGCTGCGCATAGCGAGGCATCCTGCCTGCAGTATAATCACACACTGGCTCTGGGAAGCCTCCTCTCACTCACGTGTGCTCACTCTCTTCCGGGATAGAGACGGCAACTCGGAGTGTCCAATCTAGTAAAACATTTTCTTGTGAATCCACTTGCTTGTATTTTTTTTATTTATTTTTTTTATATTTAGTGCAGTTTTTTTTCTCCCCTAATAAAAACGTGTTTACTCAAATCCACATCCTCTTGAAATGTCAGCTACAAATTGCAACACACCATTGTTTTAAATAGTCCATAACACCAAATGATAATGTATTTGTTTAATGTAATCTAAATGAGAACACTCTGTGATACTGTAACTGTTAAACACTTAATCCCCATGTTCCTCAGAATAATTCGAAAATGAGTCAAGCGCTGCAAGTGCCAAAGGTCAGTCACCATTAAATGGACGCTCAGAGAATACTTTGAATTATTATTTTATTTTTTTAGTTCTAATTGTTTTCCTTTCTCTGTGGGTGACTTGTTACATAGGTAAAAGAGAAGCTACCTGGTGTCAGAGAGAGGGAGATATAATCTGCGCATGTCATGGTTTGTGTAGTTATTAGCAGCCTGCTCTAGAGATAATCCCAGATCCCCAATGTGTAACCAAACACTGGCTGTGGATACAGGTTACTGTCAGGTCCTGTGTATCAGGTAGGGCGGTGGTTTGGGAAAATGATGAGACAAGCCACTTATAGTGGTAAGAAAAATCTTTCTGAAAAGAAGTTTCTAACAAGGTGAGAACCTGGTTTTAGCCTCATTCTGTGTATTTTTCTGGTATCTGTGTGTATTTATGGTATCTGTTTATATTGGCTCTCTGTGTATATGTATTATATTTGTGTGTATTTATTGGTACTGTGTGTACTATATTTATTGTATCTGTGTATTTATCATGGTGTCTGACCGTGAATGCATGTTGTCTTGCATGGGAATAATTTATGCATGAAAGCAACTTTAAAACTGGCTCTTTTTAATGTTGCAATGTGACATCATTGATTCGTATTTCTACAAATTTTTGTTATTCTTTGTTTTGGATATTTTATATTATTGTGTGTTTGGCTGGAAATTTTGCACAACACATTTATTGTCCTATACCAAGGTCAATTTACTTCCTCTGAAATGTCAAAGTTATCAATTAATTTGCATGTCAATTAGTGAAATAAGTATTTGACCCCTTCGACTTAGTACTTGGTGGCAAAACCCTTGTTGGCAATCACAGAGGTCAGACGTTTCTTACAGTTAGGCACCAGGTTTGCACACATCTCAGGAGGGATTTTGTCCCACTCCTCTGCAGATCCTCTCCAAGTCATTAACCCCTTAAGGACGGAGCCAAATGTACACTTTGTGAACGAAACAAAATGTAAACAAAACCTGGCATTTGCGCTACATGTCTGTCCAACCGTAATTCACCTCTTTCATATTAAATGCACCCACCCTTATTATATATCATTTTATTCAGGGGAAACAGGGCTTTCATTTAATATCAATGAAACATAAATTAATATGAAAAAAATGGGAGAAAATAAGCTGTTTTTTTTTTGTTCTACATGACATTTTAACTGTCAATGTCATAATACTGTTTGCTTTTACTGCAATAAAATACACATATTTGTATTCAGCGATGTCTCACGTGTAAAACAGTACCCCCTATGTACAGGTTTTATAGCGTTTTGGGAAGTTACAGGGTCAAATATAGCACGTTACAGTTGAAATTGAAATTCGCCAGATTGGTTACGTTGCCTTTGGGACTTTATAGTAGCCCAGGAATGAAATTTACACCCATAATGGCATACCATTTGCAATAGTAGACAACCCAAGGTATTGCAAAAGGGTTATGTCCAGTCTTTTTTAGTAGCCATTTGGTCACAAACACTGGCCAAAGTTAGCGTTAGTATTTGTTTGTGTGTGAAAAATGCAAAAAACGCCAATTTTGGCCAGTGTTTGTGACTAAGTGGCTACTAAAAAAGACTGGACATACCCCATTTGCAATACCTTGG
Organism: Pelobates cultripes; assembly: GCA_933207985.1. Lineage (NCBI taxonomy): Eukaryota > Metazoa > Chordata > Amphibia > Anura > Pelobatidae > Pelobates > Pelobates cultripes. The sequence continues at coordinate 222,450,129 of OW240916.1, forward strand.
GTTGTCTACTATTGCAAATGGTATGCATCCGGTCTTAAGGGGATAAGGTTACGAGGCTGACGTTTGGCAACTCAAACTTTTTGCTCCCTCCACAGTTTTTCTATGGGCTTAAGGTCTGGAGACTGGCTAGGCCACTCCAGGACCTTAATGTGCTTCTTCTTGAGCCACTCCTTTGTTGTCTTGGCTGTGTGTTTTGGGTCATTGTCGTCGTGGAATACCCATCCACGACCCATTTTCAATGCCCTTGCTGAGGGAAGGAGGTTCTCACTCAAGATTTGACCGTACATGGCCCTGTCCATCGTCCTTTTGTTGCGGTGCAGTTGTCCTGTCCCCTTAGCAGAAAAAGGGAGTGCTACTAATCTCAGTTCATTACCTGTATACAAGACACCTGGGAGCCAGAAATCTTGCTGATTGATAGGGGATCAAATACTTATTTCACTTATTGACATGCAAATCAATTTATAACTTTTTTGACATGCGTTTTTCTGGATTTTTTTTTTTTGTTGTTATTCTGTCTCTCACTGTTAAAATACACCTACCATTAAAATTATAGACTGATCATTTCTTTGTCAGTGGTCAAATATTCAAAATCAGCAGGGGATCAAATACTTTTTTCCCTCATTGTAGTTGCCTTAGCTCCTTTTGGGCTACTTATTTAAATGATCACTCCAAGCCAGTGGTGTATTTAGGATTTGTGCTACCCTAGGCAGGACAGTGCTTAGGCACCCTCCCCCCCCCAATTTAAATTTTTCCCACCCCTTCCTGTCAAGGCCACACTTTGACTGACAGCTGTTCACTCACTTACAGACGCACACTTTCATATACACTGACATACACACTCACTGATTTGACACACTGATAGACAAACATACACTATTACTCGGACGCACACTCTCACTGACTGACTGACTGTCACTCACTCACATTAACTGACAGACGCATTCACTCACTCACATTCATTGACACACACACACACATTCACTGACACACTCATTCACTGACACACTCACATTCACATTTCCCCCACTCACAATTTTTTTTTTTTTTTTTAAATTGAAATCCACCCAGACTCCCTACTTTTGGGATACCTGGGTGGATTTTTCACCTGGGGTCCAGTGGGGGAGGCAGCCAGATGTGCAGGCGGGCAGTTGTATCGCGGGCGGGCAGCCACACTAAGCTGTCAGTGAGGGACCACTTTCCGCTGAGCTCTCTGCTCAGCTCCCTCACGAGCCGCAGATTGATGCCGGGAGCCGCAATATGATGTCTAATTTGAACCCTAACATTAACCCTAAATGTCCCATGTCCTAAGCTTAGTGAATGCACTAACTATAATGAAAGTGTAAAACTAGTTTTACTTACCTTCCAGGACCTTGCTGTGGAGGAGTAGCAGGAGTGCTAGCACGCATGTGCAGCACAGGATCCAGCTGATTCCCCTCCCCGGAAGTGACGTGGGTATAGCAATCTGACGGGGTATACCAGACTGATAGAACACCGGCATTACTGTGGGTCGCACGAAGGAGCTGAGCAGAGAGCTCAGGGGAAAGTGCTCCCTCGCCACCCGCCTGAGAAAGAACTGCCTGCCTGCCCCGGGGGAGCATGAAGATGGCCAGCCGACCAGCTCTTGGGCTATCATAAAATGAAGCAAACAAGGTATTTGCCTGGGCATTTGAGGGCGGCGTTTTTTGCCGCCCAAGGCAAATGCCTTCTTTGCCTCGTGGTAGACACATTTCTGCTCCAAGCATCATCACCACTTTAACATTGCACCCCTCCCCTCAATGTAAGTCGTTAATCCATTGGGTAATGGTTTGATTTCTTAATTGGGTCGCTGCTTTTATGGAGAGCCAGATGCTCCTGCTAGGAGTGTTCATGAGCTCTATTGAGCTAAACTCTGCTGTGCAGGGCCAGATCCTTGGCTGAAAGTGTCAGCTGATCGATGTCAGCCATTGAGCTAAGCCCTGCTGCACTACAGTATGCAGTAGTAGTTATGGTGATCAGAGTGTTCAGTTATTTCTCAATAAGTATTTGTTTACTAACTGCACATTTCTTTTGTGATCCTCTAGTGTATTTGTCATTTTGTTTTAAATAATTTTTATTGGTTCATAGGGAAAGCAGTCATCCCACGCAGGGGAGGTAACCGAACCGTAATAAACATACGTCATAAGCATATGCCACAAAGTGCATTCTATATCAAATTAGAACAGTCAAAGCCTAGCGTGGCAGAAAGGTTATAGTTTGTGAACGGGAGTAACATAACAAAGATTAGGCAAATGCCATTTTACACATCCGGTCCAACATTAGCAATAATAAGCCATTCTCCGTATCCTATTTTGCAGTAGGCATATGTTAGCAGTAAAATTTTCAGCTGAATCTGAACCGAAGTATATGCACTGTTGTCTACGCTGAATTATAACATGTCAAGCTAAAGCAAGTTAATTAACGTTTTATGTCTGTTCTTGACTTTGTTTGACTAAGCAATGCGCCGCAACCCAATAGTAAGTCCACATCTGTATGACTGAACAGAAGGGCATACCACAGTACAGTATTTGATAACTAAGCCTAGCTAAAGAAGTAGATTTCAGCTCAGTATGGCTCCTATTAAATGTATGGTCGGGCTTTACAGCAGTTTAACCCCTAGTGATTGCTGTCAATAAAGCAAAGTCCTAACTATATGGCGTACTGTTAAGCGCATGCGGCATGAATGGAATATAGTAATCAGGCAGTATAAGTCAGCGATAAATCTGAGCTATTGGCATTATAACAGCGCCTAATAAGGCCCTGGCATGTAGGTCTGTAACATATCACATGTTTGGCTCTGCCCTGGTTAAGCATCATTAAACACATAAAATAAAAATATAAATAAAGTAGAAAAGAAATTAAATAAAAGTAAACCTTTAATACGCATCTGAAAGTTTGTTTTTTTGTTGTTTTTTGTTTTATAGCAAATAGAGAAAAAGTTAATCTTTTGCTTTTAGATATTAAATTGTCATTTTGGCTTGTGTTTAAGTAAGCGGACTTTAAATATATCATGTAATTAAATAATATAGGAAATAATGTGTGGCATATAGATTTTTCTTTTTGTAGCCTGCTGCGTAGTTGCTGAGGGATGAGTAGAATATTGACAATTTTAAGCGTTGATGGTCTTTTCGGCACCAGGTATTTACAGTCCCTTCACTGTTGGCTGCACATAGATGGTGGCCATCACAGGCAAGCATACGGCTTTCAGTTGGTTTGTTGGGCTTGGGGAAGGTAATTTCTCTCACTGGTTTCATGTCCCATGCACTCCATGACAGGTGCAGGGCATTTCTCAATAGCTGTCCGATGAGGGCCTCCCTTGGTTCGGCCGCAGTGCATCTCTCAAGTTGCCAAGTTTCCTTCCGTCCCCCCCCCGGGCTGGTCCCAGCCCAGCACCTGAGTCCTCCGCAGCGCTGTGGGCACTCGGGGGTTGAAGCAGACCACTCGACCCCCACATCTAGAGTCTGTGGGCCACCCACACCCTGCACCTCCCCATCACCACCTCAGACCCAGTAAAGCTCGTGTCCGGGTGTCTCTCCTGGTGCCAGCCACATACTTAGGGCTGGTGCGTGCCGCTCCCAGCCACCGGTCTGCGCTGTCCCGCCCCACCAGGCTCGCGGCAGCAGGGACATAACTCTCTGGGGACCCCACAGACCCAGAGGCTAGGGCACTCACTTTTCCTGCTTGCCGTTATTCATCGCGGGGGGTCCATCAGGCACCCTGCAACACCAGGTTCTGCTCAGGCCTTCCAGGTCGGCTCCCCGTGGTGAGTAATCTTCACAGGGCCCCTTGCTCTGACCTTTCAAAAACGTCTCCGTCCCTGTCGGGGTGCCCTCTCATATGTAGGTTTCCTCTCCCCAGTTTCAGTGTTCTTTTCGGCTGGCTGGCCAGTACTCTGCCATTGCCAGTTTAGGCGGTCAGCACAGAGTCCGTGCGGGGGCTCCCACTGCGGCCCGTGTCGCCGCCATGCGGCCGGGATAACCCACGCTGGCCAAGAGGGGGGGGCCAGGGCCACGCCCCGGGCCGAGGGTCCCCCCGCACCTGAAGTGCTTGTCTTGTGGAGGGGTACCCCAATGATGCGCCCTTCCACAGTGCCATGCTGCTGGTAACGGACGCCGATGTTCAGGAGCCGCGTGTAGGCCGGGCTCGGTTCTCTCCGCCTGCTCTCGGGCAGTAAGGTACGTGCGGGTGACAGGCGTGTACCGGAGCCTCTCCTCTGTCGAGGATGATAAGGATTTCGTTTTTTAATCAGTCTGGGGCCGTATGAAGGGCTTTTTCTGGAGGTTTAATGGCGGAACCCATGTAGATGGCGGCAAGTCACTCCCGGCGGCCCGGCCCCCGTATTTGTCATTTTGCATGCCAATGTAGTTTTATGTTTTCAAGCCTGTGTCCTACTCTTCTGTATTAACATATATATATATATTTATTTTTTTTTATTCTCTGTACTGACATATAATTTGGTTTTAAATCTGTTTTTACAGATCGTCTGCTTGGGATCATAAAAAGCAAACATGTGGTAAGTAAATAATGACTCAAATCTAAATAATTATTACCCGGTGCTTCACTGGGACGAGGGCTGAGAAGCTCCAACGGGTTGGGGGGGAGGGGGAGGAGGAGGAGGGGTGGCAGGAGCCCAGTATGTGAACACCAGAGAAGCAACAAGCTGAGCAAGACACACAGGGGCAATCCAATAGTGAAATTAGGTCAGGCCAGGGGTCAGAATCCAGAGAGATCTAAATGTAATATTTTATACAATAGTCTGAGGAAAAAACATTAGGAAACTTTACTAAGAGCACAGAATGACTGAGCAACAGTGCTCAGTGCATGACAGAACATATCCCCTGCCGACCCTTCTATGTTATTGCTTAGTCTGGATAGTGTTTCAGATTGGCAACCACAAACCGGTGCTGCACAGCAAATCCAAGTATAGGTCCTGGCCATGCCCCAATGTGAACGCCGGGACCTGCTGGACACTGCCCCAGATTCAGTGGAATGCGTCTCCAAGTTGTGGGCAGACAATGCAGGACCTTGGACCCTGTGAGGTGTTGCTGTTCATGCACCTGGGGTTTTAATGTCTGTGACTTTTAGTAATGTATGAGTTAGATCCAACAGTGGTACTAAATTGTACTAATTGTTTTACAGTGAATGGTCTATAGATGGAAAAATCCATAAAATATTATTTTTAATCCACTAAAATAACCTGAAAGCAAATCAGGAAAAACCATGTGAACAGAATTTGGAGAAAAAGTTATACATCTGTTTTACATTTAACCAAGTTGAGTCTCCATAGTTCTGGGTTTTGATAACTGTTTGCATGAGACGTTTGCTACTATGATGCGCTCTCTTCATTGTTTTGTTTTTAATTGTTGCCCACTTGGTACCGATTCAGCTAATACACCAAGATACATTTTGCTCCCCAGGCCAAAAGTATAGCAAGGTTTGTGGATCGCCTTACAGCACAATATTAAATATATTATGTAACACTATATATATATATATATATATATATATATATATATATATATATATATATATATATATATATAATTTTTTTATTATTATTATTGCAGTATTCGTATAAAACAATTGGGAAAGGGAGTGGGGTGGGGTAAAATTAGAATTGGCCTAAAATTAGGCTGCCTGTCTGTAGTTTTCTCTCCAGGCCAAATGTAGTCTGCCATCTGCTGTTCCAAGGACACCTAAATTATGTTTGATCAGGCATATGAGGATATAGTACATTACGTTACACCTCCTCTAACGTTTGTGAAAGATCTAATTGGAAGCAGACCTGCTGCAGGAGCATACCTTTCAACATTTCAAATGGACGCAGAGGGATACTTAAATTTTAGGGTTGTGAGTGGTGGTGTGGCCAAGGGTGGGGCTGATCTGAGAAATTTGAGGTTATTTACTAATAATAATTTCTGCAACTAAAATATAGTTAGCACAAAAACAATGGGTCTTATTTACACAGACTTACTTCTAAACATAGACATATTACTGTGATTGTTACTGCTGTGGAGCTCTGTAATACATTAAGACACAACTTATGAAGATCCAAGAAAAGGGGAACATTAGGATAGAAAAGAGGGACGGACAGATTTGGTAACAAAATAGGGAAACCTGGGAGGTATGCAGGAACTATATTTGTTAAACTGTTGCTTCTATAATATTCTTATCTTTAGGGAAGGGAGTATTTGCTAAGGCCTACACCCAATGTTTTATTTTGCTGCCCAGTTATTGATAAAATATATATCCATTCTTCTGCAGAGGTGCCAGGTAGTGTTTGTGAAACAAACAATGTTAACCAAGAGAATTCTGGATCCAAGAATGTAAATGAAAGTCCAACCGTCAAAACAGTCCACATTCCAAAATCTATGTCAAATGAAGCCTTTCTTAAGGTATATTTTCCATAACTTTTTTCTCTAAATGAAAAATATTAAAATACTTACTGCTGTACACCGAATTTAATTGAATGCTAGCTGGAATGCAGCATGTGTTTTTCTTGTATTTTTATTATTTGTGACGGAGCTCCTGTTCTCCGACCGAGTACCTCCACCCAATCAGCATCCTAACCACTTGCAGTAACCCTGGCCCAGTCACTAAGCTTTCAGGAGCTCTTCCATCCGATCAGGCTGCAGCTCTCCTTCCAGGCAGGTATTGTCCCCTCTGCCTATTCCTCTACAGCTTTCCTTCCAGTGATTTGCTCTGCCTTTACAAAGGCACTTGCAGCTTTCAGGCCTACCTCTCTTAATTTATCCCAGGGCTAGAGGAATCATGTAACCAGCCAACAGATCCAAAGACTCTGTCACACATCCACACAGAACAAAAGGAACTAACATACAAAACTTTTTTACTTGGGACTAGCCATATGTTCATTACATATAGATTACTGTGACACCGCAATAAAAATAGAAAAGGTCAAATCATAGCAGACAACATACAGCAATTTATTGTAACATCATGACATATTTATAAAGGGGCAGGGAAGACAACAAATAACAGAAAATATCTCCTGCCTGCAGAATTAGCAATATGCAAATCTACCGAAATAAGCAAATTAACAAGCCTTGCTATTCAGGTAGTGCATATCGCTGTTGCTAGATCCTTGCAACCAATAGGTTAGTTGATTGCAAACATTAGCAAGACAGGAGAGTACACCCTGCACCCACAATGGACACAGGGTGACTAAAACATAGGAATCATTCAGATACCTAATTAACTTGTCCATCTTAAGCTCTTGGTGATGGTGACTTCCGTCACAGTGGACTTGACTTGAGCCCTGTGACCTGGAAAGTATTTATACCTTCTGAAACCAAGCGTCAGAGTTGTGATTAATCTAGTCTGGACCGTGGAGAATGACAAACAAAACAATATATTTAAAATACCCAACTAATATCTTTTTTTAATTACACCAGATATTTATTTTTGGTCAAATGATAAAATCTTATAAAATGTCATGTCAGTAATTAACAAATTGAGACATTACCAGAAAATAAAATAATTGGGGTCTCTTTTACCAAGTGCTGAGTTTAAAATGCTGGTGCACAGAGCACATTTAAATATACTTTTGAAACAGCCAATACATGTTTATTACTAATATGTGACTATTCAAAGATGTAATTCACTTATATACAATAAAATTTTCGACTGATAGTCCATTTAAGTCTGTTCCTTGTTCAATTTAGTTTGCATTGAGTTTACTAATATTGTGTGCAGTGCAGTACTCGTACCACCCTACCACAGAGGTCGTTGTGGCTTTTAATTTTTCATATACTGTCACCTTTTTTTGATTTTCGGTTACATTGAAGGTTAGCAGTGTGTGATTGGGTAAGGTGAAGGAAACCAGAAACACCCCGTGTGTCCAATTCGTCCTGTCCTCTTAGCACACAAATAGTTTAGTCCTTCTTAAGTATGTATTTATTTGTTAAGACTTTGTGTCCACTCTGGCAGTCAACACTATATTTGTTATTTTTTGTGTTGTTTTTGTTTGTTTCCTGTATGTATCTTCTCATGCAATTTTTTTACTATAAAAATTTTTTCAGACTAAATAGTATGTAAAAAAATAAATAAAAAGTGTAAAGATACCCTATAGTTACCAGAAAAACTACAGCTTATTGTATTTGTTCTGGTGAGTAGAATCATTCCCTTCAGGCCTTTTGCAGTAAACACTGTATTTTCTGATAAAATGCAGTGTTTACATTACAGCCTAGTGATGACTCCATTGTCCTCTCCTTAGATGGTTACTAAAGGTGCTTCCTGGGGCAGTACTGCCATCACAACATATCAGTATTTCCACCCTCTTTATGCAGACACTGAACTTTCCTCATAGAGATGCATTGATTCAATGCAATACACAGACTAATACAGAACATTACACACACAGGTGCCCCTTACACCCAGGGATGTTTTAGCCGCAAGGCAAACAAGGCATTTACCTTGGGCGGCCCCCAAATGCCCAGGGCAAATGTGTTGTTAGCCTTGCGGCTAACTGACATGCCGGTCTGGCTGTTGGGCAGGTGGCGCTGGCGAGGGAGCACTTTCCCCTGAGCTCTCTGCTCAGCTCCCTTGCACGCCGCCCGCAGAGTGAGGCTGGGAGCCGGAATATGACCTCATATTCCGTCTCCCAGCCTCACTCTGCGGCACGCGAGGGAGCTGAGCAGAGTGCTCAGGGGAAAGTGCTCCCTCGCCAGCCGCCCGCCCAGCAGCCAATCAGCCCAGCAGCCACTGGACCCCCAGGGAGAAGAACACCCCACCCCCAGCATTCCCAAAGGTAAGGAGGCTGGGGGAAGTTAAAAAAAAATATAAATGTGTGAGTGTGTCTGTTAGTGTGTGTGTGTCTGACTGTGAGTGTGTTTGCCTGTGAGTGTGTGTGTGTCTGTTAGTTACATAGTAACATAGTTACATAGCCGAAAAGAGACTTGCGTCCATCAAGTTCAGCCTTCCTCACATTTGTTTTTTGCTGTTGATCCAAAAGGCAAAAAAAAAAACAGTTTGAAGCACTATTATGCAACAAGCTAGGAAAAAAATTCCTTCTTGACCCCAGAATGGCAGTCAGATTTATCCTTGGATCAAGCAGTGATTAGCCTACATTGAATGATTATATCCTTGAATACTCTGTTTTTGCAAGTATGCATCTAGTAGCTGTTTGAACATCTGTATGGACTCTGATAAAACCACTTCTTCAGGCAGAGAATTCCACATCCTTACATTCTTACAGTAAAAAAACTTTTCCTTTGCCTTAGACGAAATCTTCTTTCTTCCAGTCTAAACGCATGGCCTCGTGTCCTATGTAAAGTCCGGTTTGTGAATAGATTTCCACACAATGGTTTGCATTGCCTCCGAATATATTTGTATAATGTTATCATAGCCCCTCTCAGGCGACGTTTTTCTAAACTAAATAGGCTTAAATTTGTTAACCTTTCTTCATAGCTGATATGTTCCATTCCTTTTATTAATTTTGTAGCCCGCCTCTGCACTTTTTCTAGTGCCATAACATCCTTCTTTAGAACTGGTGCCCAAAATTGCACAGCATATTCAATATGTGGTCTTACCAGTGATTTTATAAAGAGGCAAAATTATATTCTCGTCCCGAGAATGAATGCCCTTTTTCATGCATGACAATACCTTACTGGCCTTGGCCACTGCTGATTGACATTGCACATTGTTGCATAGTTTGTTGTCTATAACAATTCCCAAGTCCTTTTCATGTGTTGTTATCCCTAATTCGCTTCCATTAAGGGTATACGTTGCTTGTGTATTCTTTACGCCGAAGTGCATAACTTTGCATTTTTCAACATTAAATTTCATCTGCCATTTGAGTGCCCAGTCCCCCAGTCTATCTAAATCCCTCTGCAGCAAAGTAATATCTTGCTCACATTGTATTGTTTTACAAAGTTTGGTGTCATCTGCAAACACTGAAACATGACTTTCAATGCGGTCTTCAAGATCATTTATAAACATGTTAAATAGAAGGGGTCCCAGAACAGACCCCTGAGGGACACCACTTGCCACCTCTGTCCAGCTTGAAAATTTACCAATAATGACAACTCTTTGTACTCTGTTTTTAAGCCAATGTTCTACCCAAGAACAAGCATTTTCATCTAGACCGATTTCCTTGAGTTTGAACACTAATCTATTGTGTGGAACTGTATCAAATGCCTTGGCAAAATCCAAATAGATCACATCCACTGCAACAACCTGATCTATACTTCTACTTCTTCGTAGAACGCAATCAAGTTAGTTTGACATGACCTGTGCTTCATAAAACCGTGCTGATTTTTGCTGATAACAATGTTCTTCTCAAGGAATTCTTGAATATTATCCCTTTATAACCTTTCAAATATTTTACCAGCCACAGAACTTAAGCTCACAGGACTATAATTTCCAGGCCAGGATTTTTAACCCTTTTTGAAAATAGGAACCACATCTGCCTTCCTCCAATCCTCCGGAACATTTCCTGAAAGAAAATAATCTTGAAAGATTAAAGGACCACTATAGTGCCAGGAAAACATACTCGTTTTCCTGGCACTATAGTGCCCTGAGGGTGCTCCCACCCTCAGGGTCCCCCTCCCGCCCGGCTCTGGAAGGGGGAAAGGGGTTAAAACTTACCTTTTTCCAGCGCTGGGCGGGGAGCTCTCTGCCTCATCTCCTCCTCCGATCCTCCTCCGTTACGCCCCGCCGGCTGAATGCGCACGCGCGGCAAGAGCTGCGCGCACATTCAGCCGGTCTCATAGGAAAGCATTTGCAATGCTTTCCTATGGACGCTGGCGTGCTCTCACTGTGAAAATCACAGTGAGAAGCACGCAAGCGCCTCTAGTGGCTGTCAATGAGACAGCCACTAGAGGATTAGGGGGAAGGCTTAACCCATTATTAAACATAGCAGTTTCTCTGAAACTGCTATGTTTATTAAAAAATGGGTTAACCCTAGCTGGACCTGGCACCCAGACCACTTCATTAAGCTGAAGTGGTCTGGGTGCCTAGAGTGGTCCTTTAAAAACAGAGGTTCACTTATTTTTACACTTAGTTCCTTAAGTACACGTGGATGGATACCGTCAGGCCCTGGAGCTTTGTTTATATTAACTTTCTTTAGTTGCTGCAGCACACCTTGTCTTGAGTTAACCAATTACAATTATTCTGCAAGTTTTTAGTAGCAATCATTTGCACATCTATTGCCATGGGTTCTTCCTTAATATATACAGAGGAGAAATAGTTATTTAAAATTCCTGCCTTTTCCTGCTCTTCATTAACTAACACCCCCGTTTCAGTTTTTAGTGTACCTACACTTTCATTTTTGTTTTTTGTTTTAGAATTTATGTACTTAAAAAATGCTTTGTGGTTGGTTTTGCTCTCTTTAGCTATCATTTTTTCATTTTGAAGTTTAGCAAGTCTAATTGCCTTTTTGCACGCATTATTTGCTTCCTTATATCTTTTATAAGATGCATCTGATTTGTCCGATTTAAATGCTTCAAATGCCCTTTTCTTATTTTTAGTCTCTTGTTAGTGAGTTTGTGTGTGTCTGCCTGCTAGTGAGTGTGTTTCTGTTAGCTAGTGTATGCCTATCGGTCAGTGAATGTGTGTGTGTGTGTGTGTGTGTGTGTATGTGTATATTTAGAAGGCGGGCTGGGGGGGAAGGATTGGGTGGGGGGGCGCCTCAGTTTTGTCCTGCCTAGGGCAGCACAAAACCAGGATACACCACTGCTTACACCATTGGCGTGCCTTCTACTGCATACACCTCCGGGCATACCCGTAGTGACAACAAAAACAGCCTTCCACATCCTCCTGACAGCACAGAAGGCAATAGCTCGAATGTGGAAAGTCAAGAGGCCCCCGCAGGTCACAAAAGTGTGGACAGACACCCAACGGAAATATGAGACATGCTATCGAAGTGTCTTCCCTATGACAAAGCTGGCAACAGAGGCTTGGGAGCTCTGGGGCTCCTGGAGAGCAGACAACAGACTGACACTTAGACAACCAGAACTAGTACAATAATATACGCCTATATGTACCAGTATGTTCAAGATGTGTAAATATGCCTCCATACGATGCACCACAAACACCACCAGGACCAGACGGGACACATTATGTTTAGGAATGGGAGATGTAGGCAACCAAGACTGCTAGAAGGGATAACGGCCAAACACCAAGTACCAAGTAATGAGTTTACTGTTTCCAATGTAAGCCCTTGTGTGAGAGGAACTCTTATACCTAGAAAACATAGTGAATTGTACTGTACCTAACTACTGCAAAAGGAATCTTTTTACTGTATAAACGTGGCACTGTAAATGCTGTATGCATTGTGTTTTAGTGAGAGAAGGAGAGAGATCTGTGGTTTAGCTAGAGAGATTTAGGTGTTTATAGGTAGGGATTTGTAAACTCTAGAGACCCAAAGGCTCTTTTCAGAGCCATTAACCCCTGTCTTGCCAGTGATCACTATAATCACTGGCTTTTGCACAGCAGTAATTTTCTGCTGTTTGTGCATTTATTTTTTTTATTTATTTTTAGGGGTTCATTTTTTGTGATTTTTTATTTTTTATTTTTTTTTATTTTTTTATTTTTTTTTTTTAGACCCAAAAGCTCTTTTCAGAACGATTAACCGCTGTCCTGTCTGTGATCACTATACAGATCACAGGCTCTTGCACAGCAGCACTTATTTTGCTGTCTGTTCATTTTTTTTATGGGTTATTTTTTTTTTGTGACAGGTCACTAAATAAAGTAATTGTGATCATGTCACATGGGTCACGGAAGTCAACCAGCGCTGAGCAGTCATATGCCACCCTTGCGCTAGAGTCTGACGCGTCTATGTCAGACTCTGACCCTGATTTTGACCCAGCCAGGTGCTCAGATACATCATCACTAGATACAGTGTCTGCTGCAAGTGATGTATCTAGTGATGTTGTATCTGTGCCTGCTAAAAGCAAACCCCGTGACGCAACTGAGATTTTTACAGTTTCAGCTCCAGATCATTTCGGGGATTTTGTACCGTGATGCACCTGCTCCCTGGGCGGTGATGGGAGAGAGCAGAGTTGGGGCTACACATTTTATTTTTAAAATCCCCCCCCCTACTGCGGCTAAGCAGAATCCCCCAAAAAGATGCAGGGTCTGTTCTAAGAGGGGGCAGAGAAAAGACAGTGTATATTACTGTCCTGATTGCCCTGGACAGCCTGGACCCTGCATTGGCGACTGCTTCAAACGCTACCACACGCTGGTCCATTTTTTTTTTATTTATTTTTTTTATTCTTTATTTTCCGGTTGACAGAAATGGTAAGTTTACAGATGTTGGACAGAAGGTAGTGTGTGGGCTTATGCAAAAGCCAAAAGGTAAACAGTGTAGTAATGCATTGTGATACAGAGAGGTATATACCAGTAGAGTAGTTTACTGCTAACGCAACATTATTTTCTCATATACGATTCTGTTCTGTCGATTTTTCCATACATTTAAACAATTCAAAACAAAATAAAACAAATATTAACAAGTTTGAACCTAAGATCATGTTTCCTTGGTATGGTACATGGATTCGGAACTGCAAGTTAAGGGGCGAGAGTGGATTAAGTTCAGTTCCGGGATAGAGTGTGGATTGGGGGTTCCACACTGTGGGGTTTCTGATGGGGTTGTGGGGGGGGGGGTGAAAAGGTGTCCCTGATCTGTGGGTTGTGCGGTTTTTCGGAGTTGCATATTTCATTGTGGACCTGTCTTGGACACTGACGTCTTGGCCCCTATGGGTTATGTGTTTGTGCATGATTCCTGTCGTGGTTGGTTGCCCCCTTTTTTTGGGGGTGTCTTATGTGGCTGTGGTGGGTTCCATGAGCCACAGATCCCATATTTTGTCACAATGCGTTGTGGTGTCATGAATGAGTGTAGATAAACTGTCCATTGCCCTGGCTTCGTTAATTTTTTTTCTTTATGTCAGTGAGTGACGGGACTGTGGGTGAGCCCCAATGGGAGGCTATGGCTCTCCTTGTTGCCAAGGCTAGTTTGGCTAGTAGTTTGTTATGAGCCCGTGGTGTACCGACCAGCGGTTTGGATAGTAACCATAACCACGGGTCTCTTGGGATGGTATCATGTAGGACTCTGGAGGCCAGGGCCACTATGTCAGTCCAGATTTGTGCAATGTGGGGGCATTCCCACCACATGTGGTAGTACGTTCCCTTTTGGCCGCACCCCTTCCAGCATCTATCTGAGGTGGATAGTCCCATTTGCTTGTGTTTTAGCGGAGTATGATACCAGCGCATCAGGGTTTTGTATGCCTGTTCTTTATGTGTTATGCATATCGTCACTGTCGCTGTGGCTACCCAGATTGCGGACCAGTCTGTGGGGTCTGCAGGGGGTCCTAGATCCCTTTCCCATGCTATTACATACCCTGGTGGGTGTGTTCCTATCGGTTTGAGCAGTAGTTCGTAGGTTGTGGAGATCTGACTTATTTGTATGGGGGCATGGATGCATGCCTGCTCAAAAACGGTGAGGGGTGTATTTCCGGCTTGTTTGTAGGTAGGGGTGTCTAGGAGATTTTTGATTTGCAGGTAGCGGAAGAAGTCGTGTGTGGTGAGTGGTCTGGTTTGTGGCAGGTCCGTGAAAGCAATGATTTTTTGGTTTCGAAAGAATTGATATGTCCTGACGAGGTCGTTGTCTTCATAGTGCGCGAAGTCTTTTGGGGTCATGCCTGGCGTGAAGTGTTCGTTTCTCAGGATTGGTGTCAGGGCTGATGGGTTCGATGTGAGCCCGTGTTTTATGGAGAGTTTGTTCCAGATTGCAATCGCGGTGTCAAGTACCGGTGTGGTGTTGCGGGGGTTGTGGTCTGGCTTGTTTTGGGACCCAGATGTAGAGGGAAGGGAAATCGTGTCCGAACAGGTCATGTTCAAGGTCTACCCATCTTTTCAACCCTATGGGTGCGTGTAGTGCTTTAATCTGTGCTAGTTGGGCTGCGTGTAAATAGTGGAGGAAGTGGGGTAGGCCTAGGCCCCCCGAGCGCGTCGGGAGGTAGAGGATGTCTCTTCGTATTCTGGCCCGTTTGTTGGCCCATACGAAGCGATCTATTTGTGTTTGTAGTAGTTTAAAGTCCTTGGCTACTATTTGAACCGGTAGTGTCTGGTATAGGTATAAGAACCTCGATAGGAGATTCATTTTTACGCATGCCACCCTTCCTAGCCAGGAGATGGAGTGGGATTCCCATGTTTTAAGGTCCGCTGTTGCCTTTTGAAGTAGGGGGGGATAATTGAGTCGGTATGTCTGGGAGACGTCTGCTGGTAAGTCTATACCCAGATAGTGTATATGCGTGGGGTTGAAGCGAAACGGATAGTTTATTTTTAATGAGTCTAGGTCCTCCTGGGGGATTTGTACTGGAAGTGCTTCCGTTTTATCCAGGTTGAGGCGGTAGCCTGAGACCTGTGCATATTCTTGTATGGTGTGTAGAAGGGGTGGGAGTGAATTTATCGGATCTGTGAGGGTGAGGAGTAGGTCGTCTGCGTATCCTGCCACTTTATATTCTTCTTCCCTGACGTGTACTCCCTTTATTGTTGGGTCCAGGCGTAGGGCTTGGAGTAGGGGTTCTAATGAGAGGGCAAATAAGAGTGGGGAGAGGGGGCAGCCCTGTCTCGTCCCGTTGTAGATGCGAAAAGAGGGGGGTTGAGCATTTGGGATTAGGAGGTTCGCTTCTGGTGTGGAGTATAAGATGTTGAGCGCATTGAGAATTGAGTCGGGGAACCGGAATTTGTGTAGGGTGGCAAAGAGGAAAGGCCATAATACTCGGTCGAATGCCTTTTCGGCGTCTAGGGACAGGAATAGGGTGGGGATTCGTCGATGAGAGGTCGTCCAAAGTAGGTCAAAGGTCCGTCTGGTGTTATCGTATGCCTGTCTGTAGGGTATGAAGCCTACTTGGTCGGGGTGTATAAGTTTATGTACGTGGGGGTTTATTCTGTCTGCAAGTAGCTTCGTAAGTAGTTTTATGTCTACATTTAGTAAGGATATCGGTCTGAAGTGGCTTGGGTCCAGGTGGGTTTTGTTTGGTTTGGGAAGAAGGCACACGTTTGCTCTTAGGAGGTCGGGGGGTATGGGGTTTCCATGTAGTATCGTGTTGAAGAGGTTGCAAAGGTGGGGGAGGAGTATAGCAGGAAATGTTTTGTAATAGAGGCCCATGAAGCCATCCGGTCCCGGGCTTTTGTTGGGTTTAGTGTTTTTGATGGTTTTGGCTAGTTCTTCGATAGTGATTGGCGCACTTATTTTGGATATAGCCTCCGTTTTTAGGGCTGGTAAGGGTATCTTCTGTAGGTATTCGTCTATAGATTGTCTGGACTCTTCGGGTTGTAGTCTGGTGTTGGGGCTATGGTCGTATAGTGTGGCAAAATATTTTTGGAAGACTTCGCCGATTTTAGACGGCGTGCTGTGTGTGGTGCCGTCCGGTGATTGTATTGTGTTTATTTGTTTTCGGTCAAGTCTGCGTTGCAGCTTCCTGGCTAGTAGGGTGTCGGCCTTGTTGGATTTTTCATAATAGGTTTGTTTTGTCCATTGCATAGCTTTGGTTGTGTCTTTGGTCATGAAGTTTTTAATTTTGGTTCGGCATTCTGTTATTTCCGTAAGGATGTCTTGTGTGGGGTTTGGTTTGTGGCTCGTTTCTAGGGATCTGAGAGTCGTGAGGGCTGTTGCTAACTCAGCCAGTTGTGTTCTTTTTAGGTGAGATGCTAGGCTTATAATTGTTCCCCTTAGGACTGCCTTGTGGGCAGCCCACAGTACGCCTGGTGAGGGTGCGTTTAGTGTGAAGTAGTTTGTCAGTTCTGTTTGGATTGCTTCTGTTATTTTCGGGTTGTGTAGCAGTGTGGAGTTAAGTTTCCAGGACCATAGCCTGGCTATGTCGGGGACCTTGATTGATATTGTGATATCTGCGTGGTCTGACCACGTGATGTTGCCTATGTCGGCTGCTTGGGTCATGTGCGCAAGTGGGGGTGAAATCAGAAAAAGGTCGATGCGGGAGTAAGAGTTGTGTGGGTGGGAATAGAATGTGTAGTCCCTGGTGGTCAGGTGGAGCAGGCGCCAGACATCTACCAGTCTCTGTCTTTGTACGAAGTCCTGCAGTAGTCTGTCTATTTTGGGTGTGGGATTTGGGCGTGTTTGGCTTCGTATTCTGTCGACCGCCGATGTCGTTATGGCGTTGAAGTCGCCGCCTACAATTTTGAGGTGGCCAGGGGTTAGGGCTAAGTGTGCGTGGAACGTGTCCCAAAATTCTTTGTCTGGAGTGTTTGGGGCGTAGAGTGAGGTTATGGCGTATTGGTTGTGTCCTGCCTGACCCGTGAGTGTGATGTATCTGCCTTGTGGGTCCTTCAGTATTTGTTTGGTGCTGAGTGGACAGGTTTTTCGCAGCAGGATAGCAACTCCATTTTGTTTGGTCGTGGGGGAATTTGCCATGTGGCACTCTCGGTATTGTCTGCTGAGAAGGGGGAAGGGTTTGGCCTGTGTGAAATGGGTTTCTTGCAGTAATATTATGTCTGCTTTTGTACGGTTTGCCCATCTCATTAGTTTATGTCTTTTCGCTGGGTTGTTAAGGCCTTTGCAGTTGATGGATACGCATGTCAGATTGGTGTTCATGGTGTTCCGTGATGTGTGGAGTGAGTTGGTTCTCTGCGTGTCTGTAGTATGTAGTGGCTGAGTGCCACTTGGAGGGTATGTGGGATGTCGGGAGGGGAATGTGCAGGTCCGGGGTGGAAGGGTTGTCTGTATATTCGGTGGCCGCTAGGCTTGGGGATCCGAGTCCGTGGGTGTAGGAGGTCAGGGGTTTACCTTGTAAGTGGGGTGAGGGTCGGGTGTTCCCCGGTCTTATACCTAGGTTGCCGGGTGTGGCGGGGGCAGAGGTTGAGGGGGTGTAGGTACCGGTGTATCGGTGCGGTCCTATTCCCGTTTCCCCGTGGGTGGTCTGTTGTCCGGCTGGGGGGGAGCAGGTGTGATCGTCTGCTACTGGGGGTTGGTCGTGAGTAGGTTGTGTGAGTTGGGTCGGAGCTGTCTGGAGAGGGGATTAACCTTACCTCCCGTCCTCTCCGAGCCATGCCAGTGTTACCTGAGTCGTGATGGTTTGTCGGGTCGCTGGAAACCGATGGCTGGGGTTTCGCTTAGGTGGGGGCTGCGGTATGGCCCGGTGTGTGGGGGGGTGTTGAGGGTTCCGGCGATCTGAAGAGAAAATGTACATGTCATTAATTGTTGCTGCCAGTAGTGGTGTGTTCCTGGGTTACGGGGGGTTCCAGTTGGCCGGTGCTCGGGGGTCGCTCTCATGGTGTTAGCATTGTGTCGAAATTGTGGTTCGTGTGCTGGGCTGGTCGGTTGAGTCTTGGGTATTAGAACTGTGGAGGGCCTTTGGGGGTCCATCTCCTGTCTCCTACCTGTCTTTTTTTTTTTTTTTATAAATGTTTTATGTGTGTTGCTCCCTGTCTTCACTGTTATCCCCTTTGATTGTCTTTACTTTCCCTTTGCTCTGCTTGGTTATGTGGCCTCCCTTGTTTGTTTTTCCCATACCGTTCTGCCCCCTGTTTCTCTTTAGGATGGTCCCCCTTTACTTGCGCCCGTCTAAGAGCGGTGCAGTGTGCTTTCCATGCCGCTGTGGGGGGGAGTAGTGCGGTTTGACACTTATGCTGTAGTACAGTGGGGGCAGTGTCTTGTGCTATTTGTGTTATAGTAGAGGCGCCTTTCGGCCCCTGTGCTTCCCTAAATGGGGAGCCGTACTCTTTGACACCTGCGTCTCGGTGAAGGGAGAGCAGTGTCCATTAGGGCCTCCGCTTTAATGAGGAGAAGATAGTGCGGAATGGGATCAGTACCTGGGGAAAGGGGGAGCCATGCCTTGGCAGAGGAAGGGTAGTGGGTTGAAACAGTAGGGTCCTGTTAAAGGGGGAGTGGTGCTGTCTGGCACTCGTGCCGTGGCAAGAAGGGGGGAGGTGCCCTTCGACACCTGTGTCTCGGTATTTGGGAACAGGTTACTCGTTAACCTCATTGCTTCCGTACAGGAAGGGCAGTGTAGTGCAATTCATCAACCAATTCATAGCAGAGGGGGACACTGTAATATCACACCTGCCCTGTTAACATAGTGTAGGGTTTCCAAATGTTTTATCTCCTGGTGTTTTAGTTGTCTAGCGATGCGGTTTGATTATCACGTTGGGCCGTGGTATGGAGTGGGTCTGCCGCTGCGATAGCGGGTTGTGTAGTGGTTGGCCTAGTTTTGGGAGTGCTGATAGGGCTTTAGCATGGCTTTAGCCGGCCCCTCTCTAAGATAGTGGTCTATCGTCGTAGGGGATTGTGCGGTTAGAAAGGGGGGGCAGTGATGAGGAAGGCCTTAGACTTTGGTGGTTGTGGCTTACTCCCCTGATCTAGTGTGTTGGTGGCCCAAGTGTGTCAGCATATTCTCCGTCACATTTTCATCATGTCAGGAATGAATACTAATGTTAATACAGTAAATACAGTAAAACAGTAAAACATTTCAGCATTTCAACATATCAGGATATACAGGCCTGAGTCCTCGTTTGGTTTATAGCGGTAAGCTCCGCAGGGTGAAAAGGAAAGTCCAGAGGCCGCGCAGGCTGAGTTCAGGTCACAGTGGCCGGGCTGGTAGCCCCGGTCGTCGGGGGGGGCCCTTTGCTGGCTTGGCGTCGGTGTGTCTGTTGGGGACGGTTATTGGCGTAAGCTCCTCTGGTTTCGTTGTTGTTGTGCCGGTCTCTCGGTGGTGCCACGGTGGCGAGCTGTATTCCCAGGGCCGCTGCAAACTCCTCCATTGCAGACGGGTGGTGTAGCACGTGTTCTTGTTCTCCTATGCGGACTTGAAGTTTGAAGGGGTGGCCCCATCTGTATCTTAGTCCTTGTTGGGCTAATGCTATAGTGAGTGGTTTTAGGTCTCTCCTTTTCTTCAGAGTGCATGGAGCTAGGTCCTGGAAGAAGGTAAGCACGTGAGACCCATGTTTTGGTTGCATGGCTCTGGCTGCCGCCATGATTTTTTCTTTCGTGGCGAAGTGTAATAGGCGGACGATGATGTCTCTGGGGACTGATGGGTTGAGGGCTATGGGTCGCAGTGCCCTGTGTGCCCTGTCTATCTCCCTGTTTTGGTCTGTGGAATTCGGGAGTAAGGACCGGAACAGTTCTTGTAGCGTGGGTAGTATGGCGTCTGTATCTACTGTTTCCGGCATGCCCCTTATTCTAATATTGTTCCTGCGAGACCGGTTATTGAGGTCTTCCAGGCTGTCTTCAAGGAATTGCACTTTGTCGCTTAAATAGAAAATATCTTGCTTGTGTTGGGTTGTGTTCACTTTAATTTGTGTGATGTCAGCTTCTGCCTGTGCCGTGCGGTTGTTCAGGGCTTCGATTTCCCCTTTTAGGCCTGAAATGTGGCGTTCCAGTTCTGTGGCTGTGTGTGCCTTTATATCAGCTGTGGCATCTTGCAGCATTTGGCGGAGATCGGATTTGGTAAGTGATTCAGGCGTTGTGCGGCAGTGTGTAGCTGCTTCTCTGTCTGGGGTTTCGCTGTCGTCGGTTTCAGCTCCGGATTCTTGGGCCTCCTGGGTTAAAGATGGCCGCCCCTGTTCCCTGGTGGCGCGGAACATCGATGCCACAGATAGAGGGGTGTCCTTTTTTTTTTTTTATTGCCCCCCATGGAGATGTTGAGCGGGGGGTGCTGCGGGTAGCGTGTGACCCTTTTTTGCTTTTGGGTGGTCGGGGAAAAGGTGCCGATGTTGGCGGATTGTGGCTCGTGGACGGGAGAGCTCAGGGTTTACACGTCCTGCTCCATCGGCGTTCAGGCTCCGCCCCCCTTTAATTTATTTTTTAACATTTGCCTTCAGTGTTTTTTTTTTTTTTGGGGGGGGGAGGGTTTTCTTACATTTACCCCGTGCATGGGGGGCCTGGGTGTCCTAAGGAGAAGCCTTGCAGAAGAACCCCTGGGGTGTGTTCTTGCAATAACCAACAGCGGGCTCTCCTAAACTCCTAAATCACAGTCAAAAAGCTGTGTGTGTGTGTGTGTGTGTGTGTGTGAAAATGAGGATTGATCAGTTACCTCCACACGCGTTCTTCAACTGTTTTATTTTTTTGGTCTGGCTATAAAAAAAAGAAAAAAAAAAAAAAGAAAAAAAGTTGCATCAAAGCACTCCACATGCAATACCTTGGGGTGTCTACGTTTCAAAGTGTGTACCCTTTCGTGGCAATCTATAAAACTGGGGTATGTGATAAGCCCCAAGCTAAAGATAGGCCTATCAGAAGAAATACTCTCAATTTCAACTCAAACTGAAAAGTCATACAATTGTAACCATACCTTCCCAAAATCCTGGCAAGCCTATGCGTGGGGGGCATGGGTGTTCTAAGGAGAAGCCTTGCAGAAAACCCCCTGGGGTGTGTTCTTGCAATAACCAACAGCGGGCTCTCCTAAATCACAGTCAAAAAGCAGTGTGTGTGTGTGAAAATGAGGATTGAACAGTTACCTCCACACGTGTTCTTCAACTACTGCAGGGTGTCAACTTTTCAAATACATGCACGCTCATGTCAAGAAAATACATTGGGATATCTGATAAGTCCCCCATAAGGAAGATCGGCAAAGAAGATATGTACAATTTGAAAAACGCATATCAGACATTTTGCTTTGCACCCCCCAGTGAACCCGACAAACATATGCATGCGTGGTATCGCTGTACCCGGGAGATGTTGCTGAGCACATATTGGGGTGTCCTTTGGCAGGAACACCTAACAGGAGGTTAGAATTTATGCTCAAAGTAGAATGTGTGAGTGAAAAAGTGAACATGAATGTGTGAGTGAAAAAGGACATCACAAAAATGTTTGACAGAGACTGGTGGTAGAATTAGTGCATGTAAAGTGTTGAAATGCCACCATGTGAAATGCCCTAGGGTGTGTACTTTTCCAAAACATACGGTTTGACGGAGGTGAATTACATTGGCTGGCTTCAGAAATGTTCCAACTGGGACATGGGGGCATGATGGCCAGCTGTGTTTTATGTTTCATCATATTTCACTTTTTTTATTCTAGTAAATCATATGATATGATGAAAATAATGGTATCTTTAGAATGAACATTTAATAGTGAGGAAAACGGTATACAATATGTGTGGGTACAGTAAATATGTAAGAGGCAAATTACATCTAAACACAGCCACTGCAGAAAAAGAACCCTGGTCCTTAACGGTAATACAATTGAAAAATTGCCTGGTCACTAAGGGGTTAAAATCCTAGTCTCTGAAAATGCAACTTTCAGAAGAAAGGTCCTTCAAGTAGTAGTCACCCTGGGTTTAAAACTTGCTACATCCCATTCATTATGTCTACAGCAAGAGACGCCAGGTAAAACAAGATATTGCTTATGATAAATATCTTTTCCATTCGACTTTGCAGCAGCCGGTTTGTCTCTTTTCTTATTTTGTAATAAAGCAATTTTTGACATGGTTATTTTTCTTATTGGCTCACTACTTCACAGTTTAGAAGGGAGAGGATATCCTAATTTATTACAGGTTTTGGAAGGTTTTTAAAGACAGATCACTACTTGACTGTCCGGGGGTATTTAAAATAAATTAACTCATTTGTTATGGCTGGCCCTTGAACTAATGTAAACAAGGTTTACAGTAATCAACATTCTTTTTTTTTTAACAAAGCTTTCAACATGATTAGCTTTTTACTTGATAAAGGGATTGGCATATAAAAACAGTCCAATAATAAAAAGTGCTGCAATATTTTATCTGTATCATTGTACAAATAGGTCTACTTAAAAGTACCTGAATTCTAAGTTTGGAAATTTTTGGGAACCATGGAATAACAGTGACTTAGCAGCTACATAATAAAATGACAGACAGGTTAGAAAAGACGAAAACAACCGCCACGCCCTCCGATCCAAACCCTAAAAAGACACTCAGGGATCAAACACAGTCTGACTCCGCGCAGCACTACGGGGCGCGACGGCTCTAAACAGAGACCGGGTGACAGCACGTTCGCCCGCACGCCGCACCCATATGACCTGATAACACTTTTTTTCCCCTCTTTCTCTTCACTTCTTTACTATCATCCTGCACCACTTCTATATTCTACTCTACACTCAACCCGGGAAATAAACACCCGGGCACACTACCGAAAGGCTACAGACAGAAATGTAAACATTTCTTGACCTCAAGAATGACAAGTTTAGCATATTTATGTTATGGTTTATATTCTCCTAACATACCATGCCGTGGAAACATGATCAGATGTACTGTAACTGAATGAAACAAAGACACCACTAGGATACACAGTGAAGGCCGTTTTCTTTTCAGAAAAGTACACCAACGATAAAACACACTGTATGTTGAGAAAAGTTATGACTAGTTTACATAGATAACGTATATTAAACTTTATAAAAACAAAAAATCCTTGACGGACGGTGAAAATGTTCTTCAT
This sequence comes from Pelobates cultripes, assembly GCA_933207985.1. Taxonomy (NCBI): domain Eukaryota; kingdom Metazoa; phylum Chordata; class Amphibia; order Anura; family Pelobatidae; genus Pelobates; species Pelobates cultripes. Next base: position 222,473,520 of record OW240916.1, read on the forward strand.
GTAATTCATACATTGTCCATTGTTTTCGCTATATGTAACATTACCTATATGTGATGCATTATATTTGGCTTCTGCGTAAGCCCGATGCAGTCAACATGACACTGTCTATGTCAAGATGAAAAAAAAAATACCTGAATTTGTATATAGTAATCAAAAAAGATAATGGAAATTTTTGCAAAAAATACAAATTGAAAAATAGTGTGTTTTTGTTTCAGCATCCAGACCTTACCACAGGACAGAAGCGATACTTATGTAGCATTGCGAAAGTCTACAGGGTGAGCCAAATGAAAGCAATGGTTCATCGTCCACTTGCTTCACAGATAAAATGTGGTAAGACGTGTTAGAAATCAAATCAATGTGTTTATACACTCGTCTTCCAATATCGTCATAATAATCCCAAAATCAACATACCTCTCTCAGCATATGTAGGGAGGCATGCATACCAAAAAAAAGCTGTAAGTGGGCATTAAGGGGGCTGGGCCAGGTATGCAACCTATGACGTTACAGCTTAATGAGGCAGAAGCGGTCAGAAAGAATGCAGGACATGTCGGCCTGACTGCCAATCATGTTGACTGGTCCTATTAAGTAATATCAAAGCTATCATATGCATTGGATAAATCATCTACAATATAGAGATTATAGAACAGAAATGATCATCGGTCTGTACCACAGATTTGTGTGGTGTATTCATTCTCGGGGCAAATTAGAAATGCTTGGGAAGAGGAATAACAGCTTTATGAAAGGCACTGTTTAACATGTGTGTGAAATATGTACACATAATAAATAGATGAAATTGGATGATGCTGGTGGCAAAGTTTTCAGAAAAGTTGGGGTTCTTCATTATAGAAGGAAGTGAGAAAAATTGAGAATGGAATTACAGATTTTAAAGGGGAAAGTTGCCAAATTGGAAACATTCTCCACTTCACTCTGATACAAACTTTGCAGTTACTTTGTCAGTTCTCCAGCATTTCCAGTTTAGTGAATACACCCAGATGTCCAACATTTCACCACCTGCAAATGACTAGGTTTGTTATTTTATTGATGTAATTATTTCTAATCAAAGATTTGCGGGGTCTCCGGCAATGTCTATGTCTATATAGGCAAATATACTGTCCACTGCACAGATCCATTCTTAATCTACAACAAATGAACAGGTGCGTGTAGATGTTTACAAATAATATCAGTTTCCTTATTTCCAATTTATTTTTAGGTTCTTCAGACAAAGCTGGAACATATGAGAAGAATGAAAAAGAGAAGAAGAGGTGTAAATAAAATGTTCAGATATGTCCAGAGGATATAAAATCCAATGGGCACAAAAAGGTTCCTTGTAAAATATAGAACTGATATAATATTAGAAATATATAAACAATTAGATACATTTTATTAAATATTTAGAGAAAAGACATATAACATAGACCCATAAAAAAGAGCCACAAGAAATAAAAGCTCTATATAATGAACAGGAGGGGGAGGCTCTATAGTAGACTAGATGGGATGCTGGGTGGGGATAATAGGAATGGGAGTTTGAGAACCTATACAGTTTGTGTATCAACTGCAGTGAACCTCTTGTGGCTATAATCAAAGGCAACAAAGAGCCCTATGAATCAACCCCACTGTTATGGGTAAACTGTATTAAATCAAATGTGTACAGTGTAATAGTGTCTCAACACCAACTGCTACCTGAAAGGATATTACAAAGATTGGGTTATCAATGACATCCTGAAAGAACGAAAGATAAATATCTGCAACAGCCTGGCTGAATAAAAATCTGACTTCAAGGTCGCCGAGTGAAAAAAACATTGTCAAAAAGATTTCAGGACATTAATAAAACTAAATATGTCGCTTGGTTAGGAGCTAGATTTAGGATTTCTTGAGAAACCGAACCCAAGTCGAATGGTTGAGTGTCATGTCTATACCCATTAAATTGCCAAGAGACATTTAACTATCTTTATATTTGAGAGAAGACAAATGTGAGGATGTAGCAGGACTACGAGGGCCATGATGTAAATCACCAGTTGTTGCAAAACTACACTTATCATTTTACTTTACCTTTAAAGGGGCACTCCACTGCTCAAATACACATAATTTTATATATGTGTGTGTGTAAATAATATTACTATTAGTATTAATATTACTATTTAATACATATACTCCCAGTGAAGATATGCATGCCTTTAATTATGCATTTTCCCACTGGGGATGTAACTAAAAACAGCTTCTCATCTGCAGCCTTTACAAACCCTCCCCTTCTAACCCCACTCTGACTTTCTGTGTCTGTCCAATCACAGTCTTCCCAATGCTGCTCAATGAGAAGTCTTTGCAAGGCAGGTACTCTGGGCAGTTGCTGCCTCTTGAGTTTATCTCCACTGAGCTGAACAAATATGGAAGTAACAGTGCTGGTTGTCTGATTTACAGCCAATATGTTATCAAGTGTTTAACAGGCCCTCTGTTATGCTGTTATAAGTTCCAAGCTGTATGCAGTTTGTTATTGCACTTTCCAGTTATTTGAAGTATGAAGGAGGAAGATTTCTTCTCTTAATATTCATAAACACTTTTGAATTTGTTTAGCAGTGCATGTAAGACCATTATTATTTTGCAATTATTACTCAGTAATATCACAAGAGAATGGTATGGTCTTATATTCCTTGGCTTTCTATGACCATGCAAATAATTCACCAGACTGAATGGCTGCCGCCATTGTCATTACAGATCCCTCTTATGAAGTATTCTTGGTATGAAGCATCCCCTTTGTGTTTTTTTTTTTTTTAACATAAACCAATCCACATTTAGGAAGTTAGGTACATGATAAATCCAATCATATTTCCCCACATTGCTTGTGGTCAACTTTGAGGCTGTATTGTGTGGGATTTTACTACTGTCAGTCAGTCTCTCCTGATAACATTCTACCGATAGCCTCCGGTCTCCTCTGCCAGTGAGTGTGTGTATAATACACTGGCAATTACATTTATAATTACATATATATATATATAAAAAAAATTCCCCTTCACTCTGTGATCTTAACACAAGATATTTACGACCCTCATCGATAATGGTGTCTATTTTCTATCAAACTTGTGTCTTATCTGCACTCATGTCGCTTTAACCCCTGTATCACAAACCAACTTTGATTTCTATGTCGTCTTACTCAAATGCTTTAGACTTGAGAAAGGGAGGTTTTACCGAAAGCTTGTCATTAAACAATTCTGTTAGTCCAATAAAAAGGTATTACAAGATACAAATTTTCAGTTTTTTTACACATATATATATATATATATAATTATAAATGTACTTGTTTTTAGATTGTTGCCTTAGATCCATCATATAATTCCCAAGAGTTTAGGCAGCAACCCTTTGAGGTTCTTACAATTTGCTTTGAAACAGATTTACATAGGCTGAAAAAAAAATATGCATCCAAATTCAGCCTCTCACATCTGTTTTTGTCATTTAACCAAAAGAAGAGTAAAAAAAAAAAAAAAAAAAGTGGTTTTCAATTCTGCAGCAAACTAGGAAAACATAACTTCTCAACCTCAGAATAGCAGTCAGATCTCTCTTTGGATCAAGAAGCTGTTACACCAAAATTATATCCCTGAATATTATGTTATTGCATGTAACAAGACAGATTTAGTTACTTTAGCAATAATAATCTATTGTGTGGGTTTTTGTTATTTCATCTATACCATCCATCCATTATATAGATAGATATATCTAATATATTATAACACAGATCTATGGGGCTTGTCTTTGTTGAATTCATCACAAAATTACACCTATGTGTTGTATTTTCAAATTACATCTGTAGCTGAAAGGGAATCTATAGTGCCAGGAAAACAAACTGGTAGACAGCCACTAAAAGTGGAGTTTACCCTAACAGGTAATTATTGCAATCATTACCTGCTCAGGGTTAAGTTACCTGGGAAACTGCACCTAGACCCCTTTAATGAGCTGTCCCTTTAAAGAAAAGGCCATTTTAGAGTGTGGGCTAATAAGCATCATACCAGATCTTTGATCTAAGGACACTTGAGGGGGTATAAAAGGACTGGGGAGGGTTAGCATTTACTTTTGGATTGTTACCTGATACTGTCACGTCCCTGAGGAAGTCCTCCACACAGACGAAATTCGTAGGACGCCTAGTGGTAACTTTTATTCACTACATCCACTGTTTTAAACCTATGTAAGTTAATAGTTTTTTGTTACACACTCAGATTTGCACTAGAGTTTTATTTTCTTCTCTTGAGCATATGTTCCCCAACATACACATGGTGATTTGAATATATCCAGAAGATTCAACCTCTGAAGGGAACTATAAACAAGGCTTTATTACTTCATTGAAAGTGTATGTGTATGAGTGGCCATTTGGGATTGCAAAAGATTGGCACTTTATCCACACAGTTATATGCTATGTTGTTTTACTTTATATTGATTTAGCAGATGCTCCCCATTTTTTTGTATACATATTCTGTGGAAGACAAGAGGAAGTCTTTGGGGTAACCTTCAAGCCTCACCTTATACAGACAAGTTTCTTTCTGCTAATATTTTGATTTGCACTAAATGCACTTTGGTTTGTGAACACAAATATATTTTAAAGCAGTGCATACCATTTCATCCCCTAAAAATGTCAAGTTTACCACCCTTTGCACTAAGCAAACTATATTGATCTAACGCTAGTGTTTAGTACCAGCTGACATATGCAAAATGAACACCCCACTTAAGCTTCCTTTTAAATGATAATTTTTCAAAATCACTGCTGTAGTTGTAGACCAACCCAGGCGTAACGATAGTGGATGACATTCAAAACATACCAAACAGTTTAAATATATGGACATTCAAAACTGGATAATTTCTAAAATAAAAAAAATAGTTATGGCTTGTTTAAATTGGTCTACATAGACACTGCACATTTTACAGTGTTAATCGTCCTTTTAGTACAGGAGGAGCAAGAAATGGGTTATAAATTCCCACCCTTTTGCCACTGTAAAGATGAAATCTTAATGAACACAGTATAAAAACAAGGTGTCTCCAAAGTTTTAATTTGTATTGTAAAGTTGGAACATACTTCAGTGAATGTTAATGCTTAATGTTAAGATATTTACAAGACTAATTTTATACATAAGTATTTAATTTTTCACACATTCAGTACACAAGTAAATGTCATTATCATATATAATTGTTTACCACAAGCCTACTGTTGCAGCAAATTCAATGTTATCTTACAATGCAAACATCATTAAGGATATTACAATAGACTGCCTATAACTGCTGCAGTATATGTATCATAACTGGTTGAAGAATGAATGGGAATGGAAATTAAAGGCCATGAAAAGTTCAAGGGATTCGGCTTAGGATTTCTTGTACTCAATTCTTTCTACTTTCACGTCATCTCCAATTAACTGGTACACATAGGTAACAACGGTGGAAGCTTGGATATCCATCAGTACAAAGGAAGGAATGATGTTACTGCAAAGACAAAATTTGAATAGAAATTCAATAAATTCACCCCAGCACATGTACCATGCACATGCTTTGAAAATAGAGTTATAGTAATAGAAATCAGAACACATGTAAAGATTTCTCTGGAACTCAACCAGCTTTACATTACGTGAAATGAACACCTACCAATTACTAACAAAAGAAATATCCCCCAAAATGTTAAAATAAGTAAAACTCACATAGCTTTGCTGGAGTTAGTTATTGCAATAATTTAGGTAATAAAAATAACTAGGAAGGTTATAATAATAAAAAGAGCAATCTGCTATCTTACCATTTTTTGTTGTTTTTTTAGAGTAGAACATAGCTGGATATAAAACAAAAATAAGAGAAGGATCCAGTAACCTGGCGTTAAAAGGACCACTATAGTGCCAGGAAAACACTCGTTTTCCTGGCACTATAGTGCCTTGAGGGTGCCCCCACCCTTAGGGACCCCCTCCCGCCGGGCTGGATGGCGAGGAAAGGGGTTAAACTTACCTTTATTCCAGCGCCGGGCGGGGAGCTCTCCTCCTCCTCTCCGCCTCCGATCCTCCTCTTCGGCTGAATGCGCATGCACGGCAAGAGCTGTGCGCGCATTCAGCCGGTCTCATAGGAAAGCATTTACAATGCTTTCCTATGGACGCTTGCATGTTCTCACTTTGATTTTCACAGTGAGAAGCATGCAAGTGCCTCTAGCGGCTGTCAATGAGACAGCCACTAGAGGATTTGGAGGCTGGATTAACCCATTTATAAACATAGCAGTTTCTAAAGATTTATAAACATAGCAGTTTATAAAAAAAGGGGTTAATCCTAGAGGGACCTGGCACCCAGACCACTTCATTAAGCTGAAGTGGTCTGGGTGCCTAGAGTGGTCCTTTAATCTTTAATTTATTCCTACAATCAATGTTTGGATCATAGACCTTTCCAATGTTTCCTTGAAAGATTTTTTTCATTTCAAATGAACATTTGTGTTATATCATTAACTTCTAACACATGACCAGTTAATTTTACATTACTCACATGTACAATTAATTTAAAACAAGACACAAATGACTGTGTAACAAGCTGGACTTTAAAAGGACACTCATCCCATAACTTTTTAAACTCATTAAGCTGTTATGGGCAAGAAGTGTCCAGTTACTTTCTTATCTTCACAGGTTAAATTGTTTGGCAATGGTAATCCCCTAAATTGCGACAGCTGTGCCTAGCACCTCTTCCTCTGCCTTCTGCTCTGCTCTCTAGTATGAGGACGTGTTAACCAGGCAGTTAGTAACAGGCTGAGATTATTAGGTGATGTTCTCAGTATATCACGGAGTGTGTACGGAGACAGATAGTATGTGTTCTTCTTTTAGGGACCAGATTCTGAAGATCACAAACAATAAACTTTGCCAATAAAAGGATTAACTTATCTGAATACACAATACAGCTGGGCAGTACTACCTAAAAAAATAAGAAGGAATGTGTGACCCATTTATTTTGGGCAATGTAGAATAAAATAACTTGGGAAGATAATAGAAAAACATTTTATACTCTAGCAATGTCTTTCCTAAGGCAAGTAAAAAAAAAAAAAAAAAAAAAAGGTTGCCTATACAAGCTGATTCATCAAAACTTCATCCTCCCATGAGGTATAAATAGGTGTGCCTTGGCGACTGATCATCTATGTGTCCTCATGTCAGTTAATATGCTTGTGTGAAGACTGAGCACTTTGGAAGCCCTATAGTGTTTTTGCTACCACTGTTAAAACTACAACTATAGTAATAATGTGCACATTGTGAGTACTAAATACAAAAGCATTTGCATGGAATGAACTCACTTTTCTAATGCATTGTAGGCCCCTGTTGCAGATCCTGGATTGATGTAGAACTTGTTCTCATGTTCAAATGCCTCAAACTTATGCGTATGTCCTGAAATCAGAATGTCTACATCAAGCTGTCTCTGTAGTAAAGCCAGGCTCGCCATATCACCCCATGGAATTACTTGGTGTCCATGGATCAAGCCAATCTTAAACTGACCAACAGTCACGACCTTCTGTTCAGGGTAATTGAGGTTCTGTAAAATAAATGGAGATATGACTAATAAATACGGTTAACTGGCACAAACAAAGGGTCACATGACTGCTAAACTGAATAGAATTCCAGGTCATAGTAATCAAATGGTGATATCCATTGTCTTACTGTAATTGTAACATGCTATAATGTTCCAATCTTGAGAATGAAGTGCCATGGAAGGCAGCTATGGTGATAAATGCATAGCAGCGAGAGGTGGATCGCCCATAATAGATGCACATTACACCGAGCCATATTTCACCGAAATTCCAACTTAATCAAAATATATACATAAGATAAAGTATAACTACATTGTTTTACGTACACTTTGGATTATGGAAAAGGGAGGAGCTTGAATACATTTATGCTAAATCATACCCTGCCTTTGACACCTTCCTGTGCAAGCAAAATCTGCAGGGAAATCTGCATATTTATATAGACTTATGGCTATCAGAAAAGGCTCCTGGTCTTTTCATCTGCTACAATCTAAAGAAAAGACACAAGCTGTGCCACTTATACTACCTAGTGCCACTTGGAAACAGTTTTACAAAAACAGCAGCAATTCACTCTGACGGAGTGATTGCAGTAAATGGAATGATGCCATAAACACTTTTTAGGTTTGCATACGAATAGAAAAAGCTCACAAAAACTAGTAAAAATAAATAAATGCATTTTCAGATACACTCTTGCTTTAAATAAATGGCAGAAGCAGTATTTAAGAGAAATTCCAGATTAAAAGTGGTCAGTAATTTAGTTTCTCTTGACTGCACTTCACCATTATCAAATGCAGATCCACCTAACCTCTGACAGCATTAGCAGGCTGAGATTGTTGGGTTCTCTCATCCCCAGTGATCACAGCCTATCATTGGCATTCAGGTTTGGAAGGATAACGTGGAAATGAATATTCCATATTGTATAAGGTGCATCAGAAAAGGCTCTCTGTTCTTTGTCAAAACTATTGAAAATGGTTTCACAGAAAACCAGAGAACACTACCCTGACTTTCTACATCACACAAATTACTACACAGTAAGTTGTAGTACGAGTGCCCACTTAAAAATGTTCTAGCTTATTATAGCCAACTGTAAAGAATTAGTCATAACCTCATCAAAGTCTCCACGGACAATGTGAACATCCCCAGCCAGGGTCTTGAGGTAGTCATAGCTCTCCTTTGTGCAGAGGTTCCCGGTGCACAGAATGTGTTGGATCTTCCCTGGAACTAGAAGCTTCTTGAACTTTGCAGGCAGGCTGTTACAACGGTGTGGAATATGCAGGTCACCTAATACTAAGACCAACTTAAAGAGAGATTTAGCAAACATAAGATTAGAAACATAATATGTGAAAAAAATACAAATATCCAAACTAAGAGAATTACGGTGTAGAATATTACATCTATTAGGATTAGTGAATTCAATATAAAATGTTTGAGAACAATGAAATTGCACAATAACGGTATCATCTTGGGTTGCTTGTAGGAATCAGTATTATGTGTATCAGGCACTTTGGACCAGTCTTCACAAGCTTATACTGGTGTTGCAAAAATTTCAGCATTATTGCACAGTGCATAGCCCTTTTAACTTAACACTGCTGCATATGAAGCTCATCTCTTAGTTCCTAAAAGGAATTGCTTTTATTGTAACACTAAAGATGATACAGACTGCCTCAGTAAAGCTATAGTTTCTAAGTTATACCCAAGATTTAATAAAATGATTATCCCAAAGCACTGGTTTTTAAATGATGTGCCATTTCTAATCAAATAAATAAGTAAATCTAGGATAAGGCAACTTCAAAAACATTATAAACCAGGCACTTCACACTGTAGTTTTGTTCTTTACTTACAGGGTTATTCACTCAAGTGAGAATTGCTGGCAACTCAAAGTGAAATTAAATTTTAAGGCCCAAACAGAAAACAGAAATGACTTGAATCTTTTCATATTCAGCTATGTTGGCCTACATTTTGAAATTGACTTTGAATTCCTGGTAATACTCACTTTAGTAAATAACCCTGCTAGTTTTAGCCCATGCAACAGTACAAAAGAGAAACTAACCTAAAATTGGATACATATAAAGACTTCTAAAAAGAATAATAAAATGCCAATAATCTGGTACATGAGAAATTCAAAAATGACATTAATTAGAGCAGCATTGTCACTTGTGGGCGCTTTTCATTTTAAGAAAAGACTACTTACGGTGATATGTCCATTTCTATAGTGATGGCCAGGAAGGAAGAGTAGTTAGTTTATATACTTGCCTAAAGTTCTCGCTGCAGTCTTGGATCATTATGTTTATTCAGCTCCTGGCAGGTTCGCCTTGTCAAATCTACAATCTTACACATGCGCGAAAGTACTAAAGAGAATCTATGAAAGGTCTTGAAACTTAATGGATCTCCCATAAAATATCTAATATTTGCAGAATAAAGTGCTAAAGGCATCTATTTCACATCACTCATGATGAGGTCTGTCTACATCTTCTTCATGGGAAATGCCAGTAAGTGGCAGATGAAGCTTTGCCCGTTGCCACATTTTGCTGAAGAATGAGTCATACAAAGTAGTACCCAAAATGACAGTGCTGCTTTAATTAACTAGACTTGAAACAAACCATAAAATGGTTATTACACACAAACTTCCCATGACCAGTTGAAATTAAGATGTAACTTTAAAAGTCTATAATTTGTACTAGCAAACCCAAATAATTTGCAGAAGAGAGCCAGAGGAGTGACAGTGGCATTATAAAACAGATTTAGAATTTATATGTAAAAAAAATAACAATGAAAACTTTAAATTGTTTTGGAACATGACTTTTCACAATAGTTTGTTTACGGAGTGGAATGTGGTTTGAAAACCTTATTGCAAACTTTAAAACGAAATTAGTAGAAGTGTAGATTTATCTGAAAGCACCTTTATTGGTCTGAGTTTTGCAACTGTGAGCTAATTTTATGAGGGAAAGAGGGGAAATATTAAAGGGACACTATGGTCACCCAGACCACTACAGCTCAATGAAGTGGTCTGGGTGTCAGGTCCCTCTAGGGTTAACCCTGCCTGCTGTAAACATTTTACAGAAACTGCTATGTTTACATTTGGGGTTACGCCAGCCTCTAGTGGCTATCTTCCGGACAGCCACTAGAGGTGCATATGCGACGCTGGAGGCACATTATGCCAACATCACGCACAGCGTCCATAGGAAAGCATTGAAAAATGCTTTCCTATGGACACTTTGAATGCGCGTGCGGCACTGCCGCACATGTGCATTCCGCTCACGTCAGACGGGGGAGCTGACGTAGGCGGGGGAGGAGAGGTAAGGGAGCCCGGTGTTGGAAGAAGGTTAGTAACTGAAGGGGTTTTAACCCCTTCAACACCACGGGAGGGGGACCCTGAGGGTAGGGGCACCCTCAGGGTACTATGGTGTCAGGAAAACCGATTATTTTTCCTGACACTATAGTGATCCTTTAATCATATACAAGAGGCAGCAGTAAATAAAGGGAAGTAATATAGATACTGTTTGCAAGTAACAGACTGGAGGGGCTAAAATTCTAGTAGCACAAAATATAACAATGTTGCAAATGAATTGCAAAAATGGCTGAAACACAAAAAAACATGCAAAGGGATGCATTCACTAAATTTGGAATTGTGGAGAACAGATTATGGAAGTGCAAATTTTAGATAATTTCCAACTAAGCTATTCTCCAGTTCCAATTCTCTTGTCAATGATCGGCAATACGTGATTCATTAAATAAACCCAGCAATTATACAATAATGTCTTCCATTCCGTACCCTCTCAAATCTAAGTCACTGCTAGTATTTGTTATGCAATATCAAAATATTTCATGCACCAAAACTGACATAATACAAGAGGCACAAAACAAAAGCAGTGAAGAAATTGCAAAAATTAATGCCAATACAATGTAATGTAAATCCCACCTCCTCCAGACCGTAAGCTCGTTTGAGCAGGGTACTCTTCAACCTATCTTTCCTGTAAGTTTTCTTGTAATTGCCCTATTTATAGTTAAGTTTCCCCCTCTCAATATTGTAAAGCGCTACGGAATCTGTTGGCGCTATATAAATAGCAATAATAATGTTAATGTTCTGTTGCCACCGAAAACTTGACATGTATTTATTATAAATCTCAGATTTTATTAATAACCACAGGTGAATTCTGAAGACCTTGCCTTATTAAACATATCTGCATGCCTTTACGACTATACAAAGAAGAAAGTAGTTTGTTTCTCCTTGCATGTCAAATTGAATGTTTTTCCTAAAACAGGATGCAATAATTTGGGTTGTTAGTAACTGGTTAGTTAAAGAGAAAGAAGCATTCTCAGCAGTAGAAACAAAACAGAAAATTCAAATCATCGTTCCCTCACCAAAGTTAGTGCATGATTAGTGGAAACTTACTCTGTGCCCAGGCTTATGGAGGAGTTGATTGCAGACAGGGGAGTGTGAAAGGGTGAAACATGAGTGATGTTAAATAAAAGAAAGCAAAAGAAAATGGGTAACAAATTAGGGAAATGAATACAAAAATTATTTTGATTTAGGATGTTATGAGAATAAAAGTAATAATGTGATTACAACAAATGAACAAATTAAAATGAATAGGATTTGAATAGTTTAAACGTAAAATATTGTGTTTAATACAGAAATCAAATGTATGGTGTTGTGGACAAATAAACTATATAAAGCACTTGTCTTGAAATATGTTACTCACTGAAGATGGCGGTGTCCGCAAGGAACAGGTTCAGATAACTTAAACTCACCTTTTCCTGCCCCTCCGCCTCAGCGGCAATGTCACAGTCATTAGTCTTTGCAAATTATGCAAAGTCCGCAGACGGTGACAAGTGCCACACTTTAATTGTTACTGGTAAATCAGGTAAATGAAGTGCATGGCAATATTTGTGTGTGTCTGTCAATACAAGCGTTGTAATTCCTACACTTCAATTTCACATTTTATACTGTTCCTCAAGATCACTGGCCACGTGAAATGTCTAGTTGAAGAAAGAAAAAAAAACCCTTAAGATTGTGCAATTGCACTGTATTTTTATGTTTGCTCTAAACCCCATGTTGTGTTTTTCAGAGTTGAAATTCCACTTCCACGTTCCAAAGACAATCATTTCAGAAAGATAGAAAAACATTGTAGTTGCAAAATTGGCAATGCACCCTATTACACATGTAGTATTGTGTTTAACTAAGGAAGGCATAGGCAACCTTCGGCACTCCAGATGTTTTGGACTACACCTCCCATGATGCTTGTCCAGCGTTGTGTGTGTAAGAGCATTATGGGGGGATGTAGTCCACAACATCTGAAGTGCCGAAGGTTGCCTATCCCTTACTAAGGCATTCACCCTTACCCAAAGATTCTTGCTTTCCTGCCCTGGTTCTTGTAACCCTAACAATCACTAATCCATATTTACTTTTTACAGTGTTATTGTTGCCATGGTTACATTTTTGTAAAATAAAACTTCCCCCTATCCCCCCCCAAAAAAAGTCACATCTAGCAATAGTTTAACTGTGATAACAACTGCTTCTCTAAGATATATTGCTATTCTTAAATCACAATGCCATACAAGCTTAGTTATGAAATGCGTAATGACAAATTAATATTCTTTTTTTAGCAATTTCATCTTCCCCCAGTCTAATCGTTTTATTATTTTAAATTAATGCAAATACTCTTTAAACACATTATAAAAATAAAATATTTGGATATGGTAACATTCTGGAACAAAAGTTAGGTTTTCTGTACAATGTACATAAGGAATTACTAAAATGTGTACTTAACGTTAAATAGTAAAATAATGCTTTAAAATATTTTTATCTGATTCAGTCTTAAAAATATAGCAGTTTAAAGGACCACTAAAGTCACCCAAACTACTTTATCCCAATGAAATAGTGTGGGTGGGGTGTTCCTGTAGTTTAAAAACCTGCAATGCATAACCTTACTAGATATGCACACGTAAAACTTAAGTAGAAACTTAATTGTTTACTTTGCAGAGATAAATAAACCTCCAAAGGCACTTCCTACTCCAGAACCAAGTGAAACTCAGGCCTAAAATCAAATGCTGCTGATAGGAGCATTTGATTGGAGGAGGAGACTGCATTTGGACGCGTAGGCCTAGCTCCAATCAGTTGCTACTCTTTGAGAAAAAGTGCATTGGAGGAGATTGCAAGTGATATCAGCTTGCTTACACCACTGACAGAGGAGGTCGAGAGTACCGCAGAGAAGTCTGTTGCTAGAAATGAGGTGGGTGATATTATTATTAAACTTAAATTTTACTGAGAAAAAAGGGTGGTGAGTGCTGAAGAGAGAAAAAGCAATCAGGAAAACTATAGTTCCAAAATAATGTTTCCCTTTTAAGGTTTTGACCACCAGTTCTTTCTTTAAATAAAAGATCTATATTCTGCAAGTTCCGTTTTTTTCTTTTCGCAGTTTCACGATTCTTTAAAACATGAAATTATAAAATGTGTATGATTAACAGTGTATGCAGTATGGCTATCGCTAAACACCATCATAATACTGGTAATAAATACACGCTCGTTCTCCTGACATGCTTCATGTTACCACATTGTCAATTACAGTTTATTTACTAAATCGTTAATTGCCAGTAAATTAAAAAAGTTAATTCAGTAAACTACGAAACCAAATGTCAAAATTCAGACTACAGTGTGAAAATAGCCGAGTAGGCAATTGTTCTAAATCAGCTATTGTGTGTTATTGGGATTTTCATTCGGTACAATACAGAGTTTAGTGAAAAAGCTAAAAGTGAATTTAAAATTCTAAGCCAACCACCGTAGCTATGTGCAAGTTTTAGTGCCATCCTGTCACCTTGTCCTACTTCTTTCTGACGACACAAACAGCACTTGTTTTTTTCTTTTCCTCTCTTTCCGCCCTTCTACGCTATCCTACGGTTTTCCTCGTCCTTTTTCTTTTTTGCTCTCTTGACAGGAGATCTTTCTATATAAAAGGTATAAACCCTTGCATAGCGGGATAAGCCTTAGTTTCATCTTATCACCTCACAGTTGAGGCTATGCTCTTGTTTTCATACTAAATACTGTAACAACTTTCATGTTTTGTTTTGTACCTTTACAGTTTGAAGCTAGATATGCACCCTGCTATAATGACCAAAAGATGGTCAGCACGCATATTTTTAAGACCTAACTTTCTACCATATGACTACCATCATCCCTAAATAAGTGTTTAAAGGAACAATTATTGGTATTCTTATGCTCTGATATTTATACTCTACTGTTTTATTATTTACTAATATCAACTGCTCATTCAGCTGTATTAACTACTGTCTAAATTTAAATAAGGAATGAAAAAAATAAATACAAATTCTGAAACAAAATAGACTAATCTGGAAAGAACCCCCCAAGTTAGCTATGTTTCTGTTTATCTAATGAGGCCTTCAGTTTGTGACAATTCACATTTTAATGAATAACCTGCTATGTCGTGATTTAGAGTTACACTGTCAGGCTCAGATCATATGACAGGCAGCAGCAACACCCATGTCATCCAGTGTGAGCTGCACAGGCCCCAAACCGCACACTGGGCCCTGCCAGGGTGTCTACACCCACAAACTGCAGCCAGGGGACCAGCTCAACACGGGGACACCTGAGCAAACCGAGAACCGAATCCCAGCCAGCTGGAGGTTTGTATGAAAGTCTTACCATCCTGCACCCCGGAGCCGTTCACACAGGAAGGAAACAGGCAGTGAGCGCAGGCACCAATTAGAACGCATCTACATCTGCCAACCGCAAGATGGCGCAGACAGCCAATTAGAACGCATCTACATCTGCCAGCCGCAAGATGGCGCAGACAGCCAATTAGAACGCATCTACATCTGCCAGCCGCAAGATGGCGCAGACAGCCAATTAGAAAGCGTCTACATCTGCCAGCCGCAAGATGGCGCAGACAGCCAATTAGAAAGCGTCTACATCTGCCAGCCGCAAGATGGCGCAGACAGCCAATTAGAACGCATCTACATCTGCCAGCCGCAAGATGGCGCAGACAGCCAATTAGAACGCATCTACATCTGCCAACCGCAAGATGGCGCAGACAGCCAATTAGAACGCATCTACATCTGCCAGCCGCAAGATGGCGCAGACAGCCAATTAGAAAGCGTCTACATCTGCCAGCCGCAAGATGGCGCAGACAGCCAATTAGAAAGCGTCTACATCTGCCAGCCGCAAGATGGCGCAGACAGCCAATTAGAACGCATCTACATCTGCCAGCCGCAAGATGGCGCAGACAGCCAATTAGAACGCATCTACATCTGCCAGCCGCAAGATGGCGCAGACAGCCAATTAGAACGCATCTACATCTGCCAGCCGCAAGATGGCGCAGACAGCCAATTAGAACGCATCTACATCTGCCAGCCGCAAGATGGCGCAGACAGCCAATTAGAACGCATCTACATCTGCCAGCCGCAAGATGGCGCAGACAGCCAATTAGAAAGCGTCTACATCTGCCAGCCGCAAGATGGCGCAGACAGCCAATTAGAAAGCATCTACATCTGCCAGCCGCAAGATGGCGCAGGCAGCCAATTAGCATCCGTAAAGCAACTAGGGGCGTGATAACAGAAAGCGGCGACAAAGCCTACTACGGAGCGAGGTAAAGACCAAACTATTATTTTAGGCGATTCGAAAAAGAAAAGCGCGTTACGTCAGTACCGACGCGGAGGGTAGTCTGCTAGGTCAGAGTGTGCCTCAGCTTTCCCGCGCATTTCTTTCAGTTCGCGTTAGAAAAATATCTGTAGTGCTGGCTGTCCGTTTACATTTATTCGGTGTTTACCATGAATTGTGTAATTCCAGGAGCACATTTAAAAGGTACATTGATTATGGACCTGCTAGGCTCTGGGCCGTGTTTTCCATTCCTCACCAGTCATTGTGCTACACATCCAGAATCCAGATTGTAGTGTTTGGACCATGTCACAGAGTCTCATTATCTCCTCCCAGTGTCAACAGAACCACGAGCTGCTTTAAGCACCATAATCACTTCATGTGCCTGGAGTGTGTGCTTGCACTCAGCCAATGAATGGCCAACAACTCTGCTGCCTAGCAGGTCCTGTGCTGCCCTGCCACACTGCCTTTCTAGAACTTGCTCGCTCCCTCCCTCCAATGTGTGAAAACCTCAAATACAGGGCACGGGGTGGGAGTGCTTACCTCCAACAGGGCCATCTTAATAGCATTATAGGCCTCCAGGTAAAGCAGTGCACTGGGGCCCTGCCTACACAACCACTCAGAGGAATGAAGTTGTAAATTACCGATAAAATTAAAGGACCACTATAGTGCCAGGAAAACATACTCGTTTTCCTGGCACTATAGTGCCCTGAGGGTGCCCCCACTCTCAGGGTCCCCCTCCCGCCGGGCTCTGGGGAGAAGGGGTTAAAATCTTACCTTTCTCCAGCGCCGGGCGGGGAGCTTTCCTCCTCTCCTTCCTAGCAACGTCATCGGCTGAATGCGCATGCGCGGCAGGAGCTGCGCGCGCATTCAGCCAGTTCATAGGAAAGCATTCATAATGCTTTCCTATGGACACTGGCGTCTTCTCACTGTGATTTTCACAGTGAGAAGCATGCAAACGCCTCTAGCGGCTGTCAATGAGATAGCCACTAGAGGCTCTAGCGGCTGGATTAACCCTCATTGTAAACATAGCAGTTTCTCGGGGGGGAGGGGGGATAAAATGATCTTCCCTGCCAGCCTCGGCACCTGGGCAACTCTGTGGGGCCCCCAGGCAACTACCCAGTTCTACTAAGAACTGCATTAAGTGGGAACTGTTACTTCCCTTAAATTTACACCATTGAATAAAACTCTGAAAATCACATATTACTTATATAAAATATAAGTTGACCTGCCCAGAAAAGAGGTGGGTCTACCATCAAAATATGTGACTTACAAACTCCAGGTACTTGCACTGTACTGCCTGGGCACAGTTCCATGGTATCCCCAGATGCAGGACACCAGGGTACAAAATTAGGATGGCGGGCCAGGGCTCTAAAATAAGGACTTATCCCGCTAAAATCAGGAATTGTGAGGCCTGTCCTAAGCATCGAGGCTAAACATTCTATTCACTTGACCAAACACCTAGCTTATTGAAAAAGTAATCCGTGATCCGTCTCCTCTACTCATGCTACTAATGCTGGAGAGCCGGAAGCTCCTAAGCAGAAGCTTCTGTTAGTGTTCCTGAGCTAAACCCAGCAGTGTGGTCAACCCTGATATACCCAGCTAATGAGCTAGTTCCAGTGCGCCGGCATTTGTTGTTGAGACAGTGAGCAGTACCTGGCACCGTTGGTAAGAAGTCAAACTGTTTAAAATGGTTTGGCTAATTACAAAGAGGTTATGCCCGTGCAATCCTTGCCCCTGTAAGTTTGGATGGTTTATGACACACTTACCAGGGCTGAATTTTCTATTCGTCAGGGTGGAATTTTCATTACCTAATGGCTATTGGTGGGTGGAAATTTTGAGGCCTGTGTGCTGGAGTATGAGGCAGAAATATGATGCTCTCAACCTACCACTGGCCTCTCATTAAAAGAAATAATACAGACTATTTCTCTCATTGGGAGGTCAATGATTTGAGGAGGGCGTCAGATCAGCGTGATGATGATGATAGGCTGACGCTTTCATAATATCACTGGCCGTCTGGCTAAACGTTCCTTCTACTCCAGCGCAGAGTTGAAGATAGAGGTCAGCTGCCTCAGGTGGTAGAGCTGCTAACTGCAGGTTATAATCCATTGCAAAAAGATAAAACTCTTGAAGGTAAAAAAGGTTCCAGGACACCCCTGCTCCAATACCAACTTAAATGAGCGTAAGCTGTTATGGGGGTGGGAGTCTTCTTTAATATGTTATGGCCAAGTGACACAAATTCAAATATATGTATAAGTGACTTGACTGCTGTGTATTTTATTGCCACATAAAGTGCCATATTTCAGGGAATGCAGTTAACGATAGCTCACTTTTTAGACAAGAATTTAAAACTCAAAGCATTGAGAAAAAACTAAATAGATGCAGTTTGAATAATGTCAGGTTTTTGACTGCTACAAAGACTTCCTGAAGGCAATGAAAGCAAAAATACATAAAAAAACATAAAATGATCTTCCATTTAATTAACATTACATTGTAGCGAACTATAAATAATTGCATTATTTAGGATAAATAGCAAGCCTCGACTATAACTGAGGTGGGGAAATGTTCCTTTTTTATTTAGACCTAAATTTTGCAGTTCAGCTTTCAATTCACGGTCATTCACAGATATGTGAATACATTAAATATGTATTTAAACTTCTCTAAATGTGCTCTTAATAAGGGCGTTTACTAATTATTACATTTAATTGTAGAATTTTCTCCATATAATTTTCATTCTCTGTGCAAGTATACATACTAATAAAAATGATCACTTTGCCTATAATTTGGAATGTATTTTTTTGGTATTCTGATTAAGTTCAAATGATTGCCTTATTTTTGATTATTTTGTTTTACTGTAGTCTTTGGAAAAGCAATCCAATCACTTTCAAGAATTGGTGATGAATTCTGGCTTGATCCAGTAGAAAAAGGTGTAAGTTTGACTTCTTTGCTCTGTATTTCCAAATTTTTCGCATATTGTAATCTTATTGAAGTAAGTTTGATTAATAATCACAAGTTCAAACATTTTGCAGAAACAAATGTAAACAAAAAGATATTTGATGAGACAAAAAAAATCATGCATGCATCCATAGAAAATCATCATCTAAACTTGAATTAAAAAAATACTAATTTAAAATGAGGTAGAAAATGCACTTTATTTGTTGTTGTTATAAGCAAGAAGTTACAGAGATAGTCATGATTTCTAGTTCAAAAAAACATAACAATAACCAAAACCATATAAAAGTTCCAGGGTGGACAATTTAGCCTTGCATTACGGTGCACCTGTGCACATTAGCAGCGCAAGCCTAAGGGTTGCATGTTATGTTTCCACATGCCTGAAGATGCATTACATTAAAGGGAAGCTATAGGTGCCAAAATAACTTTAGCATTATGAAGCAGTTTTGGTGTATAGATCATGCCCCTGCAGGCTCAATTTTCTGCCATTTAGGAGTTAAATCAGTTTTGTTTCTGTTTATGCAGGCCTAGCCACACCTCCCCTGGCTGTGACTCACACGGCCAACTTGTAAAAAAAAAAAAAAAAATTCATTTTCTTAAAGGGTTACTCCAACCAACCTGATCACTTCAGTGATTTTAAATGGTCATGGTGGCAGGAATCTGTATGTGCAATATTTCTGCTTGATAATCCGTACATACATTGTGTCATGTTTTTTCTTTAACAAATGCCAAACAAAAAAATAAGAATGGCAAACTGATGTGGCAGCAAAGCAGAGAGATAAACTGACAGTCCTTGAAAATAGAAGTTTAGGTGATGTGTCCAGGGTTAGTCCATAAGCAATGTCCTTTATCCAGTCCAAGGTCGTTCAATAGGAGATCAAGCAGTATTGAAGGAAATTCCAAAAGCAGAGTCAAGGCCAGTCCGAATTAGTTAACCAGGTAATCAAAGATATAGGGGTATGAAGAGGAGATTCAGAAGGGGTCCGGTGATGGAACACACGGTCTCTCTAGGAGTGATCCAAATGATTAGCAAGCAAGTTGATGCAATCAGTCAGATTAACACATTAATTGTGCACTCAGGTTTTGGAGATTGGAGTTTAAATAACCAAAGGGGTGTGTACTTCCATGCCGTCTTAAAGGGCCAGTAATAAAATAATACAATTCCTGAAACATTGTAATCTGTACTTTTGTGTTGGCGGCTGGTTACACCCCTGACACATGACTTTGGCGGCAAGGAACTCTGTTCTGGGCTGCCTAATGTCAATTTTGTGCATAAAATACATCTGCTGTCAGCACACACTGCACCCTAGCCACGGACGTATTGAGTTTCTCTGCTTGCAATGGTTTTTTTCCACTCCCATCCTCCTTCACCTTGTTGAGCCATTCCCGCCTTCTTATCCCCTCAATAGTGCTTGTGTTTTGTTTTTTTTTACTTATATTTAAAGGGACACTATAGTCAACAGAACAACTACAGCTTAATGTAGTTGTTCTGGTGAGTATAATAGCTCCCTTCAGGCATTTTCATCTAAAAACTACTTTTTCATAGAAAAGGCAGTGTTTACATTGCCCCTAGGGACACCTCCAAATGGCCACTTCTCAGATGGGCACTGGAGGGGCTTCCTGGCTGTGGGCTGCACAGTAAGCAGCCCTGCCGTTTAGCGTCCCCACGCTCTGCATGGGGAAGCTGAATTTTCCTCATAGAGATGTATTGATTTAATGCATCTCTATGATGAGGAGGTTTTCCCCATGGGAAAGCATTGGATTGGCTAAAAATCAACAATTTTGATGACGTCACCAAGGGGGCGGGACAAGAGCCGGCGGACCCGTGAAGAGCTGAAAATAATGTGAGTTTTAACCCATTCTGAGGGGGCTAAAGGGAGGGGGGAGGCAAGCCATCTAAATGGTGGGTTTTCACTATAGGGTCGGGAATATATGTTTGTGTTCCTGACCTTATAGTGATCCTTTAATATCCCCTCTATGAGAAACCTTTAATTCGGCCACACAAGGTCCTTGCTGACATTGGATGTTGGAAAGCAGCGCCTGGAGCTTTGCTTGACACTGGAATCCAGGTAAGTGTAAAATTTTTTTTTTTTTATAATTTCTTTTTATATTCTTTACTTTTATTGTGCAGCATATAACAATAAAGCCCGCTTTGCAACAAAAGCAAAAGCTAGCGCGTGTCAAACAAAAGGAACAAGTGTAGCGGAGTAGTAGTATTATCCACGGTATCTCCGTTGGTAGACCGGGTGAAGCAGGTAAAATGCAGGTAGCGTAATTACAATCCTTTTCTCACATAGCTTGGAGGGCAACTGAGGGCTTTATTGAAAAGTCACCAAATTTATACTGTATCCCATGCAAGGGGTTTCTCAACTGTTACAGCAGGGGTTTTAATCAAGTGGACTGTGTGGGAAACTGACCATGCAAGGTCATTTCCCAGCATTCCCTACTGTACAGGGACCCAGATGACATCAGCAGGCACAATTAATCACATTAATAGCTAGTACAGTAAAAGGTAACATTTTACATTAAATTCCATAACTTCAACAATTTCCCATAGATTCACATGATTGACCTCTTATTAGACTGCGGGGATCGGAGTGGATAATCTAATGAATTACCGCTCCGATCCCTGCAGAATTAACCGAATGCCACACATAACATGAGTTTAAGTGAATGAGGGTTTACAAGAGAAAACACACGAAATGTCCGAACACCTGGAAGTCCAGCAGTGTTTGGAAGTCAGGTAGCCAATTTTAGTTCGACGACCGAACACCGCTGAACTTTTAATGAGCAAAGATGGCCTCCCGTGAAACTCATTAGCAAGCATTTGAAACAATGTTGTAACACCTTAATGAGCAACACACGACCGCTTCGGTGTGGTCTGCTGTTCTGTACTTTTGTTTCACGAGCAGAGTAAGAAGTTAGCGTTCGTGAAACTTTCTATTGAATGCTGGCGGCTATTCGTGCCGTTAGCATACAAAAGTATATACAAGCTGCAATGTCCTTTTACCCGAATTGGATCAGTTCACTGTACGAATGGTCTTTTTCTTTTACAGTCTGGCTAGATTTGCCAAAACAAGTATATGGCAGTTAGGTTCAAGCACTTTTATAGAGTTAGAGGAATCAGGCTAATGTGTTCATGGTTATGAGCTTCGGTGGTGTCTGGTAGAGAAAGCACCATGGGCACAGGGGTATGCTAATTAGTTTGAAAAAACATGAAAATTACACGAATGTAAACTGTTATGGGGTCTCAGTATTTTCCCCCCATAGGTTAGAACAGTATGGGTCAGGAAAGGCGCACATGTGTAGCAGAACCCCTAAGGGATTAGAGCCCCTCCCTGAGTCTGCAGATAAGGTACGATATCTTACTATGAAGACGTGGAGGGGGGTGGCCTCTATTATGGTCCCCAGTAACTAAGGGCGCAGTATAGGCCTTATGAGTGGGCCTAGAGGAAGCATAAACATAATTAAACAAATGTTTGCTGTGGAATAATATAATTAAACAAATAAAAAAACAGCCTGTAGCAACTTAAATGTAAATGCGGTTCGCGGTAGTGTTAGTTGGTGGACGCGTCATGGGTTTGGGAGTCCGATTACTGGGGCGGTGTTGTTCAGGTTTCTTCCCAGGCAGGCACTTTGCGTTGTGTGGAGCCGGGGGTAAACTCCAGTATAGTGGAAGGGTCCACATACGCCAGACCTGTTGTTGCTGTCTCCACTGGTCTGTACAGGCTCAGGCATTGCAGGCGGTATTCCAGCTCTTGGAAATTCTAAGCCTTGTATGTCGAGCTCTGTTGTGTAAAGAACAGGGCCTTCGGGAACCCCCAGTGGTAGGAGATGTTCTTAGCTTGTAGGGTCATCAGTAGTGGCTGCAAGGTTTTACACCACGCGATAGTGCCTGTGGTGAGGTCTGGGAACAGCTTTAGGGCAGACTCTTCAAACATCAGGGGAGTGTGTCCACGAGCAGCTGTGCGAATTGAGATCTTGTCCTGTAGGGATTGGAATCTGATTATCAGGTCTGCTGTCGCGTCTGATGGGGCTGACGCTGGTTTCAGCAGTCGAACAAATGCCCTCAATCTTAACTGTTTTGGCTTGTTTTGGTGGTAGTAGCGTACTTAGCAGGTGGCGCACATAGTGCGGCAGTTCAGTCAAGCTCACTTAGTCCAGGATTCCACTTTTAAGTTGTAACGCCGTCTTTGATCTTCCAGAGCCTCAGTTCTGTCTGTCGTGGCTTTCTGTTTCTGTTGGAAATCCGCCAGTTTGCATTCCACGCAGGTGAGCCTAGAGTTGTGTGTGTTCGTCATTGCCTCCAGTTTGGTTATCTTGATCACGGCACCTTCTATGGCGTCTTTATAATAGGTATGTTCTCTCTCAGTTCGGAGAGCAAGTCTTTAAGTAGGGCCACTGTGACCGGTTTTCGGTAACCGGTGGCTTGGCTTTTGGCACTGCTGGTGGGTCAAACGAGGCCCCCTCCCCAGGGTCGTAGGAAAGATCTTTGGAGGAGTACGAGGAGCCCTCGTCTCCCAGCGCCATTTTGTTCCATGCAGGCTTTTGAGAGCCCCGCAGCAATTCACTGATGTCGCTGCTGAAGGGGCCTTTGTCTGCCCTCTGTTTCTTATTTTTTCGACCCATTGCACCCTTAGGCAGTAGAGTGACAGTTTGCTGTCCTGGCACCAAAAATTCCGCCATATTACCAAAATATTTAAGAGCATAAACGGTGTAAAATTGTTTTACATGTTTACTGCTTTTGTGGGGAGAGGGGGAAGGAGGTGTAGGGAGAAATTAAAGGACCACTATAGTGCCAGGAAAACATACTGTTTCCTGGCACTATAGGGTCTCTAGGTCTCCCCCACCCTTAGGGCCCCCCTCCCGCCGGGCTCCAAGGGGTGGAAGGGGTTAAATTTACCTATTTTTCCAGCGCCGGGCGGAGAACTCTCCTCTGCAATATCGCCGTCATCGGCTGAATGCGCATGCACGGCAGGAGCCACGCGCTCATTCAGCCACTCCATAGGAAATCATTCTCATTGCTTTCCTATGGACGCTGGGGTCTTCTCACTGTGAAAATCACAGTGAGAAGCGCGGAAGCGCCTCTAGTGGCTGTCAATGAGACAGCCACTAGAGGCTGGATTAACCCTAATGTAAACATAGCAGTTTCTCTGAAACTGCTATGTTTATAGAAGAAAGGGTTAATCCTAGATGGACCTGGCACCCAGACCACTTCAATAAGCTGAAGTGGTCTGGGTGCATATAGTGGTCCTTTAATAGTGCCTTTTAGGAAACTTTAATTGAAAAAGCTTCCCAAAAAACACATGAGGCTCCTGAAGAGTTTAGCAGGCTATTAAATGGAACAGGAAATTAGAAATTCTAAATTAAACAGAAGTTTAAACATTAGATCTCTCTTTGTCACATGCAGGGGAGGTGTGACTAGGGCTGCATAAACAGTGATTTAACTCATACATAGTAGAGAATTGAGCAGTGAGACTGAAGGAGCATCATCTACACACCACACCTGCTTCATTAACCCCTTAAGGACACATGACATGTGACATGTCATGATTCCCTTTTATTCCAGAGGTTTGGTCCTTAAGGGGTTAAACTAAAGTTCTTTTGGTCACTATAGTATCCCTTCTATTGCGTTCTTCTTTTTCACAATAGTATTACAAAATATCACATTGCAGTTTCCTATGTGTGAATACTGTTTTTGTTAGCACTTGCTTTTAAACTATATTCTTTTTCCTATACATAGCTGGCACTGAGAGTGGTGAATTCTGCCAGATCCGCATATGCATGCATCTTTTTCTCATCCTTCTTTTTCCACACCTACCAAAAGCCAACTCTTCGTGAACAGGGACAAGGCAGTGTTCTGTTACAAATAAGATGCAAATTATCAATGAAGGTAATGAGACCTAATTGAATAACCCTGTATGTAATCTGTGGTCCTTTCCTGTTTACAGGGATACCTCAGGATGGAATTTACCTCCCATTTTCACAATGGTTCCAAATGATTTGACCTTTTTTTTTCTTTGGAAGAAGGTGGGGTTATTTCTAAGAGATTCATTGACACCTCTGGATACTGAAAGAGGATCAACTATACAAAAGTAAAGTAGGCTAGGTACTTGGGAAATTATGACAATAGCACCACAAGATGGGTTCTGCACTTAGGTGTCACTATAGAGGATATAGTTACCACAGGATTTATTCCTTCACCATTGCAGCTGGCTTGTGGCTTCGGTAGGCAACCTTTTGGTAGCTCTGTGCCAAAGAAAAAGAAATCTCTTAGGGTTCCAGTTCTTTTTTTCTTTTTTAAAGTGTTTTTTATGTTGAGGAATTCTGCTTCTATTACGTATGGCAACAGCAGCTGCTTAGTGAGGTTTTGTGTGAGTATATGTTCACATTGTGTGGTGTTGTGTATGTTTGTGGGATGTCTCTTGTGTTATGTGAGTGCAAATGTGGGCTTTGTGAAGTGTTGTGTATGCTTTTTTTTGTTTGTGTTACTGTGTGTGTTTGTGGATTGCATCATGTAGTGTTATGAGTGCATTTGAGCAGTTTATACTATGTATGTGTGTAGATGTCTGTAGTGTTATGTGTACGGACTCTTTGTGTTACTGTGCGTTTGTCGGATGTCTGTGATTATTTTGTATATGTGGGTTGATTGCAGCATCTGTGTATGTTAGCACTTTGTAGTATTGTGTGTGTTTACGTGTGTTGCCTGTTGTGGATGTGGTTTGCTGGCAGTATTTGTATGTGTAGTGGGGGCTTTCTCCTGCATTGTATATGGGGAGACTGCTTGCACGGCTGTTTATGTGTGACTTTCTGTAGTGTTGAATGGGTGTTATTGGGGGTTATTTGTAGGTTTTTTTTGGTGGCTTTAATTTCTGTATTAGCTATATATATATATATATATATAAAAAAAATAATAATTATTATTTTTTTTATGCCCCACACTCTCCTGCCTACCTTTTGCCAGGGAGGAACACTCAGTGTTCCAATGGTTGCAGTTTGCAATACTTTGAATCATGGAAAAGAGTGTGGGAGGATTCTTTGGTGTCTGTACCCACTGAAGGTGCAAACCACAGGCTTTCTTGCACCCCGGGTGCTAGGGTTCTCTGGGCCAGTTATTTAATCATCTGATCTCCCCAAATGATCCATTTGCCATGAAAAAGCACCCCATGTGCCATGCATGGCACCTAGATCATAGGTTAACCCTGTCCTAGACCATCATTTACTTATTACTTATTATCTCAAAACTCTGCGATGAAAAGGTACATTTAAAGGCCCCTCTCTGCTGGGTTACGTACAGGAGTCCTGCATTTTCATCTGTTACCCCAAGATGGCAACAATATGTGGGAGTTATAGAGGCCTGTAATGCTCAGTGAACATGTGTCTGATAATTCACTCCTAACATGTAATGCTAAGTGTGAGATTACAGGAGTGTATTCCCATAATATCACAAGGCTTCGTACTGCACTCTAGAAGTGAATTATTATCAGATGCCACAGCAGGAAGCATCACAGACCTCTATAATTCCCACATACAGTAGTCATAAACGAAACCATGGCTATACCAGCAGCCCCACTAGATCACTAGTGAAGGTAGAAGGACTAAACAAGGGGTCTAAACTAGGACTGGACTGGTATAAAATTATACTTAGGCTTATTTTTTTATCTTAGTCCGTCCATTTTCCATAAGAATGCTAATGCAATGTACTTTTTTTTTTTTTTTTTCAGTCGGTTCTGCCTATGTTTAGATCTCCCACTTTATTAGATAGAAGCGTGGACCAGTGCAGCATTTATACAAATTTTAACACTTGTTGTGTGGTTTTTAAGTTATTCTGCAAACATGGTAAGTAAAAAAAAAATATATAGTTTTATTTATTTATTCCCAAAAATAAGTCCTGCACTCAAACTCCCACTACTCTTGAGTGGCAGCAACGACAATAGCTTCAGGCAAAGAAATCTCTAATGAGACATAGAGGGGTATTTTTCTAAACCCCTACATACTTATTAACACTTAATAGGGAACACATGGGGTGGGCAGCAGCATTGTAACATAGCTGGGTGAATACAAATACATAAAAATAAGTCCTGAGCTCAAACTCTCACTGCTCTTGGGTGGCAGAAACGACCATAGTACACATCAGCCACAATACATACAATAAAAGCCAAAGAAAAAAGCTACCTGCTTGCAGGTGAGCTTGCATCTAGTGGCCTTGGAGTTACTAAATAACCTCCCTTTATTTAAATATAAATAGGGATTTGGGAAGTGCGCAGGTTACTTTTTTCTTTGTTTTTTATTTTTATTTATTTATTTATTTATTACTGGCATTTATAAAGCGATAACATATTCTGCAGCACTGTACATTTGTGAAAGACAGTACAATATAAACAGACCAATACAACAGGTAAAGAGGGCCCAGCCTGGCCCCCTGAATTTATTTTACAATTGGCATTAAAGCAGCGCTGTTATGGGGTTTTTTTTCCTCCAGTTTTTCATTCTACTTGCCTTTTGTTTTTTAATGATTATACTCCCCCATTGCCACATGTCTTTATGTATATTTTTTATCCTGTATTCATTGTGCTGGATCTCAATGTCTGGGCTCCATTGTGTTCTCTGTTCATAAAATCTCTAGTGTGTCCTTCTGTAGGATTCTTTTGATGAATTGAGGGTTAGCTTAGCAACTGAATTGAACTTTACTTAAAGGGACACTACAGGCACCCAGACCACATCTGCCAATTGGAGTGATCAGGGTGCCAACTCCCACCACCCTTAACCCTGAAAGTGTAATTATTGCAGTTTTTATAAACTGCAATAATTACCTTGCAGGGTTAAGTCCTACTCTAGTGGCTGTCTATCAGACAGCCACTAGAAGGACCTCCGTGTTCTTAGAACACAAAAAGTGTCTTAAACTACGCTGGACATCCTCACGCTATGCATGAGGACCTCCAGCGTTGCCAAAATCGCCATATTAAAGCATTGAATAATGCTTTCCTATGGGGAGGTCTAATGCGCGCATGTGGCTATTGCCGCGCATGCGCATTCGGTCTCCCCCGCCGGCTGACATCGGCGGAGGAGGAGCGTGGGCGGAGCCTGACCCAGCGCCGATAGACAACGACGCTGGATTCAGGTAAGTCACTGAAGGGGTTTTAACCCCTTCAGCAACATGGGATGGGGGCTGGGAGGGAGAAGGACACTGCAGCGTCCTGCAGTGCCAGGAAAACGGATATGTTTTCCTGGCACTGGAGATTCCTTTTAAGCTCTACCAATTGACAAAGATCACGCTGAGTATAAGGTTAATTTAAAAAAGAAAAATTGATAAAATAAAGAGAGAGATATAAAAAATGGATTAATTTAAAAGCAAAGTGACTGAGGCGCTTTAAAAATTTTGTTTTTGTACTAACTTGATATTTGTTGTTTTACATTGTCACTGGTATGTTTTCTGCTACATTTCATAGGTTTGTATTATTTTTTTTTTGTAAATATGTACATAGTAATTTAAAAAAAATAAGTTTAGTTAAGCAGAAGTCCAAGTTTGATTAAATAAATCTCCATTATGATTGTGAACTCAATAAATGTTCATTAGTTATTAGAATCCATTCGTGCACACCAATGAAATACCCTGCCAATATCTATAATCTTTAAATATCATGTCAGTTTTATTCATAAATTATATTAATTCATTTTTTTATGTATGTACTTTTCACAAATTCTATGTATTCTAATATTTTATATTGCTAAATTTGTATTGTGTTTTTGAAATTGCACATCAATTAAAAAACAAAACATAAAATATCTCCTTCAAAAAGAGTTTTAAATAGCTTCTACATAATATCATTACTTTACTGTTTTTGTAATGGTTTTATTTATAAAATATCACTTTTCCCAAGGGCTGTCAAAAATCTTTTAATTTAATCTATTATAGGTGTTACAAAAACCCATAACTTAGCTTATGAAGACAGTGAACCATTGCAAGCAGCTTTTTCCAAAACTACATGTCCTAATGCATTAAAAATTCAATCAAGGTAAATATGTTTTATTTTTATGACTAACTACAAACAAAGCAGAAGCGCTCCGGTATATGTTTGCACTATATAAACACCAATAATATTAAGAATAATGTGCTGAACTGATTGGGTGCTGTGGGCTAGATATGACAGCAGCCTTTTTTTCAATTCTTTATTTGTAATTGCAGAAAACGTTTCATACCATACAATAGTGCCTTAAAACCCATCTCTATAGGAAAGCTTGGCTTGCAATGAGGTTTCAGAGGTTAAGGAAGTTTTTAGTATTTTTGCCAATGATATACGGCAGGTTGCTTCCACACTGTCATTCTGTGAAGTTCTGCCTGTGCATAACACTCAGAACGACAGGCGGATGCGTATTAGGGACTTTAATTTGTGGCTTGGTGAATGGTGTCGGGAGCAAGGATTTGGCTTTATTTCTCATGGTAAAGCTTATGGCCTCCCAGAGTAACCTCTACCTCACGTACCTGCCCCTTGCTCTCTCCTAAAGGGTAGCACTCTATTATCTCCTCCAGTTCTGCTTCACTCGACCTTGTTTGATTGCTACCTCCTGTCCTGTTGTGTTTTACGCCCCACCTCCTATAGACTGTAAGTTCGTTTGAGCAGTGCCATCTTCAACCTATTGTTCCTGTAAGTTTTTGTAATGGTCTCATTTATTGTTAAATCTCCCCATTTTATAATTTTGTAAAACTCTACGGAATATGCTGAATATGCTAAATAAATACCTGTAATTATAATAAGTAATAATAATTTAATTTCAACAATTCATTTTTCAGTGAGGCTATTAGTTTGGTTTATGTTTTGGTTGCAGTGATCTAACTATTACACCCTGTTCCAAATTATTATGCAAATTCTATTTAAGTGTCACAAAGATTAAATATTTTGTTTTTCAATTTAACTCATGGATGGCATTGTATCTCAGGGCTCTTTTGATCACTAAAAACAATCTCGGACACCTGGGATAATTAGATTCCCAGGTGAGCCCAATTTAAGGAAAAACTACTAAAGGAGGGTGTTCCACATTATTAAACAGAGCACCATTTTCATGCAATATGGGCAAGAAAAAGGATCTCTCTGCTGCTGAAAGAATTGAAATAGTTCAATGCCTTGGACGAGGTACGAAAACTTAAGCGTGATCATTGCATCAAGAGATTTGTGGCTGATTCAGAGCACAGACGGGTTCGTGCAGATAAAGGCATATTGAGGAAGATTTCTGCCAGATCCATGCATCGGATCAAGAGAGCAGCTGCTAAAATACCATTACATAGCAGCAAAAAGATATTTGAGGCTGCTGGTGCCTCTGGAGTCCCACGGACATCAAGGTGTAGAGTCCTCCAGAGTCTTGCAACTGTGCATAAACCTTCTATTCGGCCACCAATAACCAATGCTCACAAGCAGAAATGGCTGCATTGGGCAGAAAAATACATGAAGACTAATTTTCAAACAGTCCTGTTCACTGATGAGTGCCGTGCAACCCTGGATGGTCCAGATGGATGGAGTAGTGGATGGTTGGTGGACAGCCACCCTGTTCCAACAAGGCTGCAACGTCAGCAAGGCGGTGGTGGAGTCATGTTTTGGGCCGGAATCATGGGAAGAGTGCTGGTCAGCCCCTTTAGGGAGTTTCTGACTGACCACTTTCTTTCCTGGTACAGAAGGAAGAACTATGCTTTTCGTAATAAAATCATCTTCATGCATGACAATACACCATCTCATCTGCAATGGCTGCAATGGGGAGAAAAGGAGAGAAAGTCATGGTGTGGCCTCCATCCTCCCCTGACCTCAATCCTATTGAGAACCTTTGGAGCATCCTCAAGCAACAGATCTATGAGGGTGGGAGTCAGTTTACATCCAAACAGTAGCTCTGGTAGCTCTGGGAGGCTATTCTGACATCTTGCAAACAAATTCAAGCAAAAACTCACAAGTTCAATGGATGCAAGACTTGTGTAGCTGCTATCAAATAAGGGGTCCTATGTTAAAATGTAACGTGACCTGTTAAAATGTTTAAAAAGTTAAAATGTTATTATAAGTTTGATTGAAATAGCTTTTGATTTTAGTAAAAATGCTGCAAACACAACAAATGACCATTTTCAGTTCTTTACAACCTATAAAGTGTTTTGAAACTTACTGCGTAATAAGTTGGAACAGTGTATTGTAAGTTTTTTATGTTTAAAAAAATACTGTTATCATTAGGAGGTTTGTTCAATAAAATTTGAATTGTACTCTTAATAGTTGATAACATGAGAATTATGCTGACTGTTATTTACATCAATTATTTAGGTAAATTAGAAAAATATAATTTGCATAATAATTTGGAACAGGGTGTAATGTGTACATTTTATAGGACTCTTTGTAAAATAACCTCTTCAACCTTAAGATCAATTGTGCAATATGTACCTTTTTTTTAGTTCTTATTATGTTATATAGCGCCATCAAATTCCGCAGCGCTTTACAATGGGTGGACGAACAGACATGTAGTTGTAACCAGACAAGTTGGACACACAGGAACAGAGGGGTTGAGGGCCCTGCTCAATGAGCTTACATGCTAGAGGGAATGGGGTAAAATGACACAATAGGGTAAGGATAGTATTAGACTAGTGATAGTTGCAGAAGAGGAATGAGTCAGGAGCTATTAACAGTTTAATTGATATGCTTTTATGAAGAAGTGGGTTTTTAGCGATTTTTTTTTTTATTTTTTATTTTTTATTTTTTGAAGGAGTGGAGACTGGGTGAGCATCTAACGGAGGAGGGAAGTGAGTTCCACAGGAAGGGTGCAGCCCTCGAGAAATCTTGAAGGCGAGCATCAGAGGTGGGAGTGCGGACTGAAGATAGACGTAAGTCTTCAGCAGATCGTAAGGGCCTAGACGGGACATACTTGTTTATAAGGGAGGATAGATAGGTGGGAGCAGTATTATGTAGTGATTTGAAAGCAAGACCAGAATTTTAAATTGAGCTCTATATTTTATAGGAAGCCACTGTAGGGACTGACAGAAGGGTGAGGCATGGGAGGTGCGTTCGGACAGGAAGATGAGCCTCGCTGCCGCATTCATTATCGACTGTAACGGCGCAAGTTGGAAGCACGTAAGACCACTGAGAAGCGGATTACAGTAGTCAAGGCGAGAAAGGACAGTGGAATGGACCAACACCTTAGTCGCATCTGGTAGGGGCGGATGCGCGCAATGTTTTTGAGATGAAACGACAGGATTTGGCGATAGACTGAACATGAGGCTTGAAGGAGAGGTCGGAGTCAAAGAGAACACCTAGGCAGCGAGCCTGCGTGGTGTATTGATTGTCTAGTAGCTTGTATCTCAATTAGTTTGGCCAGTGTAGGGTTTGCTTTATGTTGTTACTCTGTTTTTCTAAGTGCCTTTATATCAGTCCTATCTACTGTTTGCAAGCACATTATGTTTACTATAAAGTAAATTCATGAGTATGTAGAATGGGGAACTGAGAAAAGTAAATAATCTACCGTGTCTGGATATTGCACTTTCCATACGTCAATAAGATCATTGTGTGTTATTAATTTATGTAGTTGCTTATATTGTACACCTCTCACATGGGAACTCAATATTCTGCGTTCCCCACTCATGTCAGCCGCAGGACCGGCATCACATTGAAATGCTCCCACATCACCAGCACCTTCCTCGGCATAGACCCTATCATTGCCCTTGTCCTTAGCAATATCAGTTACTTGTAGATTGCATTTTTTATGAGTTCAAATATCTATACTATAATGTTTGTTCTTTGCCTTGGAAGAGTAAGAGCTGCTGAATACGTGATCGGTTACATTAATAATGAACGACTTGGAGAGATCAGTTTCTTGTATTAATGCAATGTCAGTATTTTGGCATTTTAGTTCCCTCAATAGTATCCGTCTCTTACTGGGAGTATATAGCCCATTGACATTAAGTGATGTCATTTTTAAGGCAATGATGCTTTATCTGTGTTGATGCTTATGGCATGTGTGAAAAACTTCCCATGGTTCATTTTGGGTATGCTCTCTTTGCGTCATGGAAAAATGTTTGTGTCACCCTTGTGGGGCAAGACTGGACCTTGTGTACCTTCAGAGCACTCAGTTGCACCAAGAAGACATAGAGAGGCTGGGAGCAAAGGGAAAATGGGGGGGAACCATAACAAAACCTGATAACCAAGCAGAAATGTCTAGACTTATAAAACCCCATGTGGGAGGAAGTATCTCTGCCGGCATAGGAAAACACCAATCTTAGATAGGAGATAGGCCACCTGAGATTCCATCTCTCATCCCCAATAAGGTGTTATATCCACCATGGAAGACCATTCTTTTAAAAACACAAGTACAACAAGCCCTCCCCCCCCCCCCTTATTTCATTTCATTTTTTTTTTTTTTTTTTAAACATGCTTATTTTTTGAGGTGTAAAGGATGTTAGGCAATGCCCATATCACATGTATTAATATATCCAGAGAGTTATTATCTAACTGTTTGGTCTTAGTGTGATTGTGTAAGCATGTGATACCCTAACAGATGTATAGGTCTTTAGTCTTGTTATATGACTTTCTGTTTAGGCAGTCGTCTAAGGCTAGTATGTTCTGCTGTGTTTTTGTTTTCTCTTGATATTGAAAATGATCAGCTGCTTTGTTTGGTAGAATGTAATTTTTAATATTATGTCTCTCCGGCTGTATGCCCCTTCCACATGCCAGTGCTGCTAGGTGAGGTTAGGGAGACTGGGTAGAAAGATGCCCAGTCAGCAAATCAGTCAGGGATTCTCCTTCACTGCCCTCTGGCAGCCCCCTAACACTGAGATTTTGGCATCTACATTGATTTGAGATGTCCTCCACTGCTTCCTCTTATTGCTCCACTCTGTTTAACACATGGTTGGTGTGCATCATGGTGCCATTATGCAGTGTGGCCACCTCTTCCAGATGTTCCTATAGGGCCGCAGGTCTATTCCCCAGTGCCTGAATATCACCTGTCACCTTCCTGGCGCTCTTCTCTACTTCCTTGGCTAGAAATAGTTTGACTTTTCCTATAGTGCAGATGATCTTACTGTGCTGTTGGACTTCGAGTAGCAGGAGCCATGTGATGGTGGCGATGCTCTCAGACTCAACCACTTGCCTTCTTGACTGTCTGGGCACAAAGGCCATGCAGCTGTTAACATTGTTGCAACGTATTGGTGGGTTTCTTGTAGCATATTTTGGAATTTGCAGGGTGTCTGCATAGTCCCCTTCCCCTGCCGGCTCAATTCTGGGTTTCGCTCTATTCTCAGTAGTCTTATTGCCTTATTTCAGGGGTCAGCGACAGAGTGAGCACCCTAAGCAGCCATTTTGCTCCGAGGTTAGGCCACACCCCTTGTCAGTAGCCTTTTGAATTGCATAATGTGACTTAAAAGTGTATTGTTTCCTATAGTTTGTTTGCATAAAATACTCAAACATTAAAATTTTCTAAATGAAAAAGGTATGGTATATTGCAAAATGTGTTAGTTTATGTAAATATTTATTTATTTTTTGCAGAATATTATCTGATGCAATGATCCACTTTCCATCATACCAGGAGGAGGTTACTCTGACTATTACACCTTTAAAAGTTTCATTCAAGAGCTACAGTGAAGAAACACTTGGTAGGACAGATGCAAATTCTAAATATTGGATATATGTGTAGGAAAATAGAAAAAATTTATGACAAACGTACCATAATTTTGTTTTCCTGGCTATTTCTCATGGCAGCATCACTCATGGGTAGCTCTTCCCTTAGCAGTCAATGGACAGTGATTAATTAGATTAATTATACTGATAAGTATAAAGAGTCCCTCCTCCCCTTACACCGCAGTCCAATTATAAAGCTGGAAAAAAAATGGGCTGGAACCCTGATGCTGCCATGAGAAATAGCCAGGAAAATTAAATTACGGTAAGTTTGTCATAAATTTTCTCTATTCCTGGCAAATCATGGCAGCATGACTTATGGGTAATACCCAAGCTCACAGAAATATAGGATGGGAATAAAGGAACTGAGAAAAAGACACTATACAGACACTCATGCTGCAATGAAATTTAATCCAACGTTTCAACGTAGCTGTCTCACCTCTCCTAGCTTCTGAAGGTAAAACGAAGAGTTGGTCAGTCTTTCTGTATGACTTAGACCGAAAAGGTATTGCGACAGACCGTTCTTAACATCCAATCGTTGCCACCTAACTTCTTCATTAGAAGTTGGATTGGGATAGAATGATGGAAGGACCACTTCTTGAGAGAGATGAAACTGAGAGACCACCTTAGGAAGAAACTCAGGTTTTGGTCTCAGACACACCCTATCCTGATAGATCTGTAGGCAGGAGGACATGGTAGAAAAGGCTTTAATCTCCGAAATTCTTCTTGCGGAAGTAATAGCCACCAAAAACAAAGTCTTGTAAGTTAGAAGGGTGGTATCCATATTTTCCAGGGGAACGAACAGATCATCAGTCAGGTAGTTGAGAACAAGAGGACGGTCCCAAAGAGGGGTACCGGATCTGGAAGGAGGTCTCAACCTGTGAACTGCCTTGAAGAATCTTGAGATCAAAGGACCCGAAGCCCATGAGATATTGCATAATGCTGAAAGAGCCGAGGACTGAACTCCAAGAGTGCTGAGGCTAAGGCCTTTGTCCAGACCTTTTTGGAGGAAATCCAGGATCTGAATATTGCAAGATTGCAAGAAGTCAATGTTCTTGGCCGATGCCCATTCATGAATATGTCCCAGATTCTATGGTAGCACAAGGAAGTAGAACCCTTCCTAGACTATAAAAGAGTATTGACCACTGCTTCCGAAAGCCCCAATTGTCGAAGTCTTTCCTTTTCAAAACCCACACACCCAACTTGAGGTGTTCTGGATGAGGATGGGAGATTAGCCCTGAGCCAGCAGATCCTTCATTATCGGAAGAGGCAAAGGCTGTTCCTGACTCTTCATGATTATTTATTTATAAAATATTTTACCAGGAAAGATACAATGAGATTTCTCTCGTTTTCAAGTATGTCCTGGGTCTACAAAACATTGCATTGATTCATTAGGGTACAATAAAATACAAAAACAATATTAATACACAATATATACCAAATTTAACATAGAACCGATAGGAAATATATAATCAACCATAACACACGCATTCTGTTTTGAGGTATGTAGAGAGGGATCTCTTAAAGGACTTTAGGCTTGGGGAAGATTTTAAAGTGTGCGGGAGGTCGTTCCATAATTGCGGTGCTCTGTAGGAAAAGGGAATCGGGACGCTTTCTTTTTGTATTGAGGTAGACTAAATAAAGTGCTGGTACTGGATCAGAGATTATAGGAGGTGGGAACAGCCGGGGAGAGCATTCTGCTCAGGCAGCTTCCCAGAAAAGCTCTTAAACACAAGGATGGAAAGATGAAGGGTGCGTCTGGATTCCAGAAACAACCAGTTTAGTTCTTTTAGCATGTCACAATGGTGGGTCCTGTAATTACATTGTAGCGCAAATCGGCAGAACGAGTTATACAGTGTATTGCGTTTATTAATGTGGGATTGCTGTGCAGGTGCATATTCTACATCCCCATAATCAATGATCGGCATTTGCTGCACAATATTTTCCTTTACTGTAGGGCTTAGGCAGGATTTGTTTCTGTACAGGGCACCTAGTTTTGGATAAAGTTTAGATGCAAGTTTTTCTATGTGGAGACCAAAAGATAGATTTGGGCCTAACAACATACCCAAGTATTTGAAAGAGTGGACTGCGGTCAGTGTGCTATTTGAATTAGTTTTTTGCAATCCACTTTTCTACTTCTGCAAACTGGTCTTGGAGCACAGCCTCAAACTGCGGTATATCGGATTTGCTTGCATTGCTCACTGTGTCGACTGCGTACATATGTACATTTGAGGATTTGCAGGCATTAGGCAGATCATTTATAAATAATGAAAATAGTAGGGGGCTGAGAATGGAACCTTGGGGAACACCACATGTGACTGGGAGAGGGAGGGAGAGGAAACCATGGCCTTCGAGGCCAGATCGGGATTATGGCAATTACTTTTTTGCCTTCCGTCCAAACCTTCCGCAGGAATCTGGCTATCATGAGTAGGGAAGGGAACGCATACCCAAGATCAAACGACAAAGGAAGGGAGAGAGCATCCTGGCCCATTGCCCGATTGTCTGGACGGAGAGAGTAGTAATTCTGCCTGACAATTCTGGTAAGTCACCATCAGGTCGATCTGGGGTATGCCCCACCGATGGGCAATCCATGAGAAGATTGCCGGGTGAAGCCTCCATTCTCCTGGAAGAATTTGTGGTCTGCTGAGGTAGCCCGCAGTAACGTTCTCTGAACCGGGAAGATAGATTGCCTTCAGACTTGAGGACTGTTCATGGCCACTTTCATCAAGGGAGCTAGTTCCTTCAAAAGCAATCTGCTTCTTGTGCCTCATTGGATGTTCACATATGAGGCAACCGCTCGGTTGTCCCAAGGTTTTTCGATCATTGGAAGGAATTCCAAGATGGCTCTGGAAATGGCCCTGAGCTCCCTTAAATTTGAGTGTAGATGACTCTCTCTTTTTTCGAGTCCACTTCCCTTGTTTCCATGTGGAATTGAAGTGGGCACCCCATCCAAAAGAACTTGCATCTTCTCCCCAACTCCTCTCTGTTGGTGTCCCCCAAGGTTCAGTCCTTGGTCCCCTACAGTTCTCCATCTATACTGCCTCCCTTGGTAAACTCATTAGCTCCTTTGGCTTCCAATATCATTTCTATAGAGATGACACGCAAATTTACCTGTCCTCTCCTGATCTCTCCCCGTCCCTCTTGACTAGTGTCTCTGACTGCCTCTCTGCTATTTCTAACTGGATGGCTGCCCACTTCCTTAAACTAAACTTGACCAAAACTGAAATTCTGGCTTTTCCTCCCTCAAGTATTGTTACTCCTGTGTCTGTCTCCCTCCAAGTCAACGGTGCTACCATCAGCTCCACCGCGCACGGTCGTTGCCTAGGTGTTCCCTTTGACTCCGACCTCTCCTTCAAGCCTCATGTTCAGTCTATCGCCAAATCCTGTCATTTCCATCTCAAAAACATTGCGCGCATTCGCCCCTACTTAACGCCAGATGCGACTAAGGTGTTGGTCCATTCCACTGTCCTTTCTCACCTTGACTACTTTAATCCGCTTCTCAGTGGTCTTACGTGCTCCCAACTTGCGCCGTTACAGTCCATAATGAATGCGGCAGCGAGGCTCATCTTCCTGTCCGCCCGCACCTCCCATGCCTCACCCTTCTGTCAGTCCCTACAGTGGCTTCCTATAAAATATAGAGCTCAATTTAAAATTCTGGTTCTTGCTTTCAAATCACTACATAATGCTGCTCCCACCTATCTATCCTCCCTTATACACAAGTATGTCCCGTCTAGGCCCTTACGATCTTCTGAAGACTTACATCTATCTTCTGTCCGTACTCGCTTCCCTCCTCCGTTAGATGCTCAACCAGTCTCCACTCCTCTAAAAAACATTAAAAACCCACTTCTTCATAAAAGCGTATCAATTAAACTGTTAATAGCTCCTGACTGATTCCTCTTCTGCAACTGTCACTAGTCTAATACTATCCTTACCTTTTTGTGTCATTTTACCCCACTCCCTCTAGCATGTAAGCTCATTGAGCAGGGCCCTCAACCCCTCTGTTCCTGTGTGTCCGACTTGCCTGGTACAACTACATTTCTTATTTGCCGTCACATTCTATGTTTCTATCTATAAGATAAGGCTAGGGACTAATGAAAGTATTTAGAAAATTGGGCAGACTAGATGGGCCGAATGGTTCTTATCTGCCGTTACATTCTATGTCTGTTCGTCCACCCATTGTGGAATTTGATGGCACTATATAAATAACATAAAAATAATAATAATAATAATAATAACGTTCCAAGGAGGTTCCTCTCACGGGAAGCCTTTTGCAAAATTCCTTTTGCCCTTCCACCAGTTCAACCCGTTTCTTACTGGCAGGGGCAGAGTTATCCTTTGCTCCCAATCTGTTTCCATTCTGTCAAATTGAACAAGGAAGCAATTCTGAATAGGACAAAACTTCCACTGGACCCATTTTACCAGCCCAATTGGTGTTGTCAAAGAACCTAGGAGACTCATGACTTTTTTGAGATATTGTAGTTTTCCAACATTGTCATTTTAGGGCCCTTTCTGGAGAGAGGAACGCATAGGCTGAGATCGTGTCTATCACTGCTCCAAGGAATATGATTTTTTGAGAAGGAATTCTCTACGTTCAGAAGCCAACCGTGATCTTGAAGAATGTGCATCGTCACTAGAGTATGATGAGCCACTATCCTTTGAGATGGACCTATGATGAGGATATCGTCCAAGTAATTGAAAATTTCCATACCTCTTCCTCTGATGAAGGCTATTAAAGTGACAAGAACCTTTGAGAACGTTTTACATGATCACAGTTTATAGGGATTTGGTAGTAGGCGCCCCACAAGTCTATTGAAGTCATCAAGTCTCCTTTTTTGATGCTTTTCAAAATTGTCTGTAAGGATTCCATTTTGAACGTTCTCACGTCGAGCATGGAGTTCACTCCTTTTAAATTCAGGATAAGATGCCACTTTCCTTGGGGTTTTGAAGCCAAGAACACTGTGGAGTAAACTCCTTTTGAACCTTTCCTCTTTCGGAACTTCTTTTATAACCCTTTGTTCCTTAAGAGTTGAGACGCATTTCCTCATGGCTCTTAGTTTGATGCCCGTCAATACCCTCGACTTCCTGAAGAGAGCGGATTTTGGGTAAGGGGAGAACTCTATCCTGTAACATTCTTTTATAATGGAATTGACCCAGACATCTGTGATATTTGCGGCCCACACCGGGTAGAAGAACCTTAGTCTTCCTCCCACAATCCCCGAATGGGCCTAAAGACGTTCAGAGGTTCTTCCCAGAGGTTCTAGAGCCTTTTCCTCTGGAAGCCTTATTGGTTGATGAATGGGAGAGGAGGCTGAACTTAATTTTGAAAGAAACCACGACAAACGCAGGAAGGTGACCAAAAAAGAAAAATGTGCAAAGTCCTGTAGAAACAGCTAAGGACAAGAAAAAAGACTGTGTTGTAAGGGGAGGAGGGACTCTTTATACCTATGAGTCTAATTAACTAATCTAATTAATTCCTGTTCTGTGACTGCTAAGGGAGGAGATACCCACAAGTGGTACTGCCATGATTAGCCAGGAAACAAGGCACATTCGGCTATACCCTTTAAGAAACAATGATGTCGTCATAGCCTGATTTTTGAAGACCCATGCCACCTAATGAGAAAATGGGGAAGTACAGTGGAAGAAACACACACAAATATGCCAAAAATAAATCAATGAAAGCACAGAATTTTTAAAAAAAATTTAATGTAGCTAGATTAATTAATATGGACTGAATGTGAACTAGTGGCATTACCATATAACCATAGGATTGACATGGTAGTCTAAGCCATCCTTCTTGATGGTCATCTTAAATAATGTTGCCATACTTACTTAGCTTACTAATATTTAAATAGTGACCAGATATTCTGCAGCACTGTACAATAGTAAACAAGACAAACATTCAACTAAATCTTTAACAAAGTATGTATGAAATATGGTAACAAGCTCCCAATCAAAATGTATCAACACAATGCTCTTTATAACCTTCTGGTGCATGACATTTACAGGATCAAGTAAAATTTGAGGATGTAAAATTTCTTGAGAAATATCTAAAAAAACACTACGGTTTTCCCTTTGTGTATATTATGTTACAGAATTAGAAACACAGTTTGTTTGTTTTTATTTTGATACACACTTGGGCAATGCCTGCCATCTGGTAAAGGGTTACTCCAAGCAACATGACCACTTTGGTGATTTGAAGTGGTCATGGTGCCTGTAGTCTGTATGTGCAGCATTTTGTTGTGAAAGGCTGCACATACCAAGTTTAACCCCTTTGCTGCTGGAGATGTAATTCCAACTACAGCAGTGTCATAGACGTTATCAGTCAGCCATTTTACAAAAGTTCCAGGCTGGCTAATGTCAGTTCTGTGTAAATTTCAATGCACAAACACTCATTCATTGGCTGGGTCAACTGATGCTCTCAGCCAATAAATGAGTGGCAACATTGAGCTGCAAAAGCCAGATGTCATAAATCAACCCAAAGAGAAGACCCGGTGCCTGACAGTACCAGGTAAAAAAAGCAAACCACTGTAAAAATGTTTGCCCCATTACCGGGGAACAGCACTAAGATACTCCTACCATTTTAAGTACTATAGAGGGATGTAGCGGTTATGATAGCTGTAATAAACTATAGAGGTCCTTAGTTGTCAGTTCTTTAACTGTTGCTTGAACAGTTTTTGTTTTCCAAGCAGAAATGTTTGTTTACAGTTGGGCATCATTAACTTCTGTACACTTTGCAAAAAGCACAGTGAAGATAAATCCATACTCTAGATATAAAAGGTTCTGAATGAGTATGTGTTTTCTTTGTTTGAAGTGTTCCAGCTAGTGTACAGTTGTTTTACAATTTTTTGTGTGCCAATATAAACAAAAATGACAACCGATTTATTGGCAACACAATAATGATCTTTACTAAATTATAATGGAAATATAGAATCATACCTCCTAATGTATTTTTATTTCATGCAGGTTTCTCAAAGGTGATGCATACTGAAATACATCTCAGTAAGGAGGAGTTTAACTACTTCCAAGTTGGCGTTAATTCTGAAGTCACATTTTGTCTTAAGGAGTTTAGGGTGATTACCTTAATAAACAGGATATGTCAATACTGTGTGCACAGGCAAATTGCATCAACTAATCCACTGTCAATAACACATTAGAACAGTAGTTCTTAACCTCAAAATTAGTTCTCTGTGCTATTTCAGCAAAATAAATTGTTGCACCACTGCCTCTTTATGTGTTGTGAATAGTCTAACGACAGTGATTTACATAATTAATTTTGCTATATATTACAAACAATGGGTCAATGAGCTTACTTTACAGTGGCTCTTTAAGCCAATGTCACATATATTATTTAGATCTCTGTCACAAAAGAATTTAAAAAAAAACCAGTTCATAAATTTGACCACTCCGCTAAATGTATCCAAAAAATATTTATTTATTATGTAAACCAGCTTAAACAACTCTATAGTCACCAGAACAAATACAGCTTATTGTATTTGTTCTGGTGAGTATAATCATTCCCTTCAGGCATTTTGCAGTAAACACTGCCTTTTTTTTTTTTTTTAGAAAAAATGCAGTGTTTACATTACAGCCTGGGATACCTCCACTAGCCACTCCTCAGATGGCTTTTAGAGGTGCTTCCTGGGGCAGTGCTGCACACTGCCATTCAGTGTATCCACCCTCTGCATGGAGACACTGAACTTTCTTCATAGAGATGCATTGATTCAATATATCCCTATGAAAAGATGCTGATTGGAAAGAGCTGTGTTTGGCTCTGCCTCCTTGACAGTCTCAGCCAGTCCAATGGGAAAGCATTGTGATTGACTCAGAAT
This sequence comes from Pelobates cultripes, assembly GCA_933207985.1. Lineage (NCBI taxonomy): Eukaryota > Metazoa > Chordata > Amphibia > Anura > Pelobatidae > Pelobates > Pelobates cultripes. Next base: position 222,516,045 of record OW240916.1, read on the forward strand.
AACACTTCTGGTGATGTCAGCCAAGCATGCAGATCAGGGACAGAGCCAGCAGCTGCAGCCGTGAAGAAAAGTAAGTTTTTACTATATTTCGGGGGCAAGAGGTGGCCAGAGGGTTAGCTGGTGGTTTTAACACTATAGGGTCAGAAATACATGTTTATGTTCCTGACCCTATAGTGTTCCTTTAAAGAGTGATTACAAAACGGTGACAATTATTATTATTATTTATGAAGCGCCAACAAATTCTTCAATGCTAAACAATAGGTGGACTAACAAACAAGTATTTGCAACAAGACAAGCTGGATGTACAGAAACAGAAGGTGTTGAGGGCCCACGCAAGCAAGCTTACATTCTAGGGGGAATTGGTTAAAGTGATAAGGGTACGATGTATTTCATGTATGGGAAAAGTAGTTTGCTAGACGAGTTTACTAAGTTTTTGGATGACACAATAGCAGAAGAGAAGCAAAGTGGGTTACTAAGGTGTGATAAAGTTGTTAACAATTTAATTGATATACCCTCAACATTTTAAGAATTTATTTAAAACACTGTTTTAGTAAATAGGACAAATTGAGGCACAGTTAATGACTACTTATATTTTAATCCACATCTGTTTATAGGGATTCCTGACCTTTGCAGAGACTGCCAGTGCTTGTGTTTCAGTTCACTTTGGGCAACCTGGAAAGTAGGTTATATGTATCAAAACTCTATTCTGTTTTGTTAAAGATAAACATCAATAAAAGGTTAAAGATAATCAGGGCTTGCTCACCGGGATACCAGAAATTTTCCCGGTGGGCCGCGGCACCTGGGGCCGGCAGGAAGCCCTACTGTTTTATTTTAATAATTTTTCCCTCGGATTGTGACAACTTCTGTCAATCCAAGGGAATTCAGGGGGCTGGTGCGGCCGCATTAAGGCTGCTGAAGGCTGGAGGGAGCACTGAGTCTACCTTCCTGATTCCCAGCACCTTCCTTAGCACTTATGCCCCAGCCCAACATGTAAGCGCCGTCTCCGCACGTAAGCTCCGCCTCCCGCACCCAAGCAGCGGACCTTGCTGCAGGAAGAAGCCTGAAAATGGCCACCCAGAGAAAACTTAATCTCCCACAGCCTCCAGTGACAGGTAGGGTTTATAAACTATGTCTGCAGTGAGTGTGTAGTGAGTGTGTGTGTGTCAGTGAGCTGATGGAGGGGGGGGTATTGATGGAGTGAGGGGGTTGATGATGGAGTGAGTGAGGGGAGTATTGAGGGTGTGAGGGATGGGAGTATTGATGGAGTGAGGGGGGGTGATGATGCTGTGAAGGAGGGGGGTATTGACGGTGTGAGGTACGGGGGTATATGGTGTGAGGGGGTGTTGATGGAGTAAGTGTGTGTGTGTCAGTGAGTTGATGGAGTAAGGCGGGTGATGATGGTGGGAAGGAGGGAGGTATTGATGGTGTGAGGGAGGGCGGTGTTGATGGAGTTTTGATGGTGTGAGGGAGGAGGGTGTTGATGAAGTGGGGGTATTGATTGAGTGACTGGGGGTGATGATGGTGTGATGGAGTGAGGGGGGTGATGGTAAGGTATTAAATACCTTTTATTTTTTATTTTATTTTTTTTTTAGCTCCCTGGCGATCCGGTGGCCATAATATTTGGTGACCATGTATCTTGCAAGATCCAGTCAGAGCATTGTCATGGTAACCTGCGGCAACGCTCTGATTGGCCAGATCTTGAGAGACACATGGTCTGCAGCTCTGTACCTGCAGACCTGTGTCTGCGATTGGCGCTCTCTGGCCGGGCAGACTGGAGGGGCCTCGCACCCGGTGGCATACTGAGCAAGCTACCGGGCCCCTTCCTGGTGTCTGACCCGACACAGTCTGCCCTAAGGCGATTTAGGCGGCCGCAAGGCCCCAGGCTGCCTAAATCGCCTAATTAAAGAGCTGCTTCTGACCACATTCTAGCACTTGGTATTAAAACAATGATTATATTAAAGCAGGAGTGCAAGGCAAGATTGAACTGTATATTTAAGGATGGGCCTGTAGTTGTGGGAGGTGCTTGGGGTCCCCTTTAATAGGTCCTCCAATCCTCTCTCACATACAGATATTGGTCTGACGAGTTGAGTGTGACTACTTCCGGTCACTCACAAATCGCCAACTTGAATACTTATTTGGAGTCTCTTGTTCCCATTTTTCCTGTCTTGCTGACCCTTCATACATCACTTACCGATTAAGGGACTTCACTTGCACGCTGTCCAGGTCCATCCTCTAGCGGCCCTGAGCCTATCTTGAAATTCTGCTGTAACTGTAAGTGGAGGCCAAACCATCGCGCCACAGGCGCGTTCGTGACGTCATCCTGGTTTGGGCCTATCTATTTTAGTTACTTACGGGTCGCACGTTTACCATTTCGGGTATTTGTTCGACTGTTTCAGCCATATCGTGCACATTACTAAGTCACTTCATTCCCCTGTTACACGCTGTTCACATACAAAGTGCACAAATGTAACGCCAAGGGGCACTTTTCCCCTGCACAAACTGTTTCCCTGTTACACGCTGTTTGCATACAAAGTACACGAATACAGGTTGCTTTCGGTTCTATGCTTCACACGAACACCTGGCGTATTTGGGGTGTTCGTGCAGTTTCCCATATCTTCACCATAATGTGTTTCACACATACGAACAGCATCTATTTAGACGAATTTAGCTGATTATAAGTGAATGCTACATGATTTCGGTTGGGTCCACCTACAGGTAAATATTGGTATTACAGCAAATAGTAGTTTTTGTTTTTTTTCATATGAACACATTTCATGGCTAAACGGTCTTGGTTGTTGCAATTACATGTGTTGTATTTTTCTTAGGTTCGGTTGGTGGCATATTATCTTAATTTACTGTGGTTTTCTCATATAAACCAGCAAGTTATCTGTTATAGGTTAGTTCATATTTCATCAACTATTTTTTCTGGTTCTATACACTTCTCTGTTGGTCATACGGATGTTTTCCTCATTTAGGTAATACACCCTATCCAACTTGTTACTCCTGACGAAGTTACTCATCATTCCCATCGACTGTTTCATATTCTCCGTGTCTGACAGTGGGGTAGGTCATCTTTATTATTGGGGTCCACGATTTGGTCCGCTCAGTGTACTATATTCTCAGATACTATTTAAGTTTCTCAATTTTAGGTTGCCATACCCTGCTACTCTCATTTCCATACTCCTTTCAAAACCTAAGTTTCAGACTATACAGTCTCAGGTACGATTATTACTTTACGTCCCACGTACGGGTCCCTATTTCTAGAATTACTGGCGGTTAGGGATATTAGGCCAATTAGGATAAGTTTTTCTGGCCTTCGAGCTATAAGTAAGTGGTCCCGCAAGGCCTACTCTCATACTCTGAGGTTACGCCCATACAGTCCAACACATAGTTAGTCGCCTCACATGCTTGCATAGAGAGGGCTTCACTGATCAAGCCCAGTCTATTTTCTGCTGTTATTTGTCACCGAGGGACCTACACCCTGCCACAACGTTACATGTGGCCTCACATTTTCCCTCGGGCCAATGCATAGTTAGAGCCTCTCCTGCCGCTTGGCAATTAACGAGCCCTCACCCGTCACTTAGTGGTAATTTTCGCCACTTGGCATTAGCTAATCTGCCAGTAAAGGCTCAGGTTCCATGTAACAATACCATACCTTACAGTCTTAGTTACGACAATTTACGTTTAGAGTTCCACAATGGTTCACTGTTATAGAATCTACTGGCTATTAGGAATCTAGGTGTCCAATGGGTAACAAATTCTCGGCCTTCATGCCATAGGCAATTGGTCCAACGAGGCCTACTCCCATCCTCGTACTCGGATGTATATGCCCATCGGTCCTATTACATAGTTTATTGCCTCGCACTGTCGCATAGAGAGGGCCTCACCCATCATTCTTTTACTTATACTTCCTGTACTATCTACTGTTTTCTTTTCACCAAGAGGCTTAAGTCACAAAGCCCCTCGGCCAACCACCTCTAGCCGCTTGGCAACTAGCAGGGCCTGACTTGTCACCCCTAGTTGAATTTTCGCCGCTTGGCATTAGCTAGTATGCCAGTAGCATCGGGGGTTCACACTTACAGGTACCTCTTTATATTTTAGTATGTCTCAAACTCCGGATATTCCAGATAAACTGTCACTTCCCAGCACCCCTGCTAGGCCTGGGACTCCTGCCCACGGGATAGAAGCAACTAGTCCTCCATCACTAAGAACATGGACTATCCCACGCATCATTGCCGAATTCTGCAGTAGAAATATCCCATTCCTGGCTACTGCCAGGAAGTCTGAGTTGTTCAAACTGCTCAAGGTCAACACAGATGACCCTGATGCTGGGGAAGGGCCTAGTGTATTCCAAACGCCTGATGTCCATGCAATGATGACATCACTGATTTCTTCAGTTGGACTGATCAATGATAGATTGGGACCATTAGAAGCAGCATCAGCTACTACAACCCCGGCTAATTCTCCAGTACCAAGGGGGGTCCCTGAGGTCATTACATCTTCGCATATGATCCCTGCCCTTCTCAAAAAGGACATCCTGGAGGGCAAAGATGTTAACCTGGTGTCTCTCCGGATAGCCTCCCAGGATAAATTTGAGAACCGGACATATGCTTATTGGGATATTTCCATGGTACTGAAAGCAAGAGACCCGAGGCTTGTAGAATATTGCATATTCTATATGTTCCTATTCAAATACATATTAAGATGTGGCTGTCTAATGGGTTAAAAAGAACAGATGGTGTTTGCTGTTCTGTACCATGGATTCTGGAATGCTGTATATGGGGATGGTCTTATATGGGGAATTTCCTTATATGGCCAGAGTCTAAACTAAATGTTATGACGTAATTTGGGCTACAAAGGGCAGAGGACAAAGGACCACGCGCTCTTCCTTCTACGAACCGTTTTGCTCTCCTCTGATATCCTGAGTTGCTGATACAAAGACGACTCTCTGTAACGTCGTTAAGAAATACCATCTGTTAAGTATATTATTGTTTGCTGTTGAAGTAGAATAAATGCATATTTTTTTATAAAGAACTTCAGATTGCGTATTAGTACTTTTCATTAATATAGACATATATCAGTGTGGCAAGCCTCTGACTCAAAGAAGAAATATCTATATATAAAAGACTTATTCAACTAAATAAACACACAGCCAGTTATTACAAGGCTGAATAAGAAATTATCCTTACCTGAATTTGTCTTGGCCTTTGGCATATATAGGGATGTTTATTGTTCCACTTATCACGATAAAAGGGAAGAACTAGATGTGTACATGTACAAGCTGGTGGATCTGGGGTACAAATACGGTGGTACTGCTTTCTATGACTACCACCGTTCCTTTCCGCAAAAGTCGCTGCAGCTCTGGCTCAGTTAAACTTCAGTATGGATTGGTGTAGGTTGGACACCAAGCTATTCTGCAGGCACTCTGTGGGCCTCAGCACACCGGTTTGTTTGGTATGAACATCCACTTCGCACTCCACGAATTTGTGCCCTAATTCGGCTGACGTTTCGCAGGGCCAATCAATTCCCTTTGCACCCCCGAAAATGACTAGGAAATTGAAGGATAAACTGGGGCGGGACATTGTATTTGTATTGTATTGCATCAAGGAGCAAGGTTTATACTATTTCTTCGCCAGGCTTACTGTCGGTTCCATTACATTTTTGCTGAGACACTATGCTGGCTGCTACTTAATGTGTGCAGATGCCCAACTGTTATTCATTACTTAGACGATTTCCTTACAGTCGAAGACAACTCTCTACCCCCACGCAGTCTCCTGACCATCATCGGCCTTTTTGAATCTCTGGGTATATCTGTCTCCCCTAAAAAGACAGAAGGCCCCGATTTCCTGGGGATTCAACTGGTCTCAGTTAGGATGCAGTCCTGTCTTCCTCGTGATAAAATTCAGCGAATCATGTCTAGTGTTGACTTATACTTGCGACTGGGTTCTTGCAACAGGTACGAACTACAGTCTTTGCTGGGCTCACTCAATTTTGCCATGAGGATTATTCCACAAGGCAGGTCTTTCATATCACGTCTCCTTTGTTTGTTTCCTGGCCTTCACTCAGACAATACACGTATCACTTTGGACCCTCACGCAATGGCCGACTTACTTATGTGGCGCACCTTTTTACTTAATTGGAACGGGAAAGCAATGTTTCCCCCACTGATATCTGACAGCTCCCTGACAATCTGGACAGATGCGGCAGCGAACACTGGGTTTGCAGCCATCTGTGGTAACAATTGGCTCTGGGGTCCTTGGCCTGTCGAAGTCATAGGCCTACCCGGGCTCTCTAAGATTTCAGCCTTGTTTGAACTGTATCCCATAGTGGCGGCATCCATTACCTGGGGTCCGGAATGGTCAGGTCACTCAGTCAGATGCTTCACTGACAATCTAGCTACCTGCCACATTGTTAACAAAGGGCGATCATCGTCACTGACGGTCATGAGGTTTTTGAGGAAACTCATGTGGGTGGCAGCTAATTACCAGTTTTTCATCACCTGTATGCACGTTCCCGGGCCCCTGACCACCTGTCTTGTTTCCGCTTACAGGCATTCTACGAGACTCTGCGCACAGCTTCCTGGCTGCCTTCTCCTATTCCCCTATTTCGAGACATGTTCATGGATTAGATACGTTATTCAACATCACATGCTAGTATTACACCCTAATAAAACAGGTTTTTTTCCTTCTACCAAATTAAAACCTTACTGAAAGGCATTCAGAAAGCAGACCCTATATTACCAGACTACTCATCCAAGGCAAACTATTCCAGTCCTTATCCAATTTATTGAATACCTTTCCATTCAAACCAATTACGAAATGGTCATCAAAACAACCATATACCTAGCTTTCTACGGCTTCCTAAGACCAAGAGAATTCACCTCTATCAAGCTGATACCGACTACCTAACTATTAAAAATATATATTGAGGATCATTACATCCTGTCCCTATATCATACCAAAACAAACCAAATGAGACAACCGGTTAACATATCCTTCTACCCGACCTACAATAAGAGGTGTCCCGTTCAGGTGTCAGACAAATACTTCAGCACCTTCAATAAGCAACCTAACCAACCACTTCTTGAATTACACGGGTGCACACTCACTACGTCCAAGTTCATGGTATACGTGCGCATGCTGTTAACTAGACTTGGCCTCAATTCAAATCAATATTCAGGCCACTCGTTCCGCATAGGGGCAGCCTCATCTGCCTTTGCCAACAACACTTCAGCCCATATCATAAAGGCAATGGGTCGCTGGAAATCATCCACCTACACCGTATATATCCCTGAACCAGTCACCGAGGTTCGTCAGGCCTTTCTAGACTTGTCCAAATAATTGATGTATTGTAGTACGAATAAAATAACGATATCTCAACCATCTTTTGCTCTCGTTTATTACAGGCCTACTGCATTGTCGGTTCCAGCACACCACAACTGACAGGTGTTTAAAGTTATGTTATGCTATTGGTATATGTTATCTAACCATTACTGCATTATTGCTCCAACCTCAAATTTAAGGCTGGGCCTGTAGTTGTGGGAGGGGCTTGGTGTCCCCTTTAAAAGGGCCTCCAATCCCCTCTCACATACCGATATTGGTCTGACGAGTTGACCCTCCCATCACTCCCTCTTTTCACATCACCCTCTAAGGTGGGCCCTCTTTTATTACAGGCCTGCTGCATTGTCGGTTCCAGGACACACCACAACTGACTGGTGTTTAAAGTTATGTTATGCTATTGGTATATTATTATTATTATTATTTTATTATTTATATAGCGCCAACAAATTCCGTAGCGCTGTACAATGGGATGTATATGTTATCTAACCATTACGGCTTTATTGCTCCGCCCACAAATATATGTATGTGTGTGTGTAATATATATATATATATATATATATATATATATGTATGTGTATATATATATATATATATATATATATATATATATATATATATATACACTTCATTTTCCAATTTAGGATGTATATAAACCTCTCATGGTGAACCAGGAACTACTTGACATTTGATCCGGTTGAAGAAGCCACATTGCAGTGGCGAAACGCTTCCCGTTTATATTTGGACATTGAGCCATATTTTATTTATATTTATTTTGTTAATGAATTTAATTTTTGATATTCTTCATCCTGGTTCCCGATTTTATAATCCACACATGGGAGTGCAGTCCTCAACTGGACAGCGCCTATTGTGGGGATATTTATGGGATAATAATAGTAAACAGTTGAGAATTGCCCACTAATTCAATTCTCAGATCCCAAAGAACGTTTATCGTGTTAAGTGAAATGTATACCATATAAATAATATTCACAATGTATAAAAATAGATTTTATTTATGATAACCAATAATTAACAAATAATATTATGTAACATGCGTGACAATAATTAATGAATATTCAGTATAAATGGTATGCAATACAAAGAAATGGGTATTACGTTTCAATGGCTATTAACTCATTATCTGTCAAGACTTCTACGATTTATGACTAGCTTTCACACAGGCTGAAAGTGAAACTTTTCACAGAAGAACAGAATTCCTCAGAGTGCAGCGTAAGGTCGTAAAGTTTAGCAGACAGTTAGAATAACCCTTTCAATGCTGGCTAGATCTCCTAGGTAGTTAAGATCTATTCTTATGTAATTTTAAATAAAATAACATTTAACCCAGTTCATTAGTCATTTTCTTAAAATCATCCAATAAGAGAATTTACCACATTATATAAGCAGATTTTAATTTGTCTAAAAGATATCTATCTTAATTTAGAGCAAATCAATACACCTGGATAAAAACAGCGGTATGCTAACACGTGATAATATCACATCAATATATAATTATTCTTAATTCCACCTGCAGAATGGAATGTTTATAACTATATATTCTTAGTTAACTAAGATTTCTTAATATGGAAATCTGACCGTGCTTTATCCAGTCATATATAATGCTATTAATATAATTTAATTAATTTAATTTAATTAAATGAAACCAGTATAATTACCAGTTGAGTAGATATTTCATCCGATTGGTAGTCTCTCTGCATGGAGGTGTTGGTTAGAAAGTCAGTAAATTCTAAGTGTTAGAGTTTTAGGAGTAGAGTGTTAGTCTCAGATGTTGTCCGAGTTGGAATCCCCAAACTTCCAATTCCTCTCTCCTCTCCTTTGCATATCTTGCATCTGCCTCCTTCTCTCGTCTTTCTATCTTCCCTTTGTCTTAACTTTTAAAGGGCCAGACTCTCTGTACGTCATCAGTTGATAACCCAATAGAAGCACTAGAGGTGTGGTTATCTTCCAGATCGCAAATTAGTTATTTGGTCTGTAGAGGGCAGTCTTGTCCCACTAAACATACCTATCCAGGAAAGAGTTAACTTTTCCTGGTGGCTATTTTGACGTCATTTTGGCCTATCTAGATAGTGGCTATAACTTACGTATCCTTCAAAGATCAAAGGGTTTCTTAAATTTTGTCCAGACTATGTGTCTGGCAAATCTGCTATAATTTCTGATATGACAGATCATGAACTAAGTTTACCCTTTTCCATACAATGGTACTATATATATATATATATATATATATATATATATATATATATATATATATATATATATATATATATATATATATATATATATATATACACTTCATTTTCCAATTTAGGATGTATATAAACCTCTCATGGTGAACCAGGAACTACTTGACATTTGATCCGGTTGAAGAAGCCACATTGCAGTGGCGAAACGCTTCCCGTTTATATTTGGACATTGAGCCATATTTTATTTATATTTATTTTGTTAATGAATTTAATTTTTGATATTCTTCATCCTGGTTCCCGATTTTATAATCCACACATGGGAGTGCAGTCCTCAACTGGACAGCGCCTATACATAGAGTAATTTGAGGCTCCCGTTTTTTTTTTGTTTTTTTTTTATTCTTTATTTTCATTGTGCAGGTGGGTACATGTCAGTTTCCAACGCCACAACAGCGTACTTACATATGTCTATACAAGCTTAACAGTGGCAAGAGTACGTGCGCATTTTTGAAATATATAAGCAAGAACAATATAACAGGCTGAACAATAGTGGAATGCTACTGCAGTGTAGATTCGGGGGTGTGTGAGGTAAGTTGCATTGCGGTGTACTACTGCAGTGTTAGAAGTGCTGGGACAAGCTAGTCTGCTTGAGAGTCTAGGCAGGTGATTCAAACATGAGGAACAGGATCTAAGGGGTTGTAGTGAAGTATATTAAGTAAATGAGCGGGTGGATAGGCTACTCTGGATGGTTAATTCAGTTAGCCCCTTTGTTCATAACTGTGTTGTACATATCGACACAGGACTCCTAGCTTCAGCATCCTTAGAGTCATTGTGGAAGTCAAAGGGGAAGGTCTAGAAAATAATTACAGCACAAGAAGAATCACTGGAGGCTCCCGGTTTGTAAGTACCCACTTGGGATATTTATTTTCACTACAACACCACAGACTGTGCTACACAATCCTCTGTTTATCTATTCCCCTCCAGGACAAGATACACATCCTAAGTAGGGCTGGGTCGCCTATACGGACCCAGTAGCTATTCACAATAGAGCTGGGTCCACAGCTCTTTGTTTGTGAGTGTATATACCCTATTTATATGCAGATTTTTAAATCTTGTACAATCTACACTATATTTCATTATTTCTTGTGGATATGAATGAAACTGTGGGAATTTCATCCTAATTATATCTAAAAAGGTGATTGTTTGTTATCGTGTGTGTGTATATATGTATGTATGTATATACACACACACACATATATACATACATCCACATATATATATATATATATATACACATATATATATATATATATATATATATATATATACACACACACACACACATTACATGGCACAAGGACTTATGGGGCTGGCATACATTTTTTTTCAGGGCTGCTTTGAATTCCCAGTCCGGTCCTGAAGATAATGATAGAAGTGGTAAGGGGGGTTTAAAGTTAGAGAGTGGTTAATGTCAGATTTAGATTACATTGGGCATTTAATGTTATGAGGATTTAGAATTTGAAAGGGGTTAAAGTTGTAGTGTTAGGGCTGTTTAAAATGACTGGTTTAGGATTTGACTAGAGTTAAATTTAGAAGTTGGGTACAATGGGGTGTCAGAATATTGAGTTTACAATTGGGTGAAATTTAGTGTTGGGGTACATGAAAAGTTTTCTTTCTAAGAGAAGTTAAGTTAAACCTAGGATTAGGTAAAGGATTTTTTTCAGGTTTTGGTGCTTAAACCCTTAGTGACCAGACCGTTTTTCAATTTTCTTACCGTTAAGAACCAGGGCTCTTTTTACATTTGTGCGATGTTTGTGTTTAGCTGTAATTTTCCTTTTACTAATTTACTGTACCCACACATATTATATAGCATTTTTCTCACCATTAAATGGTATTTCTAAAGATACCATTATTTACATCAAATCATAATTTACTATAAAAAAATATATAAAATATGATGAAAAAAACAAAACACACTTTGACCCCCAAAATTGTTACGCATGTACAACCGCCAAAAAAACAACCCGTGTTAATAGTTTCTAAATGTTGTCATGAGTTTAGAAATACCCAATATTAACATGTTCTTAGCTTGTTTTGGAAAGTTATAAGTACAAGTAGCACTTTGATATTTCCAAACCATTTTTTTCAAAATTTAAGTTACATTGTAACACTGATATCTGTCAGGAATTCCTGAATAACCCTTCACATGTATATATATTTTAAAAGAAGACAACCTAAGATATTAAACTTGGGGTATTTTGACTTTTTTCATGCTCTTTTCTTGCAACCATTTTACCACCAATCTATTCCGAATTTAAAAAAATAAAATAATTTGTAATTTTTTTTGACACACATAGCAATTTAAGAATACATGTACGGAGAGCTTTAAGGGTTACTGCCAAAGAACACCCCAATATGTTTTCAGCAACATACCCCCCATGTATAGGTGTGTCGGGTTCTCTGGCGGCTAAAAGACCTTAATTAGAGGGTGCACATTCCAGTTCTCCAACTTGGAATTTTCACAACTGGTCATCATGCACCCATGTCCTATTTGGGACATTTCTGAAGCAGGCCATTGTAATTTACCCCCATCAAACCATATATTTATATTTAACTAGACACCCTAGGGCAGGGATAAGCAATAATGATGTCCTGAACGGTTCGCCACGAACGGTTCGCCGCGGACTCATCATTGAGTAAACTTTGACCCTGTACCTCACAGTCAGCAGACACATTCCAGCCAATCAGCAGCAGACCCTCCCTCCCAGACCCTCCCTCCTGGACAGCATCCATTTTACATTCATTGTGAAGCTGCATTCTTAGTGAGCTGTCCAGGAGGTGGGAGGATCTGGGAGGGAGGGTCTGCTGCTGATTGGCTGGAATGTGTCTGCTGAATGTGAGGTACAGGGTCAAAGTTTACTCAATGATGAGTCCGCGGCGAACCGTTCGCGGGGAACCCTTCGGGACATCACTAATAGGCAACCTTCGGCACTCCAGATGTTGTGGACTACATCCCCCATAATGCTCTTACACCCATAAGGCTGGCAAAGCATCACGGGAGGTGTAGTCCAAAACATCTGTAGTGCCGAAGGTTGCCTATGCTTGCCCTAGGGTATTTCAAATGGTGGTATTTTAAAACTTTCCATGCACTAAATCTACCACCAGTCTTTGTCAAACGTTTGGGTAGTGATTTTTTTGTGTTATTTTTCACACTCATTGTACTTTAGGAATGGATTCTCAGCTCCTGTTATGTATTACTTCCAAAGAACACCTTAATATGTGTTCAGCAACATCTCCTGAGTACAGTGATACCCCATATGTATAGGTGTGTTGGGTTCTTTGGGGGCTAAAAGACCTTTTTTGGAGTGTGTGCATTCCAGTTTTCCAACGTGCTATTTTCACAGCTGGTCATCATGCACCCATGTCCTATTTGGGAAATTTTTTAAGCCAGCCAATGTAATGTACCCCCATCAAACCATATATTTTTTGAAAAGTAGACACCCTAGGGTATTTCATATGGTGGTATTTTAACACTTTTCATGCACTAATTTGACCACAAGTCTTTGTCAACCTTTTGGGTAGTCATTTTTTGTATGTTATTTTTCACATATGTACTTTAGGCATGGATTCTCAGCTCCTTTTATGTATGCTGGGTCTGTGATGCCTTTTGAGACCATATGGTAGCTCAGAAATGTGAAATAACCCCATCATTGCATACCATTTTCAAATGTAGGCAACCCAGGGTATTCCAAATGGGGTATTTCCAGTCTTTCGTAGTAGCCACTTAGTCACAAACGCTGGTCAAAGTTAGCATTTTTATTTTTTGCATTTTTATTTACACAAAAACTGCCTTTTTACTGGGGATTTCATCGTCATGACAAGTTTTACTGTTGTAAACACTCATATTTGTGTTCAGCGAAGTCTCCCGAGTATAACAATACTCCCCATGTACAGATTTTATGCTGTTTTGGAAAGGGTCAGTATAGGGCTTGCCCAATTCAGTTTGCCAGATTGGTTTGCTGGGTCTGTGTTGCCTTTTGAGACCATATGGTAGCCCAGTAATGTGAAATAACCCCATCATTGCATACAATTTTCAAATGATAACCCAGGGCATTCCAAATAGGGTATTTCCAGTCTTAATCATAAATGCTGGCCAAAGTTAGCGTTTATATATAAATTTTAGCTTTTGCACTCCTACCTCCTGGGTACCGGGTGCCCAGCCACACTGCAATATAAAAAAATAAACGATTACCGGCACTCAGTCAGTTCAGGCAGTCCCCCTGCAGCCAGCAATGTGGACACCTATTGGGGCCATGTGACTGCTCTTTTAGGGCAATTTAGGGGTCCTAAATTGGCGAGGGAGGGGGTCTCTCTGGGCTCAGTCCAGAGAGTCACCCCTAAGAAGAAGACCAATCACCGGCAGGGGAACGGCGGTGATCGGTAAGTACATGGGGAGGGAGAGGTAGGGAGGGTAGAGGGTTAATTTTTAAAACCCCTAGTTTCCTCCTCCTCCAAAAAATTAATAAACCTCCTTCCTACCCCCTCACCCTAAAAATAGTGATGGGGGAACAATAACTAAGTACCTGTAAAAAAAGAAATAAAACTTACCATCTGATGTCTTCTTTTTTCTAAAATCTTATTTTTTCAGCCCCAAAAAAGGCCAAATAAAAAACCATAATACCTGTTGCACTTTAAAAAAAAAAAAAAAACCTGAGCGCAAAAAAAAACACAGACGCTGAAAAAGTAATCCACCTTCACCCATGGAGGACACTGCACAGACTGAGCTCCGCAGGGCGGGGGAAGGCTTATAAAGCCTTGCGCTGCCCTGCAATTAGGCTCAGAGCACTCTGATTGGTTGGTTTAAGCCATCCAATCACCGTGCTCTGACTGGTAAATGAAGAGACTGACAGGTAAGTCTCTACATTTACCTGTCAGAGCACTGTGATTGGTTGGTTTGAAATCCAACCAATCAGAGTGCTCTGTGTCATTTTACACAGCGTGAGAACGTTCTTTGTAATTCTCCCACGCTGTGTAATTTGACTCATAACAACACTCTGATTGGTTGATTGAAATGAGTTGATTTATGAGTCAAATTACACAACGTGGGAAAATTCCAAGGAACAATTAGGCTCAGAGTGCTCTGAGCCTAATTGCAGGGCGCCCTGTGGAGCTCAGTCTGCGCTGTGCCCTCCATGGGTGAAAATGGATTACTTTTTCAGCGTCGGGTTTATTTTCTTCGTCTGATTTTTTTGCGCTCTCTTTTTTTTGTTTTTTTTTCAAAGTACAACGGGTATTATGTTTTTTTATTTGGCCTTTTTTGGGGGCTGAAAAAAGAAGATTTTAGAAAAAAGAAGACATCAAATGGTAAGTTTTATTTCTTTTTTTACAGGCAATTAGTAAGGGTTTATTAATTTTTTGGGGAGGGGGTGACTAGGGGTTTGGGAACCACTAGTCAGCTGGGGGGGTAACATTTTTGTTTAGGGCTCCCACACGCCGCTCAGGGGTGGGGGCCAGGGGGAGGACAATAGGTCCCCCCCTTATTTTACTTTAGGGCCCCCACCCACCGCTCAGGGGTGGGGGCCGGGGTGGAGGACAATAGGTGCCACCCTCATTGTTATTTAGGGCCCCCACCCGCCGCTCAGTGTTGGGGGCAGAGGGGATGACAATAGGTCCCCCACCCGCCGATTAGGGGTGGGGGGGAGGAAAATAGGTCCCCATTCTCATTTAGGACCCCCCACCCCTCGTTATTTAAGGCCCCCACTCGCCGCTCAGTGGTGGGGTCCGGTGGGAGGGCAATAGGTCCACCCTCATTGTTTTTATGGCCCCCACCCACTCCTCAGGGGTGGGGGCCGGGGTGGAGGACAAAAGGTGTCCCCCCTCATTGCTATTTAGGGCCCCCACCCGCTGCTCAGGTGTGGGGTCCAGGGGACACACGATAGGTTCCCCCCCATTATCATACAGGGCCCCCACCCGCCGCTCAGGGGTGGGGGTCAGGGGGCAATAGGTCCTCCTTCAGTTTAAAAGCCCCCACTCGTGCGGCACGGGTGGGTGCTGGGGAGGGGGGACACTTGTTTTTTTTTTGTTTGTTTGTTTTTTTAACAGTGAGCAGCCACAGGCTCCTCACTGTTTAGTAGACATGCCCCTACTCGCAGTATAGCAAGTATGGGCAGAATTTACTAACACTAAGCAATCTTTACTTAGTATTAGTAAATTTGGCTGAAAGACCAATTTAGGTCTTTCAGCCTTTTGGTAGATAGCTCCCTAATTCCGTGGGAAATAGGGAGTTATCTACTTACTCATTCCCATCCATTAACTGGCTTAGTAACTTACATTTTATATGAACGTGTTACTTGATTGTTGTATGTGTTGCAAATGCTTACAGCTGAATCCTGGCTATGTGTATATACTTTTTATTTAAACTGATATACAGTGTAACATTCTTCCACCTAGTATATTAGTACTTTGGCAATTCTGTCCTTCGGCACTTCGGACATTCGGCGCTTCGGGACTTCGGCGGTTCGGTTCAGCATTCTGAAATTCGGCAATTCACCAATTCAGCTATTTGGACATTCAAAAGTATCAGAATGTCCGAATTACCCTAAATGACATTTGGAATGAAACGAATTGCCGCGCCGCTATCCACGATGTCTAGACTTGTGCAAGGGCTGAAAGGTACGTAAATCTCACCTTTCAAACCCTCACATGAAGGGGTATATCTAGATAGATAACAGTAAATTATAGTGTTATGAATACATGTTTAAATTCTGAATGCTATAGTGTTTCTCTAAATTTGGGATTAAGGAACTAGGTCTAAGGACAAGTTTGAGAAAGGTTAAATTTAGGGCTAGAGGTGATAAGGGTGAAGGAATTTGCAAAGTAACCACCCTCCTATGATTGATCGTATAGCTGCAGTAGGAGTTATACAATCTGTATCAAACAATGCTGTCACCTTTTCCTCTGCATGGCATTTCCTGGGTGAGGTCATCTATTGAGACTGGGAGAAATAAAGAGGAATGGGTTCTTCACAGTAAGAACAATAAGAATGTTGAATTCTCTACACAAAGTGGTTGTGGTCATTCCTTCAAATTGTTTTTTTCGTAACAACATCAGTGGACTTAAATCTGTTTTTTTTCAACCTAGATTACTATGTTGCTGGTTCCTTATCATCAGATCATCTGAAGTCTCCTATAGGTGGTGCCTCTTCCCCAGGACATAAACTCTCTCGTTATCCCCTCTTTGCCGCCATCACCTTAACCTCTGCCTGTCCTACAAATTAATATCACTTTATCGCTTACTTGGAAGGGTTACAGGAGAACAAGATAATGATGGCTTTGGCCCTAGACTTATTGAAATGCAATCATCAAGTATGGTACTGTTTTTTTTAAGAATGACCCACATCCTCACCAGAAATTTAGATGCATCAATTTAATAGTCAGTTCTCCTGGTAAATACATGTGACACATGATTGTCTCTACTTAAAAATTGGACCTCATTACTTTTATTCAGGGGTTGCGCTATACCAAAGTAAAATTTTGGAGTCTCTTGCTGGGCTAGCCCTGGGTATAAAAAAAGTTCACTAGTGGGGGGGGGGGACCGGTCCCCTCTTTATTTTACAGGCCCCATTTCTAACGACTAGGCAGTAACTATGTGTAACTATTTAACTGTATGCTCACTAGCGGCCTATAGAGATTAACATTGGGCAAATAAACTAATATGAATAGGTGACTGAATGCCAGAAAAATGTGAAGAATGACCGAGGAAATTGAAAAAATTGTGCGGCACACATCTCTAATAGTTATTACTAGTGTATTTAAGACAATCTCTGTCAGTAGAACAGATTCTGGTAGTTTCTACCAAACGCCAGATAATCAGCATTTTGTTACAAAAATAAAACATTTTTGTTCTTGAAAATAAATAAATTTACCATATATTGTTATATATATTATATTGTCTTAACAGGTCTTTATTGATAAATGTGTGCTGAATATATATATTTTTTTTTCAGACCAGTTGTATTTAGCGTGGAGGACATGATGTTTGAAGCAAACTTTATTTTAGCTACGCTGGAACAATCAGAAAGTAGAATATCAACTCAAACATCACAAGGCACAGTTGTTGGGTAAGGAATACAAGTTTATACAATATGTATCAATTAAAGTGCTTTGAACAGTTTTTAGTTTTTCTCGAAGCATGATAAAAAAAAAAAAAATCAGACAAAAAAATGCTTCATTTGATCACGCGTACTTTTGTGGCAGGAATAAAATATATTAGGACAGCCATTCTACATTATAACTCCAATACAATTGCAAATCACTTCTATAAATGTATGTCGTTAATGAGGACAATAAATAAATTATATATATTACAAAAGTACTCTGATCACTACATGGATGCTATGTCTATACCTCTCTCAATGAACACTGTTGATTTTCTTTATTAATTATGCTACAAGTACAGATTTGAATACACTATCAAATTAACTTAATAAACCCATATGTGGAAATTAAGAAAGGAAAGTTTCTCTAGTGTTAGGGACCAGGAACCAGACAGAGACAGAATGTTAGATGTAAAACACTTTTTAGGAGGCGAACTGGGGTCGGGAACCAAAGCGGGTAGTGAGACAAGCCGAAATCAGGAGAACGGAGAGCAGCGGAGTCAGGGACCAGGCCAGAAGTCAGGGACCAGGAAAACACAGGAAATGTACCGGGAAATAGGAAACCACACAAGAGCAAGGAGGTACTGGGAGTTGCTGCTTAAATAGCCTGCACTGATTAGCATCCGCGAGTGGATCCAGGCTTCGGGGGAAGCGAGCATGAAAGGAACCTCGGCTACATGGGTGGGAGCCGAGGAGAGGCGGCCGCTCTCCCGGTTCTCTGGCTGAAGAGGGAGCAATATCACATCCCCTCCCCCCCGCCGGACCAGTGGGGGATATCACGGTCCCTGCCGAGCTGAACGACCGCAGCCCTGGACAAAGCAGAGGTAGCGGCGACACTCTCGGGCAGAATAAGAGCGGCGACACCCAAGATGGCGGACGGGCCTAACTCCACAACACGCGGCAAGCAAATAATGCAACCAGAGGCAGCAGGCCCTAACAGCAAAGCAACCGACAAAATCGAGGAGCTCTTTAACAAATTTTGGGCAAAGTTATCACGTAGAGCGAAGCAAATGGCATCCATACAAAAGTTACCCACGGGCGAAAGTAGAAGCAGCGAGCTGAGGCGCGGGAAACCCCCGGAAGGCGGGAAGGTGTCCCAAGCTAATACAACAAGCAGAGGCTACCCACCCGGGCGGAGAGCACAGAGGGTCCTAATCGGCAAGCACAAACTACCCCCAAGGAGGGCTGCAACATATACACAACAGCTTAAACCAAGAACATGCAAGGTCCAACCAAACAAGAAGATCACAGACCCCAGAAGACACCAAGGTCACTACCAAGAGGTACCAACCCCTCCGAGACCCTGGGGCAGGACTGACAATCGGTTACACATCACCACAATATTAGCCATTTCAACAGTGGCAAGGAACGTAGGAGTGCCTGCCAGAGGAGCCTCAACGGGACCCACCCAATGACAACTCTACATGGCACACCTACCATGGTCCACGAGCAGAGGTCTGGGATCAGCACACAGTCTCTCCTGCACCTGAGTGCCACACGCCTACCAGACAAGGAATCAGCCGGTCTCCGCTGGCTCACCTGCGGGATCGGATGATGGACAGCACCGAAGGCGGACTCTGCCTATGCAAGCTTAAGAGTGGTGATAAGGCATAACCTCACCGAGGCTGGTGCACTGTTCCCCTACTTATTGTTATCTCAGTTTGCTAATACAGTAGGCAAGGATAGACCAATTTACTTTAATTTTGTTAATTAGCCATGTTTGTTTGTTTTTTTGTTTTTTTATCTATGTTTCTCCCCTCGTAATACACTAGCAGAATGACCATCAACAAATGTTTTCATTGTGTATGGCTGATACTTAAAGGTTACTAACAAAATGTGCAGAACTTAAGTGCCAAATTGTGAATCTTGCCAGATATTTAGACATCTGCCTGACCACCCTGTGGAGCCTTGTTTCATGTAGATGTGGAGGCAGTAACACATCCTGTGTGTTTTTAAAATTTATGCTTTATGCCGTAGCCGATTTGCTTCAGACCCAATCTGTCTGCATGGTACCTAAACGTGTGTCTCATAGTAAATACAATATTTAAGCATGTCATAATATAATTAGTGATGTCCCGAACTGTTCGCCGAACGGTTCGCCGCGGACTCATCATTGAGTAAACTTTGACCCTGTACCTCACAGTCAGCAGACACATTCCAGCCAATCAGCAGCAGACCCTCCCACCCACACCCTCCCACCTCCTGGACAGCATCCATTGTGAAGCTGCATTCTTAGTGAGCTGTTCAGGAGGTGGGAGGGTCTGGGAGGGAGGGTCTGCTGCTGATTGGCTGGAATGTGTCTGCTGACTGTGAGGTACAGGGTCAAAGTTTACTCAATGATGAGTCCGTGGCGAACCGTTCATGGCGAACTGTTCGGGACATCACTAAATATAATGTTTAAGCATGTCCTCATATATATCATACATGACCTAAAGCATTACTAGTTAAGCAAGATAGCATTGCAATCTCACTGTTGTTGTTTTAAAAATTTCACTAACCTTTTTGACAAGACATAACTAATCAAACTAATTGTTACTTAAATAACCCTAAAAATTGTGCATGTTTCTCCTAAACCCCAATGTAACACATAAATATGAAACGCTGGAGGATTGCCTTTGGGGTACCTTACAAGCTACTGTTACTTACCTATGCACTACAAAAATAAAGAATTATAAAAAAAAAAAAAAGAGGGAAACATGGAATACGTTAGGAATGGGAAAGACCAAATGCATAAGCTACAGGGTTAACCTTTCGAAATATACGGAATGGCCCAACATAGGTAGGTGTGCCAGTTTTTGCGAGGGTACACGGAGCTGTAGGTTGCTGGAAGACAGCCAGGCCCTCTTCCTGGTCGGCCTGGAGCTTATAGTTTTGCATGGAGCGTCGCAAGGAGTTCTGAACCTATGGTTTTCCCGGAGATGTTCCTCCAATCCCTTGTGTCACAAATGTACTCAAAATGGACAGTTGAAACACATAGTTCACAAAGAATGGGGATAACTGTTGTGGGTCAGACCAGTTGTGACTGTTGTGGGTAGCAGGTCAGACCAGTTGTTCTGGTGGTCCGAAATATAGCAACACAAAAACTGTTCTAAGGCTTGGTTAGCTTGTTCAACAGCACTGTTGGATTGCGGGTAGTAGGCCGAGGGGATGGAAGCTGAATAACCATTTGCACACAGAAAGATCTCCAAAATCTGGACACAAACTGGCTATCCTGATCCAAGATGATCACTTTAGGTAACCCATGTAAACGAAAGACATCCCGAGCAAAGATCAAGGCAAGCTCGTTTTTTTTTTTCCAAGTGAATGCAATGTGACATCTTAGAGAATCGGTCAACATCCATGAGAATGATCATGGATAAATCCATGGACCAGTGAGTCCAATGTCGTTCACCAGTAGGTATAGTTTGCAGGAGACCTACTGTGGGTGTCATGGTCTTATTTTGAGCACACACAGGACAGGCATCTACAAAAGCAGTGACATCCAAACAGAGTCTAGACTACCAAAAGTGACAAAAGATGGACCATATTAACTGATTTTTGCCTGGTTGTTTAGCTGTTTTGGATTTGTGATATATACCTAATAATTTAGTGTGGAGTTGAACTGGTACAAAGAAATGACCATTAGGTTTCTCTGTAGTAGCATTAACTTGTGCAGCCAGAATTTCCTCGCCTAATATCTCAGATTTGCACCTATCTGAAGCCACGGGTATCCCAAAAAGACCAGGTAATATGGTGAGGAAATCACCTGAAGTTGGATCATCTTATGGTGTAGAGCCCCTACAGCCACAGATATCATCAATGGCTTTTAAAATTAGTGGAGAGGCGCAAGGCTGTAAGGGTATAGAGTGCTCCAATGCAAAGGCACTGTTTATAAAGAAGCCTGCAGCCCCAGATTTGAGTAATGCCTAGATATTAATGGATGACCCAGGTCAGGAGAGGACAATAGGAACCAACGGTTCGTCTTATTAGAACACAGGGAACGCAGAGAAGCCACCCAAAGTGTGTCCCTGACAGGACCTTAGGTGCGGGGATTTACCCAGACAAATCGGGCAAGACTTTAACAGGTGACCCATTTGGCCTCAGTACAGGCACAGGTCTTCCCTCCTCCTAAAGGCCCTCTCGTCGACAGAGAGGCATGTGAAGACTAACAGCATCGGCTCCACACCGCCAGAGGATTCAGGATCAGGAGGCATGGGAGGAGAGGGAGACTTGGTTGGGGAAGAAAAGCTTGGTGCCAAATATACAGCAGACATCTGCAGGCGCTACCTGAATGAGGTTCTTTTTTCGCAGTCTGATATGAATGAGGGTGGCAAAGGATATCATTCCTCGAGATCCTTGGATATATATCTGGCTGCAATCTCATCCCTAATAAAATCGGAGAGCCCATGTGAAAAGGCAGCCCCAAGAGCCTCGTTGTTCCTGCCAACCTTTGCTGCCAGGAATATTTTGGCATACTCAGCAACTGTTCTCATGCCCAGTTTCATAGACATGAGTTATTTGGCAGCAGATGTGAAGTGGGCTGGAATATCAAATACCCTTTTGAAGGTCACAACAAATTCAGGGTAATTGTAAATAATGGGTCTCTCTGCCTCCCAGAAAGGATTTACCCAAGCTAGGGCTTTATTAGACAACAAACAAATCTTGAACCCAATTTTGCTTCTGTCTGTGGGAAATGCCTGGGGAAGCATTTCAAGGTATATTCCAACCTGGTTTAAAAATCCTCTGCACTGAGCTGGGTTGCCCCCAAAATTCTGGGGGAGCGGGGCAGACCCAGTAATGCCTCTAGCCGCAAAAAGTTTGGAGACTACAACCGGTGTTGAAACAGGAAGTGAGACAGAGGAGGCCACAACCGCAGGCTAACCCGGATGCTGGATCCAGATGTGCAGTAGGAATCAGAAAGGTCTGCAGTGCATTCACAAACTGGTCCAAAAGGTGGTCCTGCAGGTCCAACCAAGTAAATACATTAGGTATAGGTGGATTTCCTGTACTATCCAGAATCATGGCCCTTGTGTAATGTTAGGGACCAGGAACCAGATAGAGACAGAACGTAAGATGCAAAACACCTTTATTAATAAAAAATAGTAAAATGAAAATAATCCAAAAGCAAAGTCCAGGAGACGAGCTGAGGTCAGAAACCAAAACAGGTTGTCAGACGAACCGGAAACAAGAGAACGGAGAGCAGCAGGGTCAGGGACCAGGAAAACACAGGCAATGTACTGGGAAACAGGAAACCATACAAAAGGGCAAGAAGGGACTAGGCTCTGCTGCTTAAATAGCGTGCACTGATTAGCAAAAGGGGTTGGCTAATAACTAGGTGAGTAACCATTGCAACAGTAATGAAAGGAGATGATTGCTAAAAGCAGCTAAATAGCTCAGACACAGAGTAAGAAAGGGTTGATGTTTAAAACAGCAGATACAATCTGAAACCTAGTTCGCAGAAACTATTCCTTAGAACTAAAAAGGGACAACTGGAACTTGTTCTAGGCCTCCAGCAAGTCTCTTCTCGTGTGATAGCTTATGTGTAGGCCAGCAGTGCCCCTGTAAATTCAGTGTACCTATATCTAGTAAGTCCCCTCTAACTAGATTCAATTAGCTGCAGGCATAGGCAACTTTCGGCACTGCAGATGTTTTGGACTACACCTCCCTTTGATGCTTTGCCAGCATTATGGGTTTAAGAGCATTATGGGGGATGTAGTCTTAAGGGGTTAATCTTTGTGACAGTTAAATAGAATTTGCATAATAATTTGGAACAGGGTATATGTAATAATTGATGTAAATAACAGTCAGCATAATTCTCATGTTATCATCTATTAAGAGTACAATTCAAATTTTATTTAACCCCTTAAGGACACAGCTTCAGAAGCTTGTCTTACGCTTAATGACACAAGCAATTTTTGCATTTTCTTGCTGTATGCGTTCAACTGCAATTTGCATCTCTCTCGTTTATTGCACCGACACATATTATATACTGTTTTTTAAAGGACATAAAGGGCTTTAATTTGATGTAACATATATATATATAAATGCTTATTTATTATTTAAAAAATACAGAAAAATGCAAAAAAAAGAAAAATTTTGTGTTTTTTGTACAGTTTTTGCAATAATAATGTGTGCCTAATTAGTGCAGGTTAAAGAAAGTAATTAAAAATAAATTTATTTAGTTGTTCTGATTTACAAAATATATAATGTGTCTGGGATTTAAAGTTTTTTTTGGTAGTTACAGGTCATAAAGCACAAGGAGTAAAATAAACTTTTAATGTAGAGCGATTTTAGAATTTTGTATGTTTGTCTTGTAAGCTTAATAGCCATAAAAGAAAACAAAATTGCCACACAAAAGTATATATTTATATAAAGTAGACATCACAGGCTATTGTCCTAAGGTTTTTTTGACACTTTCTAAGTAGCCATTTCACCGCCAATCTCTGCTAAATATTGGAGTAAAATTTAGTTTTTTGGAGTTTTTGGCACACAAACTTATAACAAAGAACTTCCCATGTATATTTTGTAAAGTTGGTGTGTGCTATTCCTGTACAAAGTTTTATTTTGTGTTCAGTTACTTCTGCTGAGTACAACGATACCCCCATTGTATGTCTTTGGCACTATTTCGTGAAGCTACAGTGCCATATAGGAGACCTGTCCGTTTCAACATTTACAGTAGAATTTTGAGAGGCGGATTTAATGGGCCTATGCTTCAATTTGGGGTATTATAGCAGTTTGACTGTTCAAAAAAAACCCACAAAGGCCTACCATTTATAAAAGTAGACACTCCAGGGTATCTCATATGGTGCATATTGTGCCTTAACATGCCCCCATTTTTTCACCAATATATGCCAAAGTATGTGGTAAAAAATAATTTTGGGCATTTTTTACATACGGATTACATTTTTGCTGGGCATTTTGTACATTTCATATGTGCCACTAAGTTCAAACCCCCAAATTATGCTCAGCTAAGTCTTCTGAGTAAAACAATATGCCCAATGTATGACCTAGACACTATTTTGTGAAGTTACACTGCTATAAAAGAGACGTAACAAGTTAAGGTTTTTAAGTGTGAATTTTCATGGAGGGTTTTGATGCGTCCGTGCCCACTTTGGAGCACTTGAGCAGGCTACATATTACAACTACACCATAAAGGCATACCATTTCTTAAAGAACACATCCCAGGGTATTTCAAAAGGCATATTTTGAACCTTAGCGTGGGATAATTTTTCCGCTAGCTTGTACCAAGTGTAATGGTAATAAGCGTTTTTTTGCCTTTTTGACACACAAAGTAAATTTGCGCAGTACATTTTGCAAATCTTATGTGTGCTACGACTGTATAATACTTCATATGTTGCTCAGCTATGTCGGCTGAGTACATCAATACCCCCGTATGTACCTTTGCCAGGTATATGTGGACATCGGAGGGGCACATTTGGGACACAGCCATTCCAGTTCATTTCAAACTTTAAATTTTTACACTGTTCCCATGTCCCATTTTAGAGTATTTTACCAGGCTATATAATCCAAATACCCCATAAAGCCATACCATTTCTTAAAGAAGACATCCCGGGGTAATTCAAAAGGCATATTTTGAACCTTAGCGTGGGATAATTTTTCCGCTAGCTTGTACCAAGTGTAGTGGTAATAAGCATTTTTTCTGCCTTTTTGACACACAAAGTGAGTTTGCGCAGTATATTTTGCAAACCTTATGTGTACTACGACTGTATACTACTTCATATGTTGCTCAGCTATGTCGGCTGAGTACATCAATACCCCCGTATGTACCTTTGCCAGGTTTATGTGGACATTGAAGGGGCACATTTGAGACACAGCCATTCCATTTTTTTTAAACTTTGAATTTTTACGCTGTGTCCATGTCCCATTTTAGAGTATTTTAAAAGGCTATATAATCCAATTACACCATAAAGGCATATCATTTCTTAAAGAAGACATCCCAGGGTAATTCAAAAGGCATATTTTGAACCTTAGCGTGGGATAATATTTCCGCTAGCTTGTACCAAGTGTAGTGGTAATGAGCATTTTTAAATGTATTTTTTTACTTTGTAAAACTTTTTTTACTTTGTAAAACCCATTTTTAAACTTTTTTTTTTACTTATTAAATGTTTTACACTATCTTAACTTTTTTTACACTTTTAATTTTTTTTCTAAACTTTTCTTTTACCGTTAACCCCTAACTAGCAGTAAGCAGCACTAACCGTAAATTCCCCATTTTCCCATAACTCCCACCCACCCCAGCTAGCAAAATATTTAATTATAAAATATTTAAATTAATTAATTAAATAAATGGAACCCCTGAGGGTTAAAAAAAATAAATAAAAGTTAATCCTCAGGGGTTAAAAAAATTAGATCACAGTATAATACTGTGATCTGTATTTTGATCACTGTAGGCAGTGATCAGCTGGCAGGGAAGGGGTTAATTTTTATTTAGACTGGGTAAAGGGGGTGGTATTTTATTTTATTTTTACTTAAACGTTACTAAAACATTTAAAAAAAAATTTTTTTTAACCTTTTTAAAGCTTATTTTAAAACTTTTTTTAACGTTAACCCCTAGTTAGCCTAACACCAAATTCCCCAATTCCCCACTAACTTCCACCCATACCAGCTAGCTAAATATATAATTTTTTAATATTTAAATTAATTAATAAAATAAATTTAACCCCTGAGGGTTAAAAAAATAATAATTAACCCTCAGGGGTTAAAAAAAAAAAATCAGATGACATTAAAATGTATACCCTGCCAATTGATCACTGTAGTCAGTGATCAATTGGCAGGGAAGGGGTTAATTTTATTAAAACAGGGGCAGGGGGGGTGGGATTTAACTTTAATTTTATTTTTTTTTACACAGGGAAGCAGATCAGCACTGATCCGTCTCCCTGCACTTCACACAGAACCCGGAAGTGCAGGGAGGCGGAAGGTGAGTATGTGGAGCACATGTGCTCGCTCTGACATGCTGTCAGAGCGAGCACCGGTGCTGGGGCAGCCCGATCGGGTGCTCCCGGTCTGCCTCTAATGCAGAGGAAGACCGGAGCACCGTTAACCCCGCGATTGCCGCGATCGCGGCGATCTGGGGTTAACTTAAGAAAATGACGGAAATTTAACTGAAGGACAAGGTTGACGGAAAATTTCCGTCCACGGTCGGGAAGGGGTTAACAAACCTAATGATAACAGTATTTTTTTTAAACATAAAAACAATGCACTGTTACAAATTATTACGCACAGTAAGTTTCAAAACACTTTATAGGTTGTAAAGAACTGAAAATTGTCATTTGTTGTGTTTGCAGCATATTTACTGAAATCAAAAGCTATTTCAATTAAACTTATAACAACATTTTAACTTTTTAAACATTTTAACAGGTCACGTTACATTTTAACATAGGACCCCTTATTTGATAGCAGCTTCACAAGTCTTGCATCCATTGAACTTGTGAGTTTTTTGGACAGTTTCTGCTTGAATTTGTTTGCAAGATGTCAGAATAGCCTCCCAGAGCTGCTGTTTGGATGTAAACTGCCTCCCACCCTCATAGATCTTTTGCTTGAGGATGCTCCAAAGGTTCTCAATAGGATTGAGGTCAGGGGAGGATGGAGGCCACACCATGACTTTCTCTCCTTTTATCCCCATAGCAGCTATTGATGCAGAGGTATTCTTTGCAGCATGAGATGTTGCATTGTCATGCATGAAGATGATTTTATTACGGAAAGCATAGTTCTTCCTTCTGTACCAGGGAAGAAAGTGGTCAGTCAGAAACTCCACATACTTTGCAGAGGTCGAGCAGCTCTCTTCCCATGATTCCGGCCCAAAACATGACCACCACTGCCTTGCTGACATCGCAGCCTTGTTGGAACAGGATGGCCGTCCACCAACCATCCACTACTCCATCCATCTGGATCATCCAGGGTTGCACGGCACTCATCAGTGAACAGAACTGTTTGAAAATTAGTCTTCATGTATTTTTCTGCCCAATGCAGCTGTTTCTGCTTGTGAGCATTGGTTAGTGATGTCCATGGGACTCCAGAGGCACCAGCAGCTTCAAATATCTGTTTGCTGCTATGTTATGGTATTTTAGCAGCTGCTCTCTTGATCCGATGCATGGATCTGGCAGAAATCTTCCTCAACGTGCCTTTATCTGCACGAACCTGTCTGTGCTCTGAATCAGCCACAAATCTCTTAATAGTGCGATGATCACGCTTACGTTTTCGTGAAATATCTAATGTTTTCATACCTCGTTCAAGGCATTGAACTATTTCACTATTTTCGGCAGCAGAGAGATCCTTTTTCTTCCCCATATTGCATGAAAATGGTGCTCTGCTTAATAATGTGGAACACCCTCCTTTAGTAGTTTTTCCTTAAATTGGGCTCACCTGGGAATCTAATTATCACAGGTGTCCGAGATTGTTTTCAGTGATCAAAAGAGCCCTGAGACACAATGCCATCCATGAGTTAAACTGAAAAACAAAATGTTTAACCCCTTAAGGACGGAGCCAAATGTACACGTTGTGAACGAAACAAAATGTAAACAAAACCTGGCATTTGCGCTACATGTCTGTCCAACCGTAATTCACCTCTTTCATATTAAATGCACCCACCCTTATTATATATCATTTTATTCAGGGGAAACAGGACTTTCATTTAATATCAAATATTGAGCTATGAAACATAATTTTATATGAAAAAAATGGGAGAAAATAAGATTTGTTTTAATTTTTTTTAGTTCTACATGACATTTTAACTATCAATGTCATAATACGGTTTGCTTTTACTGCAATAAAATACACATATTTGTATTTAGCAAAGTCTCACGTGTAAAACTGTACCCCCTATGTACAGGTTTTATGGCGTTTTGGGAAGTTACAGGGTCAAATATAGCATGTTACATTTGAAATTGAAATTCGCCAGATTGGTTACGTTGCCTTTGGGACTTTATAGTAGCCCAGGAATGAAATTTACACCCACAATGGCATACCATTTGCAATAGTAGACAACCCAAGGTATTGCAAATGGGGTATGTCCAATCTTTTTTAGTAGCCATTTGGTCACAAACACTGGCCAAAGCTAGCGTTAGTATTTGTTTGTGTGAAAAATGCAAAAAACGCCAATTTTGGCCAGTGTTTGTGACTAAGTGGCTACTAAAAAAGACTGGATATACCCCGTTTGCAATACCTTGGGTTGTCTACTATTGCAAATGGTATGCCATCATAGGGGTAATTTTCATTCTTGGGCTACCATAGGGTCTCAAAGGCACCGTAACCAATCTGGCGAATTTTAATGTGAAAAAATGAAACGCAAGCCTTATATTTGACGCTGTAACTTTTGAAAACACCATAAAACCTGTACATGAGGGGTACTGTTGTACTCGGGAGACTTCGCTGAACACAAATATTTGTGTTTCAAAACAGTAAAAAGTATCGCAGCAATAATATCGTCCGTGTAAGTGCTGTTTGTGCATGAAAAATGCAGAAAACTTCACTTTTACTGGCGATATCATCGTTGTAATACATTTTACTGTTTTGAAACACTAAAATTTGTGTTCAGCGAAGTCTCCCGAGTAGAACAGTACCCCCCATGTACAGGTTTTATGGTGTCTTGGAAAGTTATAGGGTTAAATATAGTGCTAACAGCAATAAAGAATATAGTAAATACAGTGCGAAAAGTGCAAGTGTGATCTAACACCTGAGTGGGGAACCCCTTATACCACTCTTAAATAAACAAAAAGCAATACATACAGTAGGTGGATCACACTTCTGGCAATATCTAAATAAAGAATAAATAAACAGTAATATAGTGTAATATTGTCGGCAACTTAATGGCCAAGATGTAAGAAAAAGTGGTCAGGTACTCACAAACTGAGAGCCAAACAAAGACATGTGGCTCTCATGGGAACAGCATTGGGACTATTTGTAGGATGTCCCTCTCCTTCTGTGGATCTTCTGTTTACCCAAAGAAATGCAGCTGAAAACACTTACTAGAAAGTAAAGTGTTTATTTCCAATATTGGTGGTAAAAGATAAAAATAAGGAGAATTTCTCCAATAAAACATATATACTTGAATAAAATAAAAGAGTCCAAGTAAAAGTCTCTACCAAAACGCGTTTCGCCCCGTGCCAGGGGCTTCCTCAGTCGGTAATGCTTCCTTTCTGCTTTCCTATTCTTTTATATGTGTTTCGCCGGTCTTTGGAACGCAAAAGTTCGCGGTGGAACGCACTTCCGGTTTCGTCGTTTCCGGATGTCAGCGTCATCTCCCTCAGCCTGATTCCCGGCATGCAGGGGTCTTGTTGGCATGGCAACGAGCCGGTTGGAACGCACACTATATGACGTGTGCGTTCCAACTTGGAAACATCGGTAATACAGAATAAAGAGCAGCATAAGTTCACAATAAGAGCATAATAGCTAATCTCAGGGGACATAAATTAACAATAAAAACATACTAGCTGATCAAAAGGATATTCTCTTACTCCCACCCGTTAATAAAGTGACAAGGTGTTAAATAGAGGTGTCTATGTATCATCCAACCTCCATTAGAATAAGTATCATAATTTTTTTTTTTTTTTTTTTTATTATTTAAGGTGCTAGTATACATTAGCTTTTATTTTAATAATGGTGAGTGAGATATTTGGGTGTCAAAAAGTGCCAGTGTTCACATACACGTTATTAGTGCTAAATGGGTTACTTTTATACAGAATTCAATATTGATACCTCCAAATAAGCATCTATTAGTAATTCTTTGTGCATAGAAATTTTTTTTTTTTTTTTTTTTTTATATATATTAAAAGAAGTGACAAGTTTCAAAATCGGAATTTAAACCATGTGGGATAAGGGTATTGAAGTTAAAAATAAATTTCATCTCTTCTAATCCCACTTTTTTATTATAATCTCCTCCTCTCCAATCATGTATAACTGTTTTTAGAGGGCAAAAAAATAATTGCTCAGGGTTTTGATTGTGGTGGGTTTTAAAATGGTTAGAAACACTATGGGTTTCCAAACCTTTTTTGATGTTCCGTATATGTTCGGAGATTCTTACATGTAGACATCTGATAGTTCTACCGATATATAGTAGGTTGCAAGGACATTTTAAAATATAAATTACACCTTTAGAGAAACAGGTTAATTTGTCCCTGATTACGAAATCTTTGTTAATAAATTCTCGGAGATTGCTCAAATGCCTTTTCTTACTATTTGTGGATTTGCACGCCTGACAGTTTCCGCAACCATAAAACCCATTTTTTAGTCCTGAGAAATGATTTGTTTTAGTTGAATTTTCACTGCTTTTTACAAGAATTCTTTTTAGATTTTTAGCCCCTCTATAAATAATATGTGGTTGTATGGGGAGGATTTTTTCTAAAAAAAAAAATTACTCCCAGAGGGCTTAGATTTGAAAAAGATCCCACATTTGATAGGGAAGATCCAAGCTTTATGCTTGGATGGAACAAGTTGTTGGAAGGCTTTGCTTTTAGTATGATGGGGTATATAGTGTCTAGGAGAGAAGATACTCTAATTAAATTAGATGAAGAAATCACAATATGGAGACAAAAACTCAGTGACACTACAAATCCAGAGACTTTCAACCAAATCATTAAAGAAATAAAAAACAAAGTGGAAAAAGCTGAAAGAGACACAATAACTATTAAAAAAAAGAAATACCTAAGAGACACCCACGATTATAAAACAGGCAATGTCAGATTCCCGAAGAAAAAATCCAACAATTCAACTAAGGTCTACTGGAATAAAAGAAATGTAGGACCATCTCAAGAATCACCATATAGATCTCAAAACAACTCCCAACAAATAAAAACAAATAGAAGACATTTCAGAAATTCCCCTAATAAGTTTCAATTTATAAGGGATTATAGATCACGTAGAACATCTTTTAGGAGAAATGACTCACCACCTAGGAAGAACTCTTCATACCTCCGGAAAGATTGGAGATATAGTGATGCGGTCAAATACTCCCCTCCAAAAGAAACATTACGTAAAAGATATGAGACTAGAGAAAACATCAAGAATAGCTATCCCATATCAGGGTCCACACAAAGAGCAGACCCAACATCGACACTAAATCCTGATATGAATTACATAACAAAACAATCAGAAAGAGAAAACAGGAGAAAAAATAGGGATAGAGACTATACATCAGTAACCCCTGGTAGGGAACTGAGAGAAGCTGAGGCTCATCACTCTTCTTTTTTTCAAAAGGGTTCTGTAACAGAGAGGCTGAAAAAATCAGAACAATACAAAACATGGGAATCTCCAGGCAAACGCCAAAGACCCAGAGAGAGAGAGATGGAGGAAGAAGAGGAAGAGTTAGGCAACCTAATCAAGAGAGGGAAGAGATAAATTCAAATGGTATCTTTAATCTGACAGGTCACACATTCACAAAAAAAGAATTATCAGTTTTAAAAAAAGGCCTCAAATTCGCACCTACAGCAGAATTTAATAAATTTGATTTCTTTGTTGATATTAATCGATTTATGAGGAGTTTATGTCGGAAGAAGTTTTTTTATGGAAAGGAAGAGGAAACAAATAGGGAAATAGTAACCCCTTTTATACAAACAACTTTAAAAGAAAAATCCTCTTTTTTCCCAAAACAAATGATCTCCGATGAAATGAAGTCATTTGAGATCATGGTGATGGGAGAAATGAATAACATAAAGAAGCTGAACAAATACCAACGAAATATGACGCAACAAGAAAAAAATACTCTGAAACAACTACAAAAGGACAAAAATGTAATTATTAAACCAGCTGATAAAGTGGGGGGTATTGTGGTACTTCCCAAGGAGAAATACTTAGAAGAATCCGAGAGGATTCTCTCAGATGTAACAACTTATCGAAAACTCTCCGCAAATCCCTCAAATAAAATCAAACAGTTATTTGAAAAATATATAGAGAAAGGAGTAAATAAGGCCATTTTAACAGAAAAAGAGAGTAAATATTTACAGGTTACACACCCAAAAATCCCTGTATTTTATTACTTACCAAAAGTCCACAAGAATATCTCAAATCCCCCAGGTCGCCCAATTATATCTGGTATAGACTCCATATCCTCCAGGGTCTCTGAGTATATAGATATTCTCCTTCAACCCCTAGTTGCCAAAAACCCTTCACATCTCAAAGATACGATACAGACATTACAAGTTTTAGACTCTATTCAATGGAACTCTTCGTACCATCTAGTTACAAGTGATGTCACGTCCCTCTATACGATTATTCCACATGAGATAGGAATCCAAGCGGTACAATATTTTTTAACAAAAGCAGATTTTAAGCAAGAACAAATTGAATTTATTTTAGAAGGGATTTCCCTCATTCTCACAAATAACTTTTTTTGGTTTAATAACACATTTTACTTGCAAATAAAGGGAATGGCGATGGGCACCAAGTTTGCACCCAGTTACGCCAATCTGTTTATGGCGTATTGGGAGGAGCATTTTATCTTCTCATGCCATCCCTGGGTGTCAAACTTGGTGTCCTACCGCCGGTATATTGATGATATCTTTTTTATTTGGAATGGGACTATTCAGCTTTTATTGTATACGATGACACAGGCCCCAATATGACATTCACCCCTAGATCTACATATTTTCATTCAAGACCAAATACTCACCAAAAATTTTTAAAAACAGTCGCATAACGGTACATCGAAAGTAATAGTTGCTCACCATAAACCTTGTTACACAACGCCCCAAAGGGTCAATTCATACAAGTAGGGACTAAACTGCACCAAAGATGAAGACTATATCCAACAAGCCACACCCACTCAGTCGTAATATTTTTTAAATCTTTATTTTTCATGTGGAAAGATAACATATTCAGGAAGTTGGCCACAACAGCCTCGACACATCGATTAGAATCAGTACATATCAAATACAAGGCATTGTTGTGTGCTATTCACACACATTTTATATTTACAATAGGTCACATTGTTACAATGAGGTTTTAAAATCTAATAACTGTAGGGGTGGAAGACTTCTGTCTGCCTAAGACACCCTAAGGTCTGTGGAGTCGTAGGTGGGGGGGGGAAAGGCATTTATTGCTAGGTCCAGTGGCTGGTCCCTATTCTAGGTCGTGCGGCTATAGTTATGGGTGTTGGGTAAGTCTCTTGACCCTTTTGAGTTTGGGTAAGGATGCGGATTGCGGTAGTTATGGGGTCCCTCTAATGGTGCCTGTCTAGGACTATGTCTGCTCCTCTTTTACTTTCCCTGGTCATAGCTATTTGTAGGTGCCCATGTGTGTGGTGCTCAGGGTGTCTTTGTGGCCCTAGTGGTAACTACAAATCATGTCTATGTATATACATAGGTCGCTGTAGTGTGACCGGATTAAGTTGTGCCCTTGGGGCATCAGACCTCACGATAAGCCTGATTCCAGTCAGGATTACTATGTCGCCTTTGATGTCGTTTCCCATTAACCCAAGGGAGGGGGGGGGGGATCGTTATCGGAGCTAGTGTGCGCGGCTCTGGTGGGCCGCTTTAGCACTGTTATAGTCGTCAGAATGTGAGAGAACTACATTAACTTAAATGAACCAATTTATCAACTTAAAATATTTAAACTAGTGAAACTAAGGCCTATGAGGCAGTCGGTGAGGCAGTTCGTTCAGGTTTTGGTTTTCGGTCCTCTGCTTATTCCAGGAGTTGCGGATGAATCTGTGCTCGTTGTCCCTGGTCGTTGAGCCGGCTGTGTCATAGAGGTCGCTGCGAGGTTCGATATTCCCAATGCGGTCATCAGTGCCGGGCCCTCTGCGTGGTCGGTAGCTCTGTAGTGCTTGTCATCTTTAGTGACCCAGAGAGTTCCTGGTGTTGCCCATCTATAGGCTATTCCTGCGGCTTGGAGTTGTTTGGTGATAGGTTGCATACTTTTGTGCCACATCAGTGTGGCCCTGCTCAAGTCCTGAAAGAAGGAGAGTTTGCTGTCTTCAAAGTCAAGAGGTGTTTTCCCTTGCATAGCCGCCATTAGCCCCAGTTTGTCCATCATTGATTGGCATCTCAAGATTATGTCCCTTGGGGCTGAGTTGGGTGCTTGTGGGGATTTGGCTATCCTGTAAACCCCGTCGAACTGGAACGTTTTAGATTGTCTAGTTGGCAGGAGTGTGGCCACAAGGCGTCTGATGAAATGTGGCAACTCTTCCAGCGGTATCGATTCAGGTACCCCTCGGATTTTTATGTTCTTTCGGCGCCCCCTATCATCTAGGAGAGTAACTTGCCTGGACATTGTTGCTTGTGCAGCTTGAAGGTGTCGCACCGTCTCTCCCAATTCCTGGTAGTTCCCTCTTAGTCCCTTTACCTCCTCTTCTACCGCTTGAGTGCGCGTGGACACGGCGTGCACGTCTAGTTTAAGCACTGCCAAGTCCGCTTCCCACATTTGTCTTAAGTTCTGCTGCAGGCCTGTCAGCATAGCCTGTATGTCTTGTTTGGAGGCCGGTGCGCTGGCTTCTGGCATCCACGTGTGTGGGGTGTTGGGGATTGAGGTGTGGGCTGTCTAGTGATTCTTCCTCCTCTGATGGTGCTGGGGAGGTTTCACGGGGGGTCTGTGCCTTTACTGCGCTTGGGGCCTGTAACATTTGGCCTATGTCGCGCTGCGGTTTTGGGGCGTTTTGGGGCAGTTTCTGTGTTCTGCGCCCCATCTCACCTGAGCTGTGTGTGCTGGGGTACCAGTCCTCAAATTCTGGGACACTCCAGGGCCAGTGTTCTCCCGTGCTGGATTGAGGTTGCCTCCCTGCCCGGTAGGCCTTGCCGCCTCGGCGTCTATTTTTCGAGCCGGGCGTCAGGAGAAACGGCATCGGCGGTTTCAGCGAGGGTCCCTGCGGGCTGTGGCTGATTATGTGGCCGGGATTAGTGCGGGATGCCCCCGATGTGGCTGGATTGCCGTGCGGTAGCTCGGAGCTCCGGCAATGTGCGACCGCTCCGGTCCGGTGCTAGGCTCCGCCCCCACCAATCATATTTTAATATCTGATGCCTGTAATACTACATTGTACGCTATATGTACTTTCCAATCTCAGAGTATAATTAAATACTAACCCTTCACTACAGAGTTATCTTACCCAAATCGATAATAACCTCAACCATATTAAACAAAACCTAGAAACAGCCCAAACCTTGTAAAAAAATAAATTATATTCAGACATTGGCCACCTCCCTTCCATTCCTTTGCAAACTGGTGATAAGGTATCACTCTCTACTAAATTCCTCAAACTTCAATGTCCATCAAAAAAGTTATCAAATTATTTCATAGTTCCTTTTCTGTCCTTCAACAAATCAATAATGTTACATTTAAGCTTGATTTACCTAACCACTTTAAGATCCTTCCTGTTTTCCATTATTCCCTGTTATAACCTTACCATGTTGATGTCACTCATCCAGTATGTATTTATTTTCCTCCTATCCTTGTGGATAATAAAGAGGAATAGGGGGTTGAACAAATACTTGACTTGAGAGATTGCATTATGGAAATGTTGAATATTTTATTAAATGGAAGGGTTATGGATTCCACATTATGATGTACATGCTCGTGATATGCTTAGTGATTTCCATTTACCATTTCCTACTAAGCCTTTTGCTCCCTGAGGTAGCTCTTTGGGGTTCCATCATTATTTGGGTATATTGCTTTAAGCGCTCTGCACGCTATTGATGTCATATCACTTGTAGGGAGACACTGATGGACATTGCGATAGGCTCTTTAGAAGCATGCCTTCAGTGTTTCAACGCACTGTGTCTAGATTTTTATCTGGGACCATATGTTTAACCCTTGTTTCCAGGTTCTTTCATTAAGGGCCCCATCTCTACTCCACAAACTCCAAAAGCCAGTAGTCAATCAGAGATTTAGGATAGATTAGGTGAGGATCCAGATGACCTCTTTATACTGGACTTTGATTATTTGTATCTACTCATGGGCTCAATTTAACAACCTCCTGACTAACGCTTTCTCTCTGGTAACTCCCATTATCCGACTGATTTATGGTAAAGAACTCTGGCTTGTTTATTTCTAAGAGTTATTCTTGGACTGATTTTTGGTCATAACCTCTGGCTTATATTTTGGTTTACTCTCAAATGATTATGAATGGACATAATTCATAATAATTACCTTTCTTTATCCTCTTAATAAAATACCATTCTATTCCTTTCATTGACCTGAAGATTTCTGACAAATTTATTTTTCTCTGGACCAATTACTTTTCCTGCTATATTATCAAAATACTGCCATAAGAACAAAATGTTACTTGAGAAGTCTACTCAGAGCAAGTTACTTTATTTTTCTTTTTATGTAATTTGATTGCACTATCCTTTTGGCATCAGAAAACATAAAACCTGGTACTTGACCCCAAGGGGAGAGTGAATCCTTTGTCTCCTCAAGAAAATTTTGTCATGGAGGAGTCCATCAAGGAATCACTACAGAAAGGGTTTATCAGGAGGTCCTCTTCTCTGGCAGGCTTCTTTTTTGTGTCTCAGAAAGAGGGTGATTTAAGGCCATGTATTTACTACATTAATAACGAAAAGCTACTGTATTTACTAAATATGATCTCAGGGGTGCTTACAATCTAGTACGTATTTAAGATTATCATGAGTGGAAGACTGCCTTTAACAATAGGAGTGGTAAATATGAGTACACTGTGATGCCTTTTGGCCTCGGTAATGCCTCAGCAGTTTTTCAGGATTTTATGAATTATGTTTTAAAGGACAACATCTTGATATATTCACCTGTTCTGTGTACTCTTCATATTCATGTCAGACAGATTTTACAGACACTTCTTGTCAATGGCCTTTACTGCAAACTTGAGAAGTGTCTGTTCAATCAAACTGAGGTGCAATTCCTCGGCTATCTAGTTTCTGCTAATGGATTTACTATGGATCCCAAAAAGCTTTCTGTGGTTACAGACTGGCCGTTACTACATGGTTTACAAGCCATCCAGAATTTTTAAAAATCTATTATTGCACTTGTATGGACTCCAGAAGCTCTTGCTGCCTTTCATTTTCTAAAAAAAAACGCATTTGCTTCTGCTCCTGTTCTTAAGTACCTGAACCCTTACTTGCCTTTTGTACTGGAGGTAGATGCATCAGAGGTGGGAGGGGGGTTCAGCTCTTTCCCAAAGAGAGTCCCTGACAAACCACTGCACCCTTGTGGATTTTTTTCAAAATGTCTAAGGCTGAAAAGAACGATGTTGGCAACAAGGAACTCTTACTTGCCATCATCGTAGTGCTTAAAGAATGGAGAAATATCCAGGTGGGTTCTAGGAAACCTGCTGTTGTTTTAACGGATCACAAGAATCTTTCTTATCTAAGTGAGGCTAAGAGGTTGTCTTCTAGACACGCTTGGTGGTCTCTGTTCTTAACACACTTCAGTTGCATAATTATCTACAGACCCATTGGCGTGCACAGCCGATTGCATTAGGGTGTGCACCCTAAAGCACAAACACACGCAGCATGTATGTATGTATGTATATATATATATATATATATATATAAATATACATATATACACACACACACACACACATATATATATATATATACACACACACACACATACACTGTTGTTTGTGTGTGTGCTGTTAGTGCGCTGTGTGAGGGTGCTGTGTGTGGGTGCTGTGTGTGTAAGGGTGCTGTTTGTGTGCTGTGTGTGAGGGTGCGGTTTGTGTGTGAGGGTGCTGTTTGTGTGCTGTGTGTGAGGGTGCCGTTTGTGTGCTGTGTGTGAGCGTGCTGTGTGTGTGGGTGCTGTTTGTGTGCTGTGTGTGTGAGGGTGCTATTTGTGTTGTGTATTTGTGAGGGTGCTGTTTGTGTGCTGTGTGTGAGGGTGTGGTGTGCTTGTAAGGGTGCTGTCTGTGTGTGTGTTTGTAAGGGTGCTGTGTGTGTGTGTGTGTGTTTTTGAGGGTGCTGTTAGTGTACTATGTGTGTGAGGGTGCTGTATGTGTGAGGGTGTTGTGTGTGAGGGTGCTGTTTGTGTGCTGTGTGTGTGAGGGTGCTGTGTGCGCGTGCTGTTTGTGTTAGGGTGCTGTATGTGTGTAGGTGCTGGGTGTGTGTGGGTGCTGTATGTTTGGAGGGATTGTGAAGGTGGGGGCAGATTAGTAAATATCCCCCCTCCCTTCTAACCTTATGTAGGGAGGGGGGATCCTTGCTGCCATGTGCCATCCCTAGTGGTCCAGTGGAGAGTGAACTCTAGACTGCGGGGCTGGAGTTCACTCTCGCGAGATTTGAGACTTGCCGTGGCAACGCTCAGATCTCGCAAGAGGAACCTGGCGGAGATCTCCCCTGCCGGCAGGGGGCAAGTCCTGGGGAATAAAGGGTGGGAACTCTCCCAAGATTCCCACCCCCCCAAAAAAATTATATACACTCGTGTATATATACGTGCACACACACACACACTTACACACATACACATATATACACGTGTACACATACACACACATACACACATATACTCAGAGACACACACACACACACATACATTCACAGACACAGAGACACACACACACACATTCACAGACACACACATACATTCACAGACACACAGACACACATACATTCACAGACACACATACTTACAGACACATACGTTCACATACACACACACACTTACAGACACATACATTCACAGACACACACACACACATACATTCACAGACACACACACACACATTCACAGACACACATACACATACTCAGACACACACATACACATAGACACACACACAGACACAAACACACTCACAAATAAAAAAATGTAAATAAAAAATTGTCCACCCAGCCTCCCTACCTGGAGAGCTGGCGTGGACTTGTCCCTGGGGTCCAGTGGGTCGGGCGCCTATCTCCATATCACAAGCGGCGAGGGAGCTGTGTGCTCTCTGCTCCCTCTCGCCGCGTGGGCTGTCTGCTGTAGCTGGGAGCCGGACTATGACGTCATATTCCGGCTCCCAGCATCAGCAAACAGCTCACGGTGAGAGGGAGCAGAGAGCACACAGCTCCCCTGGCGGCTGAGATGGAGATAGGCACCCGACGGGGGGGGAGGAAGGGGGTATAACCTCTTGGCACCCCCCCCCCCAATAACAGGGGGAACACGGGGGAGGAGGAGGGCATTTGGGGGCGGCAGAGTGCCTGCAGCACACTCTGTGCGCACGCCTATGTACAGACCTGGTAATCACAACACCAAAGCAGATACCCTATCTAGGCAGTTTGAGACCACTGATAAACAAGAAGTAGACCTCACTCCTGTCATACCACCTGACATTATAATCACTACTACCATTTCTTCTTCCATTTTACAAATTACACAATGCAAACAAAATGAGGCTCTAAATGAGAAACCCCCTGGCAAGTTATATGTCACATATAAATTTTTCAGCGCTTAGTAGATAGTCCCCTTAAAATTAAAAAGGTGCATATATATGCAAACAAATGAAAAAGTCTAGCACACGAAGTATCCAAAAAGTATAGTTCAGTAACAGAGTCCTGCAATCCAGATAACGTTGTAATATACAGGAGCTCAGAAGCATGTAGTAATACCTTAGAAAAAAAGAAACAAAGAGATATACATAGCGTGATACTGTATCAAAAGTTTAATTTCCCAGGAAGTATAAACAAAAAAGAGAGAAAACCCCCCAACTATAAAAACTCGTACCCTGTATAAAATAAAATGCTCATCGTGATGGATCAAGCAGAAGAAAATCCTTTGCGTCCCTTCATGTTTCTATTAAGGATAGCCCCTCTCTCGGTGCACTCGGGAGGGCTGTCTGTAATGTTCTCGATGGGAAAACGCTGGCTGGAGGTCCGGCTTCTGTCAAGCGTTAGTGAAGTATGTGAACTCGAAAATCTTCTGGATAAATGATGATAGCACCCTATCAACGCGTTTCGCCCTTCTAACGAGGGCTTTTTCAAGATAGGTGCTAAAAGTCTTGTTCGTCAGTTTTATATTTTGCCGGGCAAAATGAATTCAAATTTCTTAAGGGTATACACCCCCTTATTATAAAACATATCGAAATAAAATACAAATACAATGGTTTATATAAACGGGAACACATAATTTCCCAACTATGCATATAAACTCATACATATTAAAAACAATATTCGTCTAATGCATTATAGGCTAAGCTTAAACTGCTAATGCCATACAAAAACACAAGACATAAAATAGTCTAAACAATGGAAATGGTGTACATATGCAAACAGAATACTAGTGGATATTACTAACTAAACCAATATATATTCTTAGATATGTCTTAACCTTAAATGTGGACTCAAATACTGGCATACATTTCTGATGGTTAATTCTAGCTGCAGAGTAGTAAGACTTATTGAAAGTTGTTCATTAAAGCAAAAAACCTGATCCCAATTGGTGTCCCTACACATAAGAATATCTATACAAAGGGAAAAATATATGAACCACTAAAAACTACTATCATATAAAAACCATGTACAGTGCAAAAAATACATGAAAAGATATCTCTAGTTGATATGGATAGTGGGGGATCCTAACATATATATAAAGATAAATATGGTACTAAGTGTAAAATATGGATAGGTAGCATAAATATAAAAAAAAAAATATATATATATTTTTTTTTTTCCTTTTCCTTCCCTTCCCTTTTCCCTTTTCTTTCCCTTTCCTTTCCCTTTTTCCTTCTCCTTTCTTCCTTTTAAAAAAGTAGTAAAATATGTACCTGCTAGTCAAGAATGCAAATTCCCACTCCAATTTAAACGCTGTAGGAATGGATTCATATTGTTAAGTGTGATGTGCATAATTATATAATGTAGGCTGACAATAGTTTTAATTTGTTATAATATATTAGCTAATTCTAGCTCTGCATTAAGACCTGAAGGAATCAGGGTCTTAAGTGTATAAATCCAATACATCTCCCGGTATGTTAAGGTTTTCCTCAATTCGCCTCCTCTCCATGGTATTTCTATCCTTTCTATACCACAGTATGATAGAAGTGTTGGATCTCCATTATGGTGTATTTTAAAATGATTGGAGAGGGAGTGTTTTTCAAAACCCCTTTTGATGTTATAGACGTGTTTTCTGAGTCTAATCTTCAGTGCTCTTTTAGTTTGACCTACATATTGGAGGCCGCAAGGGCACTCCAACCTGTAGATAACTTGTAACTTGTTTGGTGTTACATGTAATACAACTTTTAATGTCAAACGTTTCTTTTGTAACCGAGGACTGAAAGGTCATTTATCCAGAAGATTTTCGAGTTCACATACTTCACTAACGCTTGACAGAAGCCGGACCTCCAGCCAGCGTTTTCCCATCGAGAACATTACAGACAGCCCTCCCGAGTGCACCGAGATCTATCCTTAATAGAAACACGAAGGGACGCAAAGGATTTTCTTCTGCTTGATCCATCACGATGAGCATTTTATTTTATACAGGGTACGAGTTTTTATAGTTGGGGGGTTTTCTCTCTTTTTTGTTTATACTTCCTGGGAAATTAAACTTTTGATACAGTATCACGCTATGTATATCTCTTTGTTTCTTTTTTTCTAAGGTATTACTACATGCTTCTGAGCTCCTGTATATTACAACGTTATCTGGATTGCAGGACTCTGTTACTGAACTATACTTTTTGGATACTTCGTGTGCTAGACTTT
This sequence comes from Pelobates cultripes, assembly GCA_933207985.1. Lineage (NCBI taxonomy): Eukaryota > Metazoa > Chordata > Amphibia > Anura > Pelobatidae > Pelobates > Pelobates cultripes. The sequence continues at coordinate 222,558,304 of OW240916.1, forward strand.
TTCATTTGTTTGCATATATATGCACCTTTTTAATTTTAAGGGGACTATCTACTAAGCGCTGAAAAATTTATATGTACATTTGTTTTATGAAATGGGAAATTTCTTTTTATTTTAGCAGCTATCATTGTTTGAGTATATTAGGTTTTATTCCTATTGTTTGATCTGGACCACATGTAAATTATTACGAAGGTTCTCTATTTGTTATGCATGCGCTCTCTTTTTAATTAGTTATAAAGTTATATGTCACTCTTACAGATAGGCTA
>OW240916.1:222558666-222610959 GCA_933207985.1 Pelobates cultripes
ATGTAGGAGAACAGTCTCTATTCTGCTCTGTGTCGGTGTGTATCAGGGGCTCTAAGGACAGGTGTCAATCCATATCTGCCAAGTGACCCTATGTAGGGGAAACAGTCTCTATTCTGCTCTGTGTCAGTGTGTATCATGGTCTCTGAGGACAGGTGTCAATCCATATCTGCCAAGTGACCCTATGTAGGGGGAACAGTCTCTATTCTGCTCTCTGTCGGTGTGTATCATGGTCTCTGAGGACAGGTGTCAATCCATATCTGCCAAGTGACCCTATGTAGGGGGAACAGTCTCTATTCTGCTCTCTGTCAGTGTGTATCATGGTCTCTGAGGACAGGTGTCAGTCCATATCTGCCAAGTGACCCTATGTAGGGGGAACAGTCTCTATTCTGCTCTGTGTCAGTGTGTATCATGGTCTCTGAGGACAGGTGTCAATCCATATCTGCCAAGTGACCCTATGTAGGGGGAACAGTCCCTATTCTGCTCTGTGTGAGGAGGAGGAACAGGAAATGAGTAGCTCGGCATCCAACCTTGTGCAAATGGGGTCTTTCATGCTGTCGTGCCTGTTGAGGGACCCTTGTATAAAAAGGCTGAAGGAGAATGACCTGTGCTGGGTGTCCACGCTACTAGACCCCCAGTATAAGCAGTGGCAGATGTGGCGGAAATGTTACCGAATTACAAGTCGGAAAGGATGCAGCATTTGCAAAATAAATTAAAAAGTATGCTTTACACAGCATATAAGGGTGATGTCACAGCACAACAGGAATCTAACAGGGGAAGAGGTGAAAGTCATCCTCCTCCTCCCACGACCACGCCATATCTGCCAAGTGACCCTATGTTTTAATAAATTAAAACAGTCCCTATTCTGCACGGTGTCAGTGTGTATCAGGGGCTCTGAGGACAGGTGTCAATCCATATCTGCCAAGTGACCCTATGTAGGAGGAACGGTCCCTATTCTGATCTGTGTCAGTGTGTATCAGGGATCCTTAGGACAGGTGTCAATCCATATCTGCCAAGTGACCCTATGTAGGAGGAACAGTCTCTATTCTGCTCTGTGTCAGTGTGTATCAGGGGCTCTGAGGACAGGTGTCAATCCATATCTGCCAAGTGACCCTATGTAGGAGGGACAGTCTCTATTCTGCTCTGTGTCAGTGTGTATCAGGGGCTCTGAGGACAGGTGTCAATCCATATCTGCCAAGTGACTCTATGTAGGGGAAACAGTCTCTATTCTGCTCTGTGTCAGTGTGTATCATGGTCTCTGAGGACAGGTGTCAATCCATATCTGCCAAGTGACCCTATGTAGGGGGAACAGTCTCTATTCTGCTCTTTGTCAGTGTGTATCAGGGATCCTTAGGACAGGTGTCAATCCATATCTGCCAAGTGACCCTATGTAGGAGAAACAGTCCCTATTCTGCTCTGTGTCAGTGTGTATCAGGGGCTCTGAGGACAGGTGTCAATCCATATCTGCCAAGTGACCTATGTAGGAGGAACAGTCCCTATTCTGCTCTGTGTCAGTGTGTATCATGGTCTCTGAGGACAGGTGTCAATCCATATCTGCCAAGTGACCCTATGTAGGAGGAACAGTCCCTATTCTGCTCTGTGTCAGTGTGTATCAGGGACCCTTAGGACAGGTGTCAATCCATATCTGCCAAGTGTAGGGGGAACAGTCCCTATTCTGCTCTGTGTCAGGAGGAGGAATGGGAAATGAGTAGCTCGGCATCCAACCTTGTGCAAATGAGGTCTTTCATGCTGTCGTACCTGTTGAGGGACCCTCGTATAAAAAGGCTGAAGGAGAACGACCTGTGCTGGGTGTCCACGCTACTAGACCCCCGGTATAAGCAGACAGTGGTGGAAATGTGACCGAATTACAAGTCGGAAAGGATGCAGCATTTGCAAAATAAATTAAAAAGTATACTTTACACAGCGTATAAGGGTGATGTCACAGCACAACGGGAATCTAACAGGGGAAGAGGTGAAAGTCATCCTCCTCCTCCCACGACCACGCCATATCTGCCAAGTGACCCTATGTAGGGTAACAGTCCCTATTCTGCTCTGTGTCAGTGTGTATCAGGGGCTCTGAGGACAGGTGTCAATCCATATCTGCCAAGTGACCCTATGTAGGAGGAACAGTCTCTATTCTGCTCTGTGTCAGTATGTATCAGGGGCTCTGAGGACAGGTGTCAATCCATATCTGCCAAGTGACCCTATGTAGGAGGAACAGTCTCTATTCTGCTCTGTGTCAGTGTGTATCAGGGGCTCTGATGACAGGTGTCAATCCATATCTGCCAAGTGACCCTCTGTAGGGGGAACAGTCTCTATTCTGCTCTGTGTCAGTGTGTATCATGGTCTCTGAGGACAGGTGTCAATCCATATCTGCCAAGTGACCCTATGTAGGAGGGAACAGTCCCTATTCTGCTCTGTGTCAGTGTGTATCAGGGATCCTTAGGACAGGTGTCAATCCATATCTGTCAAGTGACCCTATGTAGGGGGAACAGTCTCTATTCTGCTCTGTGTCAGTGTGTATCAGGGGCTCTGAGGACAGGTGTCAATCCATGTCTGCCAAGTGACCCTATGTAGGGGGAACAGTCTCTATTCTGCTCTGTGTCAGTGTGTATCAGGGGCTCTGAGGACAGGTGTCAATCCATATCTGCCAAGTGACCCTCTGTAGGGGAAACAGTCTCTATTCTGCTCTGTGTCAGTGTGTATCATGATCTCTGAGGACAGGTGTCAATCCATATCTGCCAAGTGACCCTATGTAGGGGGACCAGTCTCTATTCTGCTCTGTGTCCGTGTGCATCAGGGGCTCTGAGGACAGGTGTCAATCCATATGTCAAGGTGTCAATATGTCATATGTCGGGTGTCAATCCATATTGATTGTGATTTAGGAATGTTAGGTGATTTCTGCCCTTTATGGATTAAAACCAGACTCTGTATCAACTGTGTAATTTTCCATGGGAGTTTTGCCATGGATCCCCCTCCGGCATGCCACAGTCCAGGTGTTAGTCCCCTTGAAACAACTTTTCCATCACTATTGTGGCCAGAAAGAGGCCCTGTGTGTTTTAAAATTCGCCTGCCCATTGAAGTCTATGGCGGTTCGCCCGGTTCGCGAACATTTGTGGAAGTTCGCGTTCGCCGTTCGCGAACCGAAAATGTTGTGTTCGCGACATCACTAGTGGTTATGATGCCAGAGGTGCCTTGTCCTCCACTCCCCTGCAAATGAATGTAGTCTAACCACCTTAGAGTGAAGTGGAGTCAGAGAAGGAAGTCCTGCAAGACCCAAGTAAGAAGTCACACCATTTTAAAAAGGTTTGACTAATTATATTGGGAAGGGGGATGGATGTCAGAGCATTCCTGGCAGAATAACCAGTACAGTGTACTGCAATGTTTATATTGTTTGTGTGACGGAACATTTCCTTTCATCTGTTTTCCTTTTTATACGTTCGGGAGTCATTTGCCCGAACCCACTGTATTTGACTCCTAAACGAGGACCACCCCTGTACCCAATTAGAACCTTCACACCAGAGATCATAAGTGCGAAACTGCATGTGAAGTAATTAAAAAATGCCTCCCCTGGGCGGCCGCCATTTCGTTTAACTAAATACACGTGGTCAACAAAAGGATGGTTGCCATTTTGTCTCCCGATCACGGGCAGCGGTACTTGGTCGTCGAGTGCCTGGAACTAGGGATGTGCATGGGGAAAAAAATCGGTTCGGTTTGGCATTCCCAAATTGGGGACTTTGGCACTTCGGAACTTCGGTTTGGTTCGGCACTTCGGGACATCGGAATTTCGGGACTTCGGATGTTCTATTGCAGCCGCTTAGTAGATAACTCCCTAATTCCCATGGTATTAGGGAGCTATCTACCAAAAGACTGAAATATCTAAATTGGTCTTTCAGCCAAATCTACTAATACTAAGTAAAAATTACTTAGTATTAGTACATTCTGCCCCTACTCACTATACAACGAGTAGAGGCATGTCTATTAACCCCTTAAGGATGGCTGGCCTTCTATGTCGTCATTAAGGAACCAGCTCTAAACGCCGGAGGGCAGCATAGAACGTCCAAACTGTCCTTTCTACTTACCCGGTCGCCGGCGGTATGAGGACTGACCTGGGAGCCCAGGGAATCCCCATCCATCCTCTTCGACATCCGAGGACCTCACGATCACATAGACGGCATAGCCGTCCAAGGCATTGCCAGCAGGAGGAGTGCCTGTAATGAGAGGTACTTCCCCTGCTGTCTGAAAAAAAATAAATTGAAATTGAAAACAGTGTAAAATAACAATATATATACTTAGATCATATATATATTTATTATATATATGATCTAAGTATATATATATATATATATATATATATATATATATATATATATATATATATATATATATATATATATATATATATATACACATACATATACATGAACAAAGCTGCATTTTGATACAACAATTACATAAAGACAGTGTTAGCTAAAAGTTGTCCAATTGTAGGTTATTAGCTATGTAAATTTACAGCATGTTAACCTCAGAGCTGCTGGAGAAAACTGGTGCTCTGTGGACCCCAAATAAATTGTCAAATTGTGCTAAAACAGTCTGACAACTTACTATGCATCTGCCACTATAACAACTACAATGGCCTGAAGTTGTTTCAGAGTTTCATTCAGCAGTTAATTGTTTTTCTGCAAAAATCTAAGTTTGTATAAACAACTTGAATGAATAATCTTAAACTAGTTAATGGTATGGACAGGAAAATTCTATCAGACATTGTACTTTCATTACTTTGGTGCAGGTAATATACATATTTAAAGGGACACTATAGGCACCCAGGCTTCTTCATCTGAACTGAAGTGGACTGGGCACAGTCTCTCTGTCGTCCTTAGTCTTGCAATGTAAAACACTGCAGTTTTAGAGAAACTGCAATGTTTACATTGCATGGTTAAGACTGCCTCTAGTGGCAGTCTACTAGATTTGACATTGACTGGTAAAAGGATACTGGACGTCCTCACGCTCGGCACATCAGAGAAAATCCTATAGGAAAGCAATGAGGCAATGTGTGCATTAGGTTCCCTCTCCCCATTGGACAACATTCTCTGGAGTCAAGTAAATGAAACCCTTTATATCCTGGGGTTGGGGGACACACCAAGGGCACTATAGTGTTAGGAATATTGCTTTTTATTGCGAAGACTAATTTTCCATTAAAGGGTAAACTGTATGACTGCAATCAATTCAAATAGTTATTTTGCAAAAAAATCTTCCAAGGTTAAAAATCTGAAGGTATGAGATAAAGATTAATGAACATTAAATAACCTTCTGACAACCTTCAAAATGTGAAAGTACAATAGCCTTGTTATTTTCCAAGAATTAAGTTAAAGATTAGTAAACAATGCGTGTTGCCAATACCAAGGCACATGACACATATCAACATATCAAGCTAATTTAGACAGCTGAAGGGTAAAACTGCAGACAGAAGTTTAATTGAAGAAAAAAAAAAAAAAATGAATAAGGTTCAGAATGGTTTGGATTAGAGGCTTCATAGGCTTGGGCCAGACCTTAGGTCTACAAATAAAATTACATTTGATTAATTTGTGTTTCAAGTATCATGTACATCAGGGCTTGACAAATTTGCTTTCAATCTAGGAGCCAGCTAAAAAAGTTAGGAGCTAGTTTTTTTCCAACGATAGAAATACAATTCTTAAAAGGGACACTATACTCGCCAGAACTACTACAACTTAAAGGGACACTATAGTACCCTGAGGGTGCCCCACCCTTAGGGTCCCCCTTCAGCTACTCACCCTTTTCCCCCGCCGGGCTCCTTTACCTCTCCTCCCCCGCCGACGTCAGCATCCTTGTCTGACGTCACCAGCGCACATTCAAAGTGTCCGTAGGAAAGCATTTTTCAATGCTTTCCTATGGACACTCTGCGTGATTGAGGCATAATATGCCTCAATCATTGCCGATGCGCCTCTAGAGGCTGGCTTAACCCCAGATGTAAACATAGCAGTTTCTCAGAAACTGCTATGTTTACATCAGGCAGGGTTAACCCTCGAGGGACCTGACACCCAGACCACTTCATTGAGCTGAAGTGGTCTGGGTGACTATAGTGTCCCTTTAATGTAGTGGTCTGGTGTCTATAGATTGTCCCTGCAGGCTTTTCAAAGAAAAGACAGTGTTTACATTGCTATCTAGTAACACCTTTAGAAGCCGTCAAACAGCCACTAAAGTGTCTCCTACCTACATTCAGCGTCTTCACGCTTTGCATAGAGCTGCTGAACGTTCCCCATAGAGATGATTGATTTATTGAATATCTATGAGGAGATGCTGATTGGTAATTAATAATCTTAGCTATGGAGGCTGGCCAGCTGCAGCGAGACCAGCATAGCGTTGGAAAAAAGGTGAGTAAGAACACCATTCCCATGCAATCAGAGGGGCTGGTGACCTAAACGCACACACACACCCAGACAGATGACAACACACACACCCAGACAGACCCCGCCACACACACCTCCCGGCGTGCAAGGGTAAGGGTGGACAGCTCTGCTTAACCCCTTAAGGACACATGACATGTGTGACATGTCATGATTCCCTATAATTCCAGAAGTTAGGTCCTTAAAGGGTTAAAGGGGCAGGCTGGAGGGCTGGCTCTGAGGGAGGCAGACGGCCGCGCCGGCTTTAGGTCCAGCTTTGCTCAGTGTGGGTGGGCGGCAAGCTGTCAGTCTTTAAATGCTGCCCTTCAAGTTTGCAATTTCCCTGTGGGAGGATGGAGGGAACAGGCCAACCAATCCCAGACGCCACAGTGACCTGGCGCCTGGGATTTGTCGAGCCCTGATGTACATAAAAGACAGTATGACCTCAGTCTGCAACTAGATTTTGCAGCAAGCCTTATATAAAACCACATCTCAGACACATTTATAAACTGGAAATTTAAAGCATGTAAAATCCATTTTCACATGCCCACTGAGGCACAGAAAATAAAAATCCACTGAAAGAATTTCTAATAATTATAATTACAAATCTTTGAAAATTATTTACAAGTCTGATTTAAAGAGTAAAGTTAAATCCCTGGTTAGAAAAACACCATATTTTGCGTGGTTCTATTAACAAAATGTATGTTTGTATGTTCAAAGAACACCATAAAAAATAAATAAAAAAAAAGATAGAAATCTGATTTACTTAGAAGGGAAAAAAGTACATAATAATCTGTCCATTATGACCTTCAAGTTAACCAGATCGAACAGCTTCATTCAAAGTCTCAGTTCTGGAGAACAGCCAGTACACAGGGTGTTACCTTTCCACACCTTGACAGTGAGAGAACAGAAATGTATATAACACAAACATGTTGTGATAGTGAGAAATTACTTTGACATTGTTAATATAGTTTTATGTTGCTATTAAGAGTCAGAGGAGGAATGTAGAAAACCACTTGAGATTGTATTAAATATATTAATATATGAACTTCAAGATTAACTCAAAAATTACGGAGGATCTCAAAATTACTATTACACTCATAATCTACACAAAATATATCTCTGAAAAATAAGTCGATATAATGGAAAATGTATTTTCTATAACAATGCAGAGTTGTTGCTCTTGACTAACTTTTTTCTACATTCATTGCAGAATAAATGTAGAGTCTAGCCCCGTGCTCAGAAAATACAAACTCTACACAGAACACAAATTAATAACCCAATGCAATTTAAAATAGTTTCTTTTATGTTTTTTTTCCCCTTTATGGCCTATTGCTATTCAGTGAACCTTTGTAGTTTAAAAGGTAGACAAAAAACACATGATGGCAAACATCAGCAGCATCTGCTCAAATGTGCCTCAAAAGGGACTGTCATATCCTCCCTCCCTGGCCAAGTAAGAAGCAGGGAGGGGAGACCAAAAAAAAAAATAAAAAAATGCCCCTCCATTTTACACACACTTTGCATTCATTATATATACACACACACACACACACTACACACAGCGTGTTTGTGTAGTGTGTATATACACACTACATTCATTATACACACATTGCATCCACTACAGAGAAACACACATTGCATCCACTACACAAACATACACTTAATTCACCAAATACTCACTGCATCCACTACACACATTATTGAAAACAAAATTCTGACTGACATGTATATTTTGTGCATTTACCTTAATAAAAAAATATATATATTTGCAAAGAAATAAATAAACATGTTCAGTTAACAGTAGATTTGTGTAGAAATAGTTTATTTTTTCAAAATGGTAAATGTACTGAATATCAGTAAGTTATCGGCTATTGGCCTGAAAGTTCACAGATTATCGGTTCAAAAAAAAATAAAAATCAATATCGGTCGATCTCCACTTCAAACCCTTTTTTCCTTTATGATCCTTTTAAGGCATTCACCTTCATTTTCTCCCTCTTTGCCTTTCATCCCCTACCTTCCTCTGTAAATGTTCCCACACTTGCATAATCTGCCTAGATGCATGTATTTCCTCACTGTCACCTATGCCAAGGGTAGAATTGTTGAGATTTACCCTTTTTACTTTTCCCCTTATTCCAGGTGCTTCCTAATGACTGTGGGCAGTCACATTGTGCTCTGAATCTCTTGACTGGTATTGTAATGTTTTTCTTTTTTCAGTTCACTATGTTGTGATGTAATATTGAAAAGTCTTGATGAATAGTACAATATTGCAAAAGCTCAAAATGGCTGGCTGCCAGACACTGCCAAGATTGGACAAATCGCATTGCAATAAAGTAAACCATGAAAAAGCAGGCATATTTATTTATGCATATTTATATTTTTTTGACTACCCAGGTATCCAGACAATGCACAAAGTTTCAAATTGACAACAGTATTATATTCTATATATTTTTTTTTTTTTAATAAAGTGTCAAATATACTTGAAGCTATCCAACTTAAGCCCCAATAGGAATTGAATAGGCCTTCGGCAGACCTAGGTCACATGTGAATATTTGTTTGTCAAATTACCGTATATATAATTTGCTACCCATGGTACATAAGTAGCAAATATGGTGGTATTAATAAAAAAATCTAAATAAATAATAATTGTAAGACCAAAATGAAGCCTCCATACATGCACATTTGATGTATCCCAAGCTTTACCTTATGCCACAAGACATATGTGCTCCAACATCTGTCTGTCCTAGACATTCTCTTACTATCACTATGTCAGGGGGTTCCCAACCCAGTCCTCAAGTAGCCCCTACCAGTCCAGGATTTAGGGATTACTGTGTTTCTAAAGTGTGTTTTTTTGTTTTGTTTTTTAGAAAAGAAAAACACCTTAGACACAACTGGGTTGTTTCTAAACCCTGGACTCGCCAATGAAACTGGGTCAGGGGCTTAAGCAGGGCTAATATGAAATTCTGAGTTTGTAACAATTTTGGCATGTAAATATAAAAACTTATCCCCCTTTACCATATGAGTCAAAGAATCTATGAGTCATTCAACAGTCATTCAACATTTTTGCACTTAATTGTGGAAAATTCTGATTCCAGGGAACAAAATACATTCACAAAGTACTGAGTCATCTATGTTCGCCATTCTATTGTTTGAATGCAGTCAGAACGAAGATGTTCTATAACTAAATATATTTAAATGTGAATTCTGTCTCATTAGGAAAGGGTGTGATTCTAACATGCTCCATCAGATATAGGCTGAGTATGCTCCTGGCTGGCTTGATGTTAGACAATTCTGATATCACTTTATGCACACACTCTCTGCTCGAGGAGAGATGTTCCTTTTCAGACAAAATTGGTATAATTCTTTTGTGAGGTCTGAGAGCATTTTGGGACGGGAACCCCCTAAGCGATCCACGTATTGAACAGCTGAGTTGTTGTCCATCCTCAGCACTAGGGAACAATTGTAAGCAAAGCTGCGAATCGCAAACAAACCGGCAATCAATTCGAGACAATTGATGTGCAGTGCACGTTTTGATGGGGACCAACGACCTCCTTTAAAGAGATCCGAACATGACGCACCTCGGCCCAGAATGCTGGCATCTGACTCTAGGATATAATCTGGTATAGAGGCGTAGAGCAGTCCGATTATGCGAGCTAAGTCACGAAGCTGGATAATTGATGAGGCTAGAATTTTCCTGATGTCTTTTTTAAAGTTCTTGATCTTGACCGAAAAGAGTTGTAGGACCGCCAAAACGAAATCTATTTGAAATCCGAGGAATTGATCCATCTGAGATGGGGAGAGGACAGATTTTGGGACATTGATCAAGAACCCCAAGTTCTGTAATAGGGCCGTGGTCACAGCTGTATGAAGGCGTAGAGTGTCTAGGTCCTGAGCCCTAAGGAGGATATCGTCCAGATATATGATGGCGCGAATCTCCTGTGAGCGTAGTAAAGCCATGACCGGTTTCATCAGCTTAATGAAACACCAAAGTGCGGAAGAGAGTCCGAAGGGGAGGAATGTGACCTGCCATAAATCTTGATGCCATCTGAACTGTAGGAAACTGCATTGGGCCGGTGTTATAGGTACTGTGAGATATGCATCTTTCAAGTCGAAACGGGAGAACCAGTCTCCCTCACAGAGTAGGTCTCGCAAGAGATGGATACCCTCCATTTTAAAATGCTGGTAAACAATAAAATTGTTTAGGTCTTTCAGATTGATAACTGGTTGAAAGTCTCCCGACTGTTTCTGGACCAGAAACCTGTTGCTTATGAATCTGTGAGGGGACAGAACGTTCTATAGTACCCTTGGCAACAAGGTTGTTTAGCGCGGTCTCTATGGTCGCATTGTCCTCCTGAGACATGAGGATGGTTTGCAAAATCTACATGGAAACCTGATACGGTTTGAAGGATCCATGGATCTCGAGTTAATAGAAACCACGGTTGAAAAAAAAAAAAAAGGGTTAACCGGCCTGCAATAGGAACTTGGGAATAAGGAAAGTCGATTGCCTGTAGCAGTGCGGCGGCGGAGGGAAGCAGAGCCACATCCTCTGATGGATCCTCTAGAGGGAAAAAAAATGTTCGTGGTAGAAACGGGTATTGCCCGAATTCCATGCGTCTGATGGTCGAGGCCTGTAGCCAGTCGTTCGGCCCCTATAGCGACCAGCTCTCCCAGAAAAACGCTGGATTCTAAACACCCTGAGAAGGGACAATTGTGCCTTATTGAGGGAGGTAAACACGGATACGTATTTATTCAGGTCACGTATGAACCTGTCCCCAAATAACAGTCCGTAAGCCTCTGAACATAGTTCTTTGGCGCCTAGTTCTGCCAGTTTGACATCAATTTTATATAACACTGCTTTACGCCGTTCAATTGAAATACCTACATTGGCGTTGACCAACAGGCATAACACTCTTTGTGCGTCAGCGATTATAAAAATCTGGATAAGCAGGCCCGCAATATCCATCAGCTTCTCTTGTGTGGCTTTTAAGCCTATTCCGATGCCTTTACAGAGATCTTTACCCATTTAGTTAGAAAGGTAACCAGGAGTGGGTGAAGTTCAGGGGTGACATCCCTCAATTTGGCCCTATCCTCCTTTTCTATTGGTTTACAAACCGTAATCTGCAGTATTTGGAAATGTGATCAGGGGGTGTCCACTCAGCTGAACGAGGGTGTCTGATACAGCGAGGGTCAAAAAGAGGACAACCATTGGTATCCAGTAGGATATCGTCCTTAGTATTGTTCATAGGATCAGTTTTTTTAGAGTAGGAGGAAAGTCTCCGTAACATAGTCTGAAAAGGAAGGGTCTCCTGGGAGATCCTCATCTGGATACGCACCATATTTGTCCATCACTTGTAGGTGATAGCCAGAGGTTGAACCCTTTAACGGGTCAAATTCTTTATTGAAAGTGGGTTTGGCATGAGACAATTTAGCAGTCTTTGGGGCTTTGCCTTTGTCAGCAGAAGCACTGTCAACCTTCCAAGGGCGCTTACATGGGGCTTCGTCATGGTCAGAGACCCTGGAATATAAATATATATACATACATATATACATACACAAACAAACACACACACACACACACCAGTTAAACACATAATGAACCATTTCATAAACTCCTCCACAGTTACCAAATTTAAAAAAAAAAAAATCAAAAAAAAAAATAAAATAAAAATCGCTTATTAGAGTATTTTGCATTAGTCGTAATAATGATCTGCCTGCAGGGCATACCTGCAAATGCATGTTTATATATACACACACACAAACACACAAAAGTAGGTTACAAATAGCTGCTTTTTTGAAGTGGTGGGTAGGCAAATTTGTGTAATGATTGCTGGCAAATGGATAATCTCTACGGACAGTGTAAAAATAATCATTGCAGCTAGTTAGTGTAGTTGAGGGGCAAAAAATGTTGTGTACATTTGATAGATATATAAGTGTTAGGCCTGGCTAATTAAAGAATTTACATTTTGAGCCCTTTTGTTGAATGTTTTTGGTCATGGTTTACAAGCACAAATTTTTTTCATTATGGTTTCAACTTCTAGCACAGCCATATTTTCATATAAAATGCTGAGCAATTTAAAACCTAACTGTTGACCCTTCCAAGGAAAGGCAATGAACAGGCTATCAATGAAGAATCCAGTCCTGTTGTCAGCAGCTTTTGAATGCTACAAAGTTTCAAGAACCAGCAGAAAATGTTTGTGACCTTGAGCATGTTGCAATAAAATATGTCTGCAGCTCTACATGCAAATAAAATGAGTCACATTATTATTATAGCGCTAGTTAATGTGCCTGTGAGGTAGAATTTTATATTTTTGAGATAAAAATAAATATATAACTATTAAAGACTTTAGATTACATGGCAGATTTTCCCCCCTTAACTTGAGCATATCTGCATTATGACTTTGAGAATGTTTTTGTTGAGCTTAAAAATATAAGGCAGTGAACAAATAACTTTAGAAAATAGGACAATTAAAATGTGAAAATCACTAATAAAATAAAAATAAAAAAACAATGTACCAACACCTCCCCTCATCCGATACAAAAAAACATAACATTTACAAATTGTATCTTAAGTCTTCCGGTAAGATTGCATTTAAAAAGTGGGAAAAAAAAAGTTCTATACTTTGTAAAACAAGCAGCCTTCATTTCCCCAATAAAAATAATAGCAAAACAAATTTAATGTCATGTGCGAGCACGCAACACACAAAAAAATAAAAAATAAGACAAAAACACAGATAGAAAGGCTGATTTGATGACAAGAGAGGTGAAGCTAGGTTATGGTTCGGAATATTTGCAAAGCCAGGACAGTGCACAAAATACAAACAAAAATCACAAGCCCAAAAACTGGCAGTTAGCCCCTCTGGTCCAACCACAAGATGCAACAACAAATATAGCATTATGCTCAACACAAGTCTATCCTGAAATATAAACTACATCCAGAATTAAAGGGACACTGCAGGCACCCAGACCATTTCAGCTCATTGAAGTAGTCTGGGTGCCAACACCCATCACCCCGCAAGTGTAACAATTGTAGTTTTTATAAACTGCAATAATTAACATGCGGGGTTAAGTCCTCCTCTAGTGGCTGTCACTAGAAGGATTTCCAGCTTCTTAGACTACTTTTGGTCATCTAAACAACACTGGACGTCTTCGCGCTATGCATGAGGACCTCCCGCGTCACCGGAATCCCCATAGGAAAGTATTGAATAATGCTTTCCTATAAGGAGGTCTAATGTGCGCGTGGCCATTGCCATGCATGCGCATTAGGGCTTCCCGGCCAGCGGACATCGGTTGGGGAGGAGCGTGGGTGGAGCCTGACCGCGCAGAGGGACATCGGCGCTGGATTCAAGTAAGTGTCTGAAGGTGTTTTAACCCCTTCAGCAACGTGGGATAGGGGGCACTCCAGGATTCTCTAGTGCCAGGAAAATGGGTTTGTTTTACTGGCACTGGAGAATCCCTTTAATAAACAACTGAAAACAAAATGATAAAAGTTAATTTACTTTACACAAACATTTTTTTTATCTTATTATGTACTTTAAAAACCATCACTGATCTAAATCACAAGTTTATTGACAGATGGTGGGGGGAATCTATTAAGTTAGGATTTGTATTCCTAATGTCATAGTGTTCCTTTAAGGCTCATTCTCAATAGTTCTAAATTTGAGACATTTGTGCATTGGTCATGGACAGGACAGGTGCCAAACGTGTACTAAATGAAATTCAATGTGACTGTATTACTTGTGATTAAAGAAACACTGTAGCACTAGGAATTCACACCTGTATTACTAATGCTATAGTGCCCTATTGGCAAGTTTGTTTTATCCCCACCATCAAGTTAAACAATAAACAAAAAAAAGTTTACTTACCTTTACTCCAGCGCCAAGACTGCTTCGGGCTTCCAGCCACTCTGCCTCCCATGATGTCATCTGGCTCTCGAGACAGTGGCCAAAGTGATGTGCACGGACCGTGTGCACATCGAGGCTTTCCCATTGGAAATCACGGTAATGATTTCCTATGGACTTCCACGTCACCAGACAAATTTTTACACTGTCAGTTTAGTGGAAGCGCCTCTAGTAGCTATAATGATTACAGCCATTAGAGGTGGATTTAACACTGAAGTTTAAAAAAATTACCCTGCAATGAACTAAAAGATCCTCTCTTGAAAAAGGCTTCCAGCTGAAACACTGGGGTATGATTTTGGTATCCTCACTTTTTTTTCTGGTATGTAATCTAGTTTATATCATTTTGTTTCGTACTTTGGTGTCTGGGGCTTGGTTTTTAATTTTGTTTCTATTTTTTGTTCTTCATTTTTGTTAGTTGCATTTTGTGATAGGGTATATTTCTGTACTGTGTATACTGTAAGTCATGGTACGAATTCAATAAAGATTACTTATATTTTAGAGTGTGCTCCTTTTTGTGCTATTTACAGTGTTAAAAATAAAGAATCACTAATGTGAGAATTGCCAAGATTTAAAAGTAAATTTAAAATTTAAGGGCAAAGCAGCTGACCTTCCCCCCCCGCCCCCCCGTTTTGTAAAATGCACTGCGCATGCCTAGCACTAAAGAACACAAAGCACAGCTAAGTTCACTAAACAATGAACCAGGCTGCACATAAACCGTAAGCGTCTGCAATTTATTATGCAGTTTCAATCATGTTATGCGATTAGTAGATAGAGGATAAATAGCCCATAATTACCAACTGTAGACAGGCTGACTGGACAAAAGTCATTCCCCACACAGACCATAATATAATGATTCCAATTGGAACGTCTCATACTAGTAATGGGAAAGGTCTGTTTGCAACTGCAAGCAAAGTCACTAAGATGTACACTGAGGGGCACTTTCAAAGTATGTAACTTTTTTAGTTATATATATATACACACATAGTGCACTAAGTATATGTGTATATATATATATATATATATATATATATATATATATATATATATATATATATATATATATATATATATATATATACACACACACACACACACACACACACACACACACACACACATATATACATATACTTAGTGCACTATCTATATACTGCCTTAAAATCTGAGGACAATATTTAACTAGACAATTCATCACTACTTAGCATTAATGCAAAGGTAATGGTGCATGGTGTACACTGAGCCTACTCTCTGATAATGTTATAACGTCAAAGAATTGCAGTTGTACAGAATTGATGCAGTCAATCTGGCATGCAGAACGCAGACAGAATTATTCACTAAAGTGAGAAGTCAAATTGAATTTAAAGGAACACTATAGTCACCAGAACAACTTACGCTTAATAAAGAAGTTTTGGTGTATAGATCAAGCCCCTGCAGTCTCACTGCTCAATTCTCTGCCATTAAGGAGTTAAATCACTATGTTTAGCAGCCCTAGTCACACCTCCCTGCATGTGACTTACACAGCCTTCATAAACACTTCCCATAGAGTCATCTTATGTTTAAACTTCCTTGATTAAATATTCTATTTAATTTTTAATTTCTTATTTCCTGCTCTCTTAATGGCTTGCTAGACCCAGCAGGAGCCTTCTGTTTATGATTAAAGTTTAATTTACAGAGCAGGAGATACATTATTTTAAAGTAAGTTACATCTGATTGAAAGTGAAACCATCTGGTTCTCATGCAGGCTGTGTCAGTCACAGCCAGGGTAGGTGTGAGTAGGGCTGAATAAACAGAAACAAAAGTGGTTTAACTCCTAAATGGCAGATAATTTAGCAGTGAGGCTGCAGATGTATGATCTATACACCAAAACAGCTACATTAAGCTAAAGTTGTTTTGGTGACTGTAGTGTCCCTTTAACCCCTTAAGGACACATGACATGTGTGACATGTCGATTCCCTTTTATTCCAGAAGTTTGGTCCTTAAGGGGTTAAGGTAACAATAATTGGACTGGAAAAATACCACATCTATGATTCTAGTCCAGCTACTTTGGCCTTAAATTCGAGAATCACTTTGAATTCTGAATGTAATGATTAACTATGTCAGTTCTGTCTGCCCATTGTCAATTTTGTTCAAGTTTTGTTTGTGGATCTGTGCACACACAATTTTGGCTGAGCTCTCGGTCCTCCGAGAACAAAGAGCCAAATAGTAGATGCAGCTCTGCCCGTAACAGAACATAGCCCATTTCACTAAACACTTAAGTGTGGTATGTGTAAACAGACAACAGCCATACCATGACTGCCATCAGTTTACAGAGCTGTTCCACTCATTCTAGTTGAGGATACACTATCAAATACATTAATGTCAGCAGAAATGTATTGGGTAAGAGGCTCTCCAAATTTAGTCTTCCTGTAGCTGTATGCAGGTCGACTAAACAGTGCTTAACAAGGGAACTCCATAAAGTTAAGATTTTGTTCCAATTTTTAATGCATCATTTATACATTGCATTTGAAAAAAAATTGGTAATTTTTAAGCCACATTTTCTGTTAATTATGTAATAATACATAAAAAAGTAAAAATGTTTCTCTAGGTACTTTTAGTAATCTATAGACCAATGTATTTTTTTATGGTTTGCATAACTTAAAATAGAACGTAAATATGAAAATAAATGGATTTGTCCTTTTAAGAGAGGGCCGGGAATGGGTAGATGACCCAATGGCATCTAGCAACTCTGTATATCACAGCCTTTAATAATTTAGATCACAAAAGGCAATGTAATACTGCCTAGATACCTACAGGGTTCAGCTTATATCTGCAGGACCATTTGGCTAAAGCGCAAAAATGGCTGCTCAACAGGTTGTAAGTCCCTAAACAACTGATGGATAGCCTTTTGCATGGCAGCTGATGTGGATTGTGTTTTACAGACTGGTCAGCCAGCAGAGAGGCACAACAAGATCGAGCACCAAAATATTATTCTACCCGCACTACACCCAGGGGGTCTGCACCTGCGACACCAAGTGCCAAAGGCTCAGTTTATTCACTAAACAGTGAATTGTTAATAGCCAGTTTGCCCCACAGTAGAGGGGATTTCCAAGTCACCTATTGTTGCCTAAGATTAAGAGGAAGAAAATGCACAGTGTAACCCATAACAGCTGGCAAATGAAAAGAACACCATTAGCAAAGTTTCCCTGAATCTCCATTATGGGGATAAAGTGTGCACTTTCCTGGTCTCCTAATTCGCAGCTTAGTGAATAACCCCCACAGTGAGTGTCTCCTTGCCCTCTCTATGCTGAGCCCGGTACCAGCTCTCTCTCTCTCTCCCTGGTGGTGCCAGGCTTGGCTGGGTCCAGTCCCCCCCGGAGCCGGTCTAGCAGGCTGGCTGGGGATGATGGGAGTAGTTGCGGTCACTCACCGAGTACGTCCGCCGTGCGGTGCCGGGCGATGAAGCAGGCGTCGTCCCCGTAGCACATGCCTTTCTTGAGGATGCCCTTCCTCGCATCCTTGCCGAAGCCGCAGCTGGCGGTGACCAGGCTGTAGTCCCGGGAGTCGGTCTGTGAGAGCCCCCCCAGCACCGCGCGGGCCACTATCCGGCCGTAGGACAGCACCGAGAACATGGCCCTGGACCGTGAGCCGCGAGGCCTCCGCTTCCCCTCCGGCTCGTCCTCCGTGTCTCCGCTTCCTCCTCTAGCCGCCTTCTTCAAGGACACCGCGGGCTGTCACCGTGCCCTCCGCCCCGGGGGCCGCCTCGCCCCTCACCGGCCGGCACCGAGCTCCTCACACACTGCGCTATCGGGCTCCCTCGGTAGCTGTGTAACGATCGCCTGCCTTCCGCGTCACTCAGAGCCGCCAATTCTGCCCGCTCCGCCGACCCTGTGCAGCCGCCATCTTTGTCACCTCAGACACATACTGTCAGTGAGGCCGGGAGGAGGGCGGGGACTGCGGCGGGGCACGTGAAGCGGCTGACGTCATCACACGCAGCAAGGATTCCCTGTCTGCACTGAGAGCCCACGTGGTGTACCGCTCTGACAACCTCCCTCCTCCCACCTCCTCCTCCTCACTGCCAGGAACTCTGAGCCTGGGGATACACACATGTATGGGACACGGGCTGTGTGGCGGTGACTTACCCGGATAGTGTGCTGCGGGTTCATTTAAAGGACCACTATAGGCACCCAGACCACTTCAGCTTAATGAAGTGATCTGGGTGCCAGGTCCAGCTAGGTTTAACCCTTTTTTCTATAAACATAGCAGTTTCAGAGAAACTGCTATGTTTACTTTAGGGTTAATCCAGCCTCTAGTGGCTGTGTCATCGACAGCCACTAGAGGCGCTGCCGCGCATCTCACTGTGATTTTCACAGTGAGAAGACGCCAGCGTCCATAGGAAAGCATTGAGAATGCTTTCCTATGAGACTGGCTGAATGCACGCGCGGCTCTTGCCGCACATGCGCATTCAGCCGATGACGGAAGAAGAGGGAGGAGAATCCCAGCGCCGAGGGAGCCCGGCGCTGGAAAAGAGGTAAGGGATTAACCCCCTTCTTCCCCCTTCAGCGCAGCGGGAGTGGGACCCTGAGAGTGCGGGCACCCTCAGGGCACTATAGTGCCAGGAAAACGAGTTTGTTTTCCTGGCACTATAGTGGTCCTTTAATATAGACCGCGGGGTGGGTACCATTCACAATTGTGTGAGAGGTGATATATTTGGGAACTTACAACATTTAACCTTTTTGGTTTGTTTTTTTAGACCGTTCATAAGCCCATTGGTCTCTGCAGACTCTGCGTGCCCTGGTTATCATAATGTTATGTTTTTGCATTATTTGTGTATAATCAGCTCACTGTGTAAAAAAAAAAAAAAAAATGTTATTATTTAATATACCTACAGATAAACAGTATATCTTTAATTTGGCTGCATGTGACATGGTCTTTTGAAATGTTAGAAAAGGAGGATGTTCCCAAGGTTAGTAAAGGTGGTTTGTGCAATGCATTAATATATAAGCTGAGTTAGAAGGGATATGTTGCTGACCATGGTGGCCTAAACTGCACTTCGCTGTCATTGTACACAAAACTTAAAGTTTACACGTCATGCTACACACAATTTGGTCATAGCACTTTAAATTTCATTTAAAATTACTACCAACCTGTTTCTGAAATTTAAACATGTGCTTTTGTTGTATAATTATTATTATTTTTTCCTTCTGTGGAGCTTCATTGAGTTTTTAGGCATTCTCACCTCCTTATAACGGATCCAGTGCAGCCATTAGCCTACCTTCGTGGGTATTATAGTAGTGTAACACCTACAAACAAACAATAAAGGTAACACAGGAGCGCGTGGAAAAAGAAAAACTATATTCTTTATGAAAATATTGTATATTTACAGCTTTGGGACTTGTTATGACAAGTTCATTTTAAATAAAACAAGTGAACATTTCATCTATATATGATGCTAAAACAAGTGCTAGCAAATATACACAGACATATAAAGGGTGTGGTCCATCTCCTCACTTTTTACTAGACGTGCATTTGTTGCATTCTTCCTCAAATGTATTGATTAATTTGAGGACGAATAGATTAATCCGATATAGAATCCTTTTTGAGTCGTTTGGAACCCGATCAATTGGTTTCATGAATTGAATGGAGTTTTATGTCAGTCAAATCGATTCACCAACAAGCAAATCAATCCATATCATACACTACTTCTTACTCAAGCTTATATACTCATTAAAATGCCTCATCCTGCCTAAATTTTGTTGCCAACATTTAAAAACAAAATTTCCAGGGACACTTTGCAGCACAGCTATCAATTACTACCTTGAAAATTTACCACGCCCACTGCAACAAAGCTCCGCCCACTCTGGCCAACCCACGTAATTTTATGGCAAGACAGGAGGCTTCATATTTGCTTATCTTTCTTTACTGAACCTCCCAGTAGCAAAGAAATAGTTAACAATAGTGTAAAAACAATTCAACCAATCAGAGTGTATAACAGTATTATATGATGTCATCAAACTCCTCCCACTTCCTCTTTCTTTGCTGCTTGCCTCCCAGGTGAGTCTGCTCCAGTTATATTGCCTTAGGGTTTTTGCCTTTAATGCAATATTTGAACTAATTTTCTCATTAATTTGTTAAATTTTATAGCACCCATATCTCTATTATCATTTTTAAATAATTTTCTGTGGTAATGTTTTGTTTATCAAACATTCATTTTCACTAGTTTCTCACACAATTTATTGTCAGTACACAATACCCTTACTACATATAATTATACCTAACATGTTGGTTTATTTATGTCTCTGAACAGTTTTTAAACTTTATCTCCATTGTTCCCCTTTAAAAATCGTCGCGGTTTGCCGCTATTTTATTACATTTGTGGCCGCGGTTTCCTCTCGATTATGATTCCCAATTCCCAGGAGTCCGCGACTCAATTTGGCGCCCTTTCTCAGATCCCGACTTCTCGCGTCTGCAATTATCTGACACGCTTCCTCCCACCCTTTTCCTGGCGGCGGCCATCTTAAACCGCGGTTTACCTTGTTATTTATGCGCGATCGCTTCACCTCACGTGGGATCCGGTAAGTATCTTATTTACTTGTTGCTCATAGCACCCTTAAAGTGCTACCACCTTTTTCCAAATTACTCTTTGTACCTATTTGTTTTTCTTGACAGGAAAATACCTGCTGTATCTTATCATTATTAAATAAAGGACAGCCTTGTGGGTGACCCCCACCTTTTTCTTTGTCACTTGATTCATTGAATGTTGTTGTGGGTGACCCCCACCTTTTATTCACTTTCTAATCAATTTATGACAGGTGTCTCAACACCATTACTACAAGTGAGTGACCCTCACCTTTGCAAATAATACAATATATTATTTAAAGTGACCCCACACTTTATTAAATATTTTACAGACATACTCATAAAAGTCTGACTACTGAGTGGTGAACCCCAGTTCTTATTCTTACAGTGGTACAATCCACTTGTATAATTTAGTGGTCTACCCCACTATATATCGTGTGCCGCCCTTATATATCAAACTACGCTTATTCGGGTGACCCCCTACTTAGAAATTTTACTAAACACAATTGGGTGAACCCCATTTAACATTCTTGTCTTACGACTATTTGTCAGAATCACTAATACAGTCCTAACTAAAATGTCTGACAATACTGAGCCCGCAATCTCTCAGGAACTTAAAGCTTGGCTGGTTTCAATTATTACTGAATCCATCCACAAGGCGTTAGCAGCCTTCCATGAAAAGACTCCTGGCGAAGTCAATCCCATCGCACATTTACTCTCTGACTCAGAGGACTCTCAGCCCTCGGATCAGGAGGTCACACGTCCTTGGAAAGGGAATAGTGTGTCTGCGGGCAAGGCTCCTGCCAAGTCCCAAAAATTAACTGTCACTCGCCCCGCCCAAACTATATTCAACCCCTTGGAGGGTTCCACTTCTCAAATGAGCGATGGGGTTGAGGATTACTACCTTGGCTATTCTGATGAGGACCCCTCGGCGAATGCGCTAGGGGATACCCCATCGGAATTTGTCAAGGAGACATTCATTACCAAAAAGGACACAGATGCAAACATCTCTATACCCAAGGGACCTGACTCAGACACCCTTCTGGATGCCTCGGGTGTCCCTTTTTTCTACCCTAGGGTCATTAGACATCCACGTTCGGCCGAATGGGCCCCACCTGACTACATCTCTAATTTTTGCAAGATGTGGCTGCGTAAGCCCCTTGAAAAAGAAATAAGGGCTAAACTCAGAGCCGAATGCCCTCGGCCAACTATACCAAGTAAAGTGGCAAGGGTATTGAGCAGGGTCTTAAGACAGCCCAGGACAAGCTCCTGATATCGCTGGTCCCATCATCCAGATTTTCATACTAGCTGACGAAGCTATAGCTAGTGGGGAGTTTGACCCTCACACAGTCCAAGAATGGGCCCAAAGAGCCCTATGTTTCCTGGGCAAATCAAATGTGGCTATATCCACTGAGAGACGTACGGCGGCACTATATAAACTCAATGCTAAATTAGCAGACTTAAGCTCCCGAGAACTGGGACCAGAAGCCAATGGCTTGTTATTTGGGGACTCTTTCATGAGAGATCTGTCCAAACGTGCAGCGGTATTTACTACCTTAAACAAAGCCCAATCCTTCCTATGCAGGGTATTTCGCTCCCAGTCAGGTTGTCTTTCTGGGAGAGCTGGACGTTATAGAGGCCGAATGAACAGCAGAGCTGCCTTCACAGGCTACAGGCCTCGTCCCTCAGAAAACTACTGGAACTCGGGACCCCGTCGACCCTACCACAGGCAGTTATTCACCAATAGAGGATCGATCCGGGGACGTGGATCTGCCTCCTTATACGGACGCACTGCTCCAGGTAATAAACCTTCCTTTTTTCAATGTACCCATAGCAGCTCGACTAACCCATTTTTTCCAACAGTGGGAACTGCTTTCACAGGATCTATGGATCCTACACACAGTCAAGAGGTTCAAAATAGATTTTCTTTCCACTTCCTTCCAGGACACACCACCTACACCATTTCGTATGTCTGCAACAGACAACCTGGCATTACACACAGAATTGAACAAACTGGTGGAAAAAGGGGCGATAGAAAGATCACCCTTCCCACATACCTTTCTAAGCAATATTTTTCTGGTCCACAAAAAATCCGGAGACCTGCGTCCAATAATCAATTTGAAAGACCTGAATCACTGTGTCAGATATCGTCATTTCAAAATGGAGGGCATCCATCTCCTCAGGGACCTCCTTTGCGTGGGAGACTGGTTATCCAGATTCGATCTTAAGGACGCATATCTCACTGTCCCTGTCGCCCGCAACCATCGGGCTTTTCTTCAATTCCTCTGGCAAGAGGAAATTTGGCAGTTCACATGCCTCCCGTTTGGTCTTTGTTCCACACCATGGTGTTTCACAAAGCTGATGAAACCAGTGATGGCGCTACTCTGATCACAGGGGATTCGTTCCATTGTATATTTGGATGACATCCTGATAATGGCTCAAGATCCAGACCTTTTTCGTCAGCACACGGACATGACGACGGCCTTATTACAAAACCTAGGTTTTGTAATCAACTTTCAAAAATCGGACCTGGAACCTTCTCAGAAAGTTCAGTTTCTCGGATTCCTAAAAGACTCCATACAGACGATTTTACAACTACCTTCTACAAAGGTCAAGGTTATAAAGAAAGACATTCGCAAATTGCTATCAGCCCACCAGATTCGCCTATGCGATCTGACTCATACCATAGGCCTACTGTCTGCCTCTATCCGAGCCATTTATCCGGGACCCCTACATTACAGAGCCATGCAACGGCTCAAGACTTACTATCTAAACCGGTCCACCTTCTACGACCAACTGATCTGCCTAACAGACGAAGTCCGTATAGAATTTCATTGGTGGCTTCACAACATGGAAACCTGGAATGGCAAAGCCATTTTCGGATCACAACCAGACTTCAGTCTGGAATCCGATGCCAGTCTCTTGGGGTGGGGCGCTACGTGCGCCGAAAGGTCCACCGGGGGACTATGGTCCCCCTCCGAACAAGCACTGCACATCAATTGCCTAGAATTGATTGCAGGATCTTTTGCGATTCGCAGTTTCGCAAAAGATTGTTTCAATTGTTCACTAGTACTGCGCATGGACAATGTCTCTGCAGCGCGTTATGTGAATCGGTTAGGAGGTTCCCGATCCAAATTACTGTCCGACCTTACCAAGGAACTCTACCAATTCTGCCTAGAGCGGAATATCTTCCGGGCATGGACAACCTAGTTGCAGATTGGTTCTCTCGTCATTGGAAGGACGTAAGCGACTGGCAATTGGATCCAGCTTGTTCTATCAATTTCCAACCCTGCTACTACCTCGATCCCCCGACATCCTCAAGAATCCAGCAGAGCACTGTCACCCACTCGCCCTTCAAGGGCAGCTCTAGCTTGTAGCTTGTACCATTTCAGGGGATCCTGGAATGTCTCTGGACTTTCGGAGACAGCTCAGACCCTCCTATGGGACTTCTGGGCCCCAGGCACTAGACGGGCTTACCTCGCTGCATGCCGGACATAGGTCAGATGGTGTTTGGAAAGGGATACCGATCCCTTTTCAGCACCTCTGACGATCATCCTAAATTTTCTGTCTACTCTCTTTGATCAAGGCAAGTCCTATAGATCAATTAATGTTTTTAGATCTGCTATTTCTGCGGCCCACAACCCTATTGACAATGCATCAATAGGAAAACACCCTTCAGTTTGTAGACTTTTACGAGGGGTCAGGCTAGCCAGAGCCCCTCTTCCAAGATATTCCAATTTCTGGGACGTCACTCAGGTTTTTTCCCTTTTAGACTCCTGGCCCTCTAATGAGAACTTGACGTTACGTCAACTCTCTGCCAAACTGGCCTTACTCCTATGTCTGGTATCCTTCCGTAGGGTCTCCGACATTCGAGCATTTGATTTCCACGCTGTAGTTTTTTCGCCTCAGGGCGTTGAATTTCACATCACCAGGCGAACAAAGACTAATTCCTCCTCTGTATTCTACCCTTACTTTCCGAATAGACAGTCGCTTTGCGTGGCGCTCTGTGTAAGGCACTATATAGATGCCACAACCACTCTGCGTTCCCCTACAGGACCCCTTCTCGTTTCCTATGTCAGACCACACAAACCGGTGTCCGCTCCCACCGTCGCGCGGTGGATCAGATGGATACTAGCCCAAGCAGGTATTGACTCCTCTTTTGGAACGCATTCAGTCAGAGGAGCAACCGCATCCTCAGTCTTTCGTGCGGGTAGTTCCCTCTCAGACATTTTGTCGTCTGCGGATTGGTCCAGGGAGTCTACCTTTCATACATTCTATTTCAAACCTATGCCACATGCTGCATCTTCTATCATATAAGAGCGTTAAAACAGCAAATATGCCTCCTGTCTTGCCATAAAATTAGGGATTATTCTAGCCCTAGTGACTGAATAATCTACATTTTATTAACGACAGGAGGCAAATATTTTCCCTCCCTTCTTTGTTTTTCATTATCATTTATACCCGCCCTAAGGTAAGTTACTAAAAAAATTTTTCTAGTAGATCTGTTTCAAACACATTCACACATCATCTGTCATAGGTTTACACCACAACACTCTAACCAAGAGTTTGACATACTCAACATCATTTTAAATGCAAATTTTTTATTGATTTTCAAGTATATGGGGTACAGAAAAGAGAAGGGAGTTATAAGGATAACAATGGGGGAAAGCAGACAATGTGGACTGTTACAAGGTTTGTTATCAAGTTTTTCGACAGTGACATTTAGGGTTTCGCAGGCGGCTGTGTCCGCAATAACAATATACCTGATATACACATACTTAAGGTTGCTTAGTATAGTTTTACACTCACGTATTGTTTACCCTTGTTGGGTGTTTGTGGGCAAAGCAGTCTGGTGCGGGAGGATAAAGGTTGGTTCTGTGAGCACGGTGTTGCGTGCTGGTACAGTCTGTCAGGCCATATTTAACGGTCTCAAGGTGGATTTTGGTGATTTGTGGCTTGGTCGTATAAACATGTCCACTGTTTCCATGTTGAATGGAACTGTTGTGATTCTATACTATGGGTCATCGTCATTCGTTCATAGACATGGTATTGTTGAATCTTGTCCCATAGTTGTGTTTTAGATGGACATAGGTGCGACTTCCAGTTCTTCGCTAGAAGGTTCCTGGCCGCCAGTATCGTGATGGCGCACACCTGTCTGTGTTCTCTAGCTAGGTCACTGGGGAGCAGAAGCATGAGGTATGTTTGCGGGCTTGGCAATAGGTTTGTCACGCCCAATTTATACAGCAATCTCCTAACCTCTGTCCAGAGGGGTTGTATCACTGGACATGTCCACCATATGTGGAGGAATGTACCGGTGTCCCTTGAACACCTCCAGCATGTCGGTGTGACACTGGGGTATATTTTATGTAACCGACTTGGCGTCATGTACCACCTATACAGTAGCTTCCTATGCGCTTCTATGTGTGTGTAACATCTAGTGAGTTTTGTGAGGCTATTTATTGCTCTGACCCAGTCGTCCTCTGAGAGTTGAAGGGAGCAGTCCTCCTCCCATTTAGTCTTACAGAGGGGGGTGTGTTGTGGTAATGTGGTCTCCCACATTTTGTAACAGAGGGAGATGGCTTTTGGTTTATTTGGTGCGGCCCAGCATCTGTCTAAAATCCCGCCCGCCACTAGTGATTGCTCCCGAGTGTTGTTGTGTAGGTTCACATGAGTCAGTATGGTCCCTTTGAGTCTTAGGTAGGTAAATACCTCCCTCATCGGTAGGTGCCATTTGGCCTGTATATCCGCGAATGCTATTACGCCTTTATTGTCTACTAGGTGCTGGATGTAAGTGATTCCTGCCTTAGTCCACTGTCAGGGTACCTTTGGTGTCTACCTCGGAGGAGGGTAGACACCTAGACGTCCATCCTCCCAGGGGGGCTGACTCACCCGATCCTTGCACTCCTCCCGGTCGTTTACACGCCGGCCGCGATAGCTCCGCCTCCTTTTATGACGCGGCGCTCAGTAGCCGACGTCATGACGGCAATCACGATCCGACCCGTCAATCACGGCAACCAAGTGCCGAACAACCAATCAGGACCCGTTGGGGGCGGAGCCAACAGTTAAAGAGCCAAGGTATAAAAAAGGGTTCTGTGGAATGATTCATTGCCCTGTCGTGGTTCTAGCTAGTCTGGTCACTCAGTGCAATTACCTCTATTGTCTTTTGGTTCCTGACTCGGCTTGTATTTTGACCCTGCTTTCCTCTCTTGTCCTTTTGACTCGGCTTGTCTCTCGCTTACCTGATCTCTCGTTCCCTCGACCTCGGCTTGTCTCTGACTATTCTTTTGCTTTCTCCTTACGTTAGTCCGGCCATTCTAAGGTCCGGTATACGTACCTATCCCCTGTTTGTATTCTGCGTGTTGGATCCCTGTCACGATCCTGACATTACGACAGGGCCAATGGATCCTGCAGGTACAAACTCTCAGGTCGGTTCTCCTGACTCTAGATTTGAGGCCATGGATCATAGAATGGACCAGATGGCTCTAGCTCTGCAAGCATTGCTATCTCGTCCTAGTAGTCACTCAGAGGAGATGCGTACCCCATCTATCTCTCCTATAAGTACAGGCCTAGAGGTAGCCACAGTGGCTACTTCTTCCCGTGTTACGTCCCCGTCACGCTATGGCGGCGCTCCTGACACTTGTCGAGGTTTTCTAAACCAGATAGGTATTCATTTTGAATTACAACCCCACGCCTACCCTACTGACAGGGCAAAGGTTGGATTTATAATTACCTTGCTCATTGACAAGGCACTTAGATGGGCTAACCCCCTGTGGGAAAATGATAACCCGTTAGTTTATAATTATAATGCTTTTGTCGCTGCGTTTAGGAGAGCTTTTGACCCTCCAGGAAGAAAGGCCAATGCAGCTAGACTACTGTTACGTCTTAGACAGTATAACCGAACCCTAGTGGATTATGCCTTGGAGTTCAGATCCTTGGCAGCAGAGGTCAAGTGGAATGAACAGGCTTATATGGACGTATTTATGAACGGGTTATCTGATGAGATTTTAGATGAGGTGGCCACAAGAGATCTTCCTGAAAATTTGGAGGATCTGATTTCATTTATTTCCCGAATAGATGAACGTATGAGACAGAGGCAGAATATTAGGGATAGAACCCGCAGATCCTCCATAAGACTAGCTCCCTCATTTCAGACTTCTGATTCTACTACTTTAGCTCTCCCAGAACCTATGCAAATAGGTCATACTCGACTCTCAGAGGAGGAAAGACAGTACAGGAGAAGGGAGGGTCTTTGTATGTATTGCGGAATTAGAGGTCACCTACGCCTAAATTGCCCTAACCGGCCGGGAAACGCTCGCACCTAAGTTTCTCAAGAGGACAGGCCTTGGGTGTTTCTATCTTGTCCTCTATTTATGATTATAAAGATCATAGGCTTCTGATACCTGTTTCTTTAGCTTGGGAAAAGGGAGTATTTAATGCTATGGCTTTGATAGATTCCGGAGCTGCTGAAAGCTTTATTGACCAAGCCTTTGTCACTAACCATTCTATCCCATCTCAGCTAAGGGATACACCCTTGGCCGTTGAGGCCATAGATGGTAGACCATTATCTGAACCTGTGATTTTTCGTGAAACCATACCAATTAAGTTAACCACTGGTATCCTTCACGAGGAAAGAATATCCCTCATGCTGATCTCATCTCCTTCAGTTCCTATAGTCTTGGGGTATCCCTGGCTTAAGAAGCATAACCCTATCATTGACTGGGAACTGGGTGAGATAGTCTCCTGGGGTCAGGGTTGCCAGAAAGGATGTGTGCAGAAAGTCTCACCAATTTGCAGGGTTGACGCCCCGGTTAACTCTTCCCAACCTACAGATTTACAGATACCATCACAGTACCAGGATTTAAAGGCAGTCTTTGACAAAAAGAGGGCTGATACTTTACCTCCACATAGGTCTTTCGACTGTAAAATTAGACTCCTACCTGGTACTATGCCCCCGAGGGGTACGGTATATCCTTTATCCACTAAGGAGAACTTAGTCCTAGAGGAGTACATACGTGAAAACCTAGACAAAGGTTTTATTAGGAGATCATCTTCTCCGGCCGGGGCCGGTTTCTTTTTTGTAGATAAAAAAGACGGCACTCTACGCCCTTGCATTGATTATCGGGGCTTGAATAAGATAACGGTTAGAAATGCTTATCCTATTCCTTTAATTACTGAGCTCTTTGATCGACTGAAAGGCTCCAAGATTTTTACCAAGTTAGATTTGAGGGGAGCTTATAACTTGGTGAGAATTCAGCAGGGAGACGAATGGAAAACAGCTTTCAATACCCGTTATGGCCACTATGAATACACGGTAATGCCCTTCGGGCTTTGCAATGCACCTGCAGTATTCCAGGACCTTATTAATGAGGTTCTTAGGGAATTTCAGCATGAATGCGTTATAGTATATTTGGATGATATACTAATACACTCTAGAGAGATTGAGACTCACCACAGACAAGTCAGAAGGGTACTGCGCAAACTGTTACAACATGGATTGTACTGCAAATTGGAAAAGTGTAGCTTCGACCAATCTCAGATAAACTTTCTTGGCTATGTTATTTCTGGAGACGGATTTAGGATGGACCCCAGTAAACTCCAATCGATTTTAGATTGGCCATTGCCCAGGGGACTCAAGGCCATTCAGAGATTTATCGGATTTTCCAATTATTATAGGCGCTTCATTAAAGGTTACTCTTCTATTATTGCTCCTATTACTAATATGACTAGACAGGGGCTGATACCAAGACTTGGTCCACAGAGGCTCTCTCTGCTTTCAAAACTCTCAAGGAACATTTTGCCTCAGCACCGATATTAGTTCATCCTGACACATCTTTGCCTTTTTTACTCGAGGTTGACGCCTCGGAGACAGGTATAGGCGCTATCTTGTCCCAAAGGCTAGGCTTGGATAAACCGTTACATCCTTGTGGTTTTTTTTCCAAGAAATTATCTGGGCCTGAAAGTAGATATGACATTGGTGATAGGGAACTGTTAGCAGTCATTATGGCTTTAAAGGAATGGAGACATTTGTTGGAGGGGACATTATACCCGGTTACTATTTTGACTGATCACAAGAATTTGTCCTACATAGGGGAAGCCAAGCGCTTGTCCGCCAGGCAAGCTCGTTGGTCCTTGTTTCTGACACATTTCAATTACGTGCTCACTTATAGACCTGGTTCTAAGAACTCTAAGGCAGATGCATTGTCCCGTCAACATGAACCCTCTACGGTGTCTGAAGCAGCTTTGTCTTCTATCGTTCCTAAGTGTAATATTATTGCCAACACTTGTGTCAGGATACACTCGCCATTGCTTGCTGAGATCAAGAAAGAACAACATCTAGCTCCCAAACCTGTTCCTGGGGATCGATACTTCGTTCCTCCTGAGCTCCAAGTGGAACTGCTGCATTGCTTTCATGACAGTAAAATTGCTGGGCACCCCGGCACACGCAAAACGTGTTCCCTGATTTCTAAAGATTTCTGGTGGCCTTCCCTTCGTAAGGATATAAGGGATTTCGTCAGGGCATGTGCTGTCTGTATGAAGACTAAGCAACCTCACTCGCTCCCTTGTGGACTTTTGCATCCCTTAGAAATTCCCGAGAGACCATGGTCGTGTTTGGCTATGGATTTCATTGTCGATTTGCCTGTTTCTAAAAAACATACTGTTATTCTCACGGTGATTGACAGGTTTACTAAAATGGCTCATTTCGTGCCCTTGCCTAAACTGCCCTCGTCTCCCGAATTAGCTGAGATATTCGCGAGGGAGATTTTTCGTCTACATGGTATTCCCTCTGAAATTGTTTCTGATAGGGGTTCCCAATTTGTTTCCCGCTTTTGGAAGTCTTTCTGTTCTCACTTAGGCATCAAGTTGAACTTCTCCTCTGCCTATCATCCCCAGTCCAACGGAGCTGCCGAACGCACCAACCAAAAGATTGAACAATATTTGCGTTGTTTTGTTTCTGAACACCAGGACGATTGGGTTGGTCTGATTCCTTGGGCAGAGTTTGCACACAACAATCTTGTTTGTGATTCTACTCGTTCTAGCCCCTTTTTCTTGAATTATGGCTTTCATCCTTCCATTCTTCCGTCGGTTTCCCCTTCCCAAGGGGTTCCGTCGGTTGATGTTCATGTCGCCAATCTGAGAAAGTTGTGGGATCAGACTCGACGAATTCTTCTTCATAATTCCATGGTGTTCAAACGACACGCTGACAAACGGAGACGGATGGCTCCGGTTTTTGCCCCGGGTGATAGGGTGTGGTTGAGTACCAGAAACATCCGCTTGAAGGTTCCTTCCATGAAATTTGCTCCTCGTTACATAGGCCCTTACAAGGTTCTGTGTCGGATTAACCCGGTTGCATATCGTCTTGCCCTTCCCCCTGCCCTGCGCATCCCTAACTCTTTTCATGTTTCTTTATTGAAGCCTTTGGTTTGCAACAGATTTTCCTCCCCTGAGTCCTCCCCTCTCGCTGTCCAGGTTGAGGGTCAGGAGGAATATGAGATCAAATCCATTCTCGATTCTCGTATTTCTCGGGGGAAGTTGCAATATCTTGTTGACTGGAAGGGGTATGGCCCTGAAGAAAGGTCTTGGGTGGTCCATGAAAATGTGCATGCCCCTCGTCTCCTCCGGGCATTTCATGCTCGTTTTCCGTCCCGCCCCGGTTCCTTCCGCCCGGTGGGCGTTTCTGAGAAGGGGGGTACTGTCAGGGTACCTTTGGTGTCTACCTCGGAGGAGGTTAGACACCTAGACGTCCATCCTCCCAGGGGGGCTGACTCACCCGATCCTTGCACTCCTCCCGGTCGTTTACACGCCGGCCGCGATAGCTCCGCCTCCTTTTATGACGCGGCGCTCAGTAGCCGACGTCATGACGGCAATCACGATCCGACCCGTCAATCACGGCAACCAAGTGCCGAACAACCAATCAGGACCCGTTGGGGGCGGAGCCAACAGTTAAAGAGCCAAGGTATAAAAAAGGGTTCTGTGGAATGATTCATTGCCCTGTCGTGGTTCTAGCTAGTCTGGTCACTCAGTGCAATTACCTCTATTGTCTTTTGGTTCCTGACTCGGCTTGTATTTTTGACCCTGCTTTCCTCTCTTGTCCTTTTGACTCGGCTTGTCTCTCGCTTACCTGATCTCTCGTTCCCTCGACCTCGGCTTGTCTCTGACTATTCTTTTGCTTTCTCCTTACGTTAGTCCGGCCATTCTAAGGTCCGGTATACGTACCTATCCCCTGTTTGTATTCTGCGTGTTGGATCCCTGTCACGATCCTGACATCCACCTTGTTAGAGGGAGATCGGGGGATGCGGTTCTTAGGGCAGTCAGTGGTGCCCGGGGATGGAAGGAAAGTTTGCACCCCATTGTGGCCATAAACGTGTCCCATGTACGAAGTGTCAGAGACGTTGAGTGAAATAGGTCTAGTTTGGGGATCCGTAGGTGTTTAGGCGTCCATAGGACATCAACTATATTTAGTGTTTTTAGTTGGGCGTTTTCCATGTCTACCCAGCTGATATCCCCTTTAGGAGAGTGTAACGTTATGCCGGCTGTTAGCGCCGCGGCTTTATAGTATTGGTTAATGTTTGGTAGACCCACTCCTCCTTGTTTGACCTGAGTGTACAAAAGTCTGTGAGGGATCCTGGGCTTTTTATTGTCCCATATAAAGGTGTTGCACGTGTGTTGTATGCTCTTAAGCAGAGGTTGTGGTACCGTGAGAGGTAGCATACGGAAAACATAAAGAATTTTGGGTAATATAGACATTTTGAAAGCGTTAATCCTTCCTAGCCAGGATAGGTGTACATGTTTCCATTTTAGGGTGTCCGCCTTGCACATGTGTGGTAAGGGTAGGTAATTTAATTTTACGATTTTTGCTATGGAAGTTGCGATTTTGACCCCTAGGTATGTGAGGGATGAGAGTCTCCAGTCAAATTGGTGTTGTCGTTGTAGTGTCTGCGTGCGTTCTAAGGGTAGGTTAACCGTCAGTGCCTGAGTTTTATCTAGGTTAAGTTTATAGTGGGAAACTAAGCCAAAGTCGGTAAGTGTGTTCATAAGGTGTGGCAATGACTTCTCTGGGTCTGTTAATGACACCAAGACGTCATCGGCAAACAGTGCCAGTTTGTGTTCCTGGCCTGTCACTGTTACTCCTCTTATGTCAGGATTCGTACGGATCTTTAACGCCAGAGGTTCCAGCGAGAGAATGTAGAGGAGGGGGGACAAGGGGCAACCTTGGCGCGTCCCATTAGTAATAGAGAATTTGTCAGACGTAAAGCCTCCGTTGGAGACCCTCGCCGCTGGTGCGCTATACAGCGCCGCTATCCCTCTAATCATTTCGGGCGGAAATCTGTACCTCCTCAGGACTTCAGACATGTACTTCCAATTGAGGCGGTCGAATGCCTTCTCCGCGTCTAGCGCCAAGAGAAGGCCCCCTGTGTTGTTTTTTTCCATATGTGTCAGTATGTTGAGGATTCGTCTGGTGTTATCTGAGCCCTGCCGTCCTCTGACAAACCCTGACTGGTCGTTATGCACTAAGTTTCTGAGGAGTGGTGCTATTCTGTTGCTAAGGATCTTGGCGTAGATTTTAGCATCCCCATTTAGTAAGGAGATGGGTCTGAAATTTTTACAGTGTGTCGGTGGTTTTCCTGGCTTGGGGAGTGTGGATATGTGTGCTAGAAGTACTTCAGCCGGTAGGGCTCCTCTGTCATTACTCTGTCTGTATAGTTTCAACAAGTACGGGGAGAGGGTATTTGCAAATAGTTTGTAATAGGCATTGGTGAGACCGTCTGGTCCAGGTGATTTGTCAGCGGGTAAGTCTTTGATCACCGAAGTGATCTCTTCTAAGGAGATAGGCTGTCGTAGTGATTGTATTGCGGTCGGTGTCAGGGCGGGCAAGCAGAGGTCTTGTAGGAATCCGTCTATGTCCGCTACAGTTGGGACCTTAGTGGTACCCTCTTCACTTAAATTGTATAGCTGACGATAGTAATTTGCAAACATATTAACAATATCTCGTGGATCAATAGTTTTGTGACCTTTTCCATCGGTGAGGTAGGCAATCCTGGAGGCGATCATTTTTTGTTTTAATTGCGCCGCTAGCTTAGCGCCTGCTTTATTCCCTGCCGCGAAGAATTTGTGTTTTGATTTTCGTAAGAGGTAGGTTGTTTTGGTTAACTCTATATCTCGTAATTGTGTTTGCAGGCTCAAGAGTTTTCGTTGTGTCTCAGGGGTGGGTGCATGTTTGTTGTTGTGTGTGGTGTGTTTGATCTCACTGATAAGGGCTAAGTATTGTGCTCTTTGTGTCTTGTAGGCATGGCTGGCATGTTTTATGAAGCTGCCTCTAATGACCGCCTTGTGTGCTAGCCAGACATAATCCGGATCAGTGTTGTGCTTATCATTGTCCTCGAAGTAGTTTTGTAGGTCCTGTGTGACTTCCTGGACTATGTGTGTGTTTGTTAACAAGGTGTTGTTTAACCTCCAAGTTCTCTGGCCAGTCTGAGGGAACTGGTCCTTGATCGTTAACGTGATTGGTGCGTGGTCGGACCACGTGATGTCCCCTATGGTAGTGTCTAGTATCTTGAGAAGGGAGGTGGTTCTGACCAAGAACCTATCAATTCTGGAGTAGCTATTGTGTACCGCTGTATGACATGTGTAATCAGTTTCGTTGGGATGTGTAATTCTCCAAGGGTCAACGTAATCATGTGTTGCTAGGATATCGCATATGTTATGTGATTGTGTGAGCCGTTTCTTAGAGGTGTTGGGTGTTATAGTATGTGAGGCAGAGGAATCTTTAAAACTATCTAGAAGAAAGTTGGTATCGCCTCCAAGTATTACCTCCCCAAAGCTGTACATATTCAACAAGGCAAATATACGGTGCAAAAACATTTCTTGGTTAGCGTTGGGTCCATATACATTCATTAATGTGAAGGTGTTGTTGTTAAGGTGACACTGAATGATGAGATATCTACCTGTCTTATCGCTAATCTTACGGACCATCTCAAAGGTGACGTTCTTGCTTATTAAAATAGAGACTCCTCTTTTTTTTGTGGAGCAGCAGGAGTGGTGATCTATTGGAAACCAGGGGGAGTTAAATTTAGGCCGTGAACCCCATTTAAAATGGGTTTCTTGAAAGAAGGCTACCTGCGCCTTACATTTTTTGGCTTCTAAAAGTGCCAGTCTTCGCTTATGGGGCGTGTTCAGCCCTTTGGCATTGAGAGAAAGTACAGTGATTGACATCCTCACCACTATAATCAGGTGGGCAGGGAGGTAAAGGCTATGCCGTGCTACTCAGCCCCTAGTGTCACCTTATTTCGTCAAGTGCGTGGGTGGGAGTTGGAGGGGTGCGGTAGGGATCAACGTATAACAATACAACTTAAACTATATACAAAACCCGTTAGCCGGGTGGCTTAGTGCAGAAATCTGCCGACGGGTAAAGAAATGGCTTACTAAGTAAGCCGAGTGGGGCTCTGTGGGTGCTGGTAGGTATTACCTGTTACGGTTTTCCTATGTTACCTAGTATAAGAAAAAAATTTTTTGTTTTTTTTTTTTTTTTTGATTATAGTGCCCTGAGTTACCGGGCGCAACGCTATACGTGTGCGTCCCTCTATTGATATACCGTATAGGTAATATTTCTTAACAGTACAATTAAGTTTAGGAAAAAAGAATAACAGTGCCAATTAAGTAACGTAAACAGTAAAGCGGTTCTCCGCCTGGGTGGGCTCTCGGCTGTGAGACACCTTGCAAGTGAGCACAGCTGCGAGGGTGCACCGGGGGGGAACTAGTTGTATAGTTCTTGTGTGGGATACATATCTGTACTCCATCAGTGGTGTTCTACATCCTTGGGCCTCGCTTGATGGTATGGCGTCTTCTGTGGTTCTGCCGCGTGCCATGGGACAGGTCGGTAGTCTCGGGGTTGTTCTCTGGGTGATGAGGGTGCTGGAGAACTGGCTACGTCAAGTCGAGCCATTGGGATGTTCCATTCTTTGAGCAATTTTGCGCCATCTCTTGGGGTAAAGATTACCAAATCCACTCCATTTCGTTTCAGTAGTATCTTCGTGGGATATCCCCATTTGTACGGGATAGCAGCATTCCTAAGCGCTGCGGTTACAGGTGCAAACGCTCGTCTCTTGGTCATGGTTGCCGCTGACAGGTCAATAAACAGTTTGATATCAGCAAACGGCTTTGGCAATGATGGGTTAGATCTGGATGCTTGCATTAAGCGATCTTTGACCTCAAAGTAATGGATTCTGGTGATTACATCTCTCGGTGTAGTTGGAGGTAATTGCTTCGGCTTCGGTAATCTGTGAGTGCGATCTAAGCGCAGGTCTGAGGTTTCCAATGCCGGAATGAGCGCCTTGAACAGCTCTTTAACGAATGTGGCCAGATCTTGAGGGCCTACTGTTTCAGGGACACCTCGTAGCCGTATGTTGTTTCTCCTGTCCCTGTCCTCGTTATCAGCGATTTTGCTCTCTAGGAATTGTACCTTTCGCTGCAATGTTGTGTGCGCTTCTGCCAGCTCATTATGGGCCTCTCTTAACCCCTCCGTTGCCTCCTCCAAGTGTGCTGTTCTGTCTCCCAGGGCCTGAATGTCTGCCCTTACGTCCGCCGCCATCTTGGAAAAATCCGACCTCAGGTTAGTCTGGAGCGACTGTAGCATGCTGCTCACCGAGGCATCGGTGGCTAGGTGGTTGTTGGTGATGCTAGGGGGGTCCAGGCTTTCTCCACTCTCGTGATCCGAGGCGGAATAGTGCGCTCCGTCGGCGCCATCTTGGACGCCATTGTTCCCCATCATGAGGTGGGAGTGCAGCGTCTTCTGTTTTAGTTTTTTGGAGGATTTAGTGGTCATGTCCTCCCCTGTTCTCTCGCCGGCTTATGGGAGATGTGGTGGGTGAGTATCGCTGGTTTCCACGCTGTGTAAGCCCACGTAATGGCGGAGCTCCCAAATTATGCGACTGCTGCCATGCGGAGTTAGGCCACGCCCCCTCATACTCAACATCATTTTACATGAAATCTATTGAAATTGCTGTCCCTAGTATGCATGCCATAAACTTGCATTCAACTTTTATGAGAACCTATACTCTCGTGGTTTTTTCTCTACTTCCCTTTAGTGTGAAGAATCCCAACGCTTGTGATATATGGATTCATCAATCCCGTTGAAAGTTTACATGGTTGACTACATCAGGACCTTGGATTGGTCACGGTTCCTAGTTATAGTTTTACATGGTTGATACTCGTATATCGTCGGCTACAGCAAGAAAGAGGACTTGGGAGGAGTTTGATGACTTCATATAATACTGTTATACACTCTGATTGGTTGAATTGTTTTTACACTATTGTTAACTATTTCTTTGCTGCTGGGAGGTTCAGTAAAGAAAGATAAGCAAATATTCGTTAATAAAATTTAGATTATTCAGTCACTAGAGCTAGAATAATCCCTAATTCATCTCCGCCTACTTGTCAGTGCAGATTACAGGGTCTACTCAATAAAGTGAGAATTACAGGGAATTGAGATGGTAATTTTACATTTAAGGCCAAAGTAGCCGAGTTGGAAAAATTCTCCCATTCAGCAGCACTATTTCGACCTAAAGTTTGAAATTCCCATCTCAATTCCCTGCAATTCTCTCGTAATTGAGTAGACCTTTATAACACCAAGTTCCCACCAACAGTACCATGCAAACTGGGTATGCGATAGATACATTCACAGCACAGCATCTATATCAGGCAGGTAAATGTTTTCACTTTTAGATGAGCTGGGTATCAGTGACACTGTCAGTACAAGTACAAACATACATTAGTTCAGTAATACACACAAGCTTACTTCAGACAAGCTCACTGACACACACATGATCACTGACAAACACCATGCTTATGGAGCCCCCAGGCAACTGCCCAGCGTCCCCATGCAAAAAGACCACCCTGCACAAAAGCTCAATAAATACAAGCTCACTGACACACACAAGCTGACTACAGACAAGCTTGCTGACACACACACACACACACAAGCTCACTACAGACAAGCTCATTGACACACACACAAGCTTTCTCTAGCAGACACACACACACAAGGCTGAGTATATCAAGCCTACCTGGCACTGGAGGCTGTTGCTGGGAGGTCAGGTAGCCATCTTTGGCCTCTTCCTCACGCAGCAAGAGGCAGAAGTTTCATGCAGGAGGTGGAGCTAACATACGTGGGCAGAGCTTGCGTAGTGGGGGCGGAGCAGGAGTCTGTTTGCCGGGGAAGCTGCTTGGAATTCGAAAGGGAGTCTGTCAGTGCTCCCTCTGGCCCCAGCAGTCTCAATACAGCCGCCAGCATCTCCCAGCACCTCTCTTCTGAATTCCCTTGGACTGTAACAGTCCAAGGGAAAATAATGAAAGCACATGGCCTGCAAGTTGCCGGATCTGTCCCGGGAGAGTTAATTGCCTGGGACAGGCTCTAGCTTGCCGGGACTGTCCCGGCAAAAACAGGACAGTTGGCAACTATACTCTTGCGACCCGTTTTTTGCTCTCCATAAGTTTAAAGGGTAATCCAGACGTGGACCCCTTGCTCACGGTGCCTAGAGAGATATCAGCTATGTCTCACTGATGATGCCTAACAAGGCTGAAATGATCGTCTGGGGTTGCTGTATCTCTTGTGCAGAGGGAACTTGCTGGTATTTTGGATCTTGACTGCCCGTATGGGTGGGACCAATCTGATATGCTTCAGATAGGTTCTCTCTGTAATGGCAGAAGATGAGCTAAAACCAGTTCTGAACGGGGACCTACTGACGGGCAGGCTATTTCAGTTGCTGTCCGTTCTCAGAATACTCTTGCGACCCGTTTTTTGCTCTCCAGTTGGTAACTATATCACACATACTACATGGACAAAGGTATTGGGACACATGACCATTACACCAACAGGTACTTTCATGACATCTAAATACATAGACATTAATATGTAGTAGGGTGGCAGAAATGCCGGGGGAGTGGGTAGCTGGGAGGTCTATACCTGACTGCAAGGCTGCACCCCTTGCAAGCACCCACTTACACTGTCCTAGTATTGCCATGGTTACACATTCCCCTACCCTCCCTCCCCCAAGTTGTACCTATGGAAAAATGATATACTTCTTTAACTTAGGCAGGACCAGCAGGTTTACAAAGGATTGAGATTTAGTCAGGCTCCTCTGCTCGCCCAGCTATGTGCATAATACTATTTACAGGCACCGCTATCTTAGAAAATTTAAGATGGCGACGCTGAGATAGAAAAAACAGAGGAACAGGTTTTCCTTCAATAAAGGTAAGAGACACCGGTCCCATGGTCCAAAAATGGTTGGGGATGCATCAGGTTAAACAGATGTGCACATCCCTAATATGTATTTATAACATCATTCTAAATGTATTTTGATTTAAATATATATGTATATTAATATCAAAATACAGTTAGAACAAATTTAAACCGGTATATAATTTTTTTGAAATGTAATTTTTTCAATTTATTTATTGATTACTTAATTATTATTAATTATTTTAAGTGTATTTTAATATAAAAAACATATAATTATATATATTAAAATACACTTTTAATAATGATTTATGTATGTGTATATAAAAGTACTTAGATCACATATATATATATAAATAGCATTTATTTGAATAATCGTGTAAAACTCTGTTATTGCAACAGATAATCCTAAACACCCCTTATTTCACAACTGTAAACCCTCTCAAACTTTTAGTCCTTTTAACACCCTAAGTAATTTAACTCTGAAATGAGCTCCTCTCTAACTTTAATCCTCTCTTTACTCTAACCACTTCTAACATTATATTTAACCCAGCATGCACTTACTCAACTGCAAAAACTCTCTGTGCTCATAGATTACAAGCAGGGATATCAGTATTTATGTGTAGTTTGTGTGTATGTATATATATATACACACATACAAACACATATATATACATACACACTGCTCAAAAAAATAAAGGGAACACTTAAACAACACAATGTAACTCCAAGTCAATCACACTTCTGTGAAATCAAACTGTCCACTTAGGAAACAACACTGAGTGACAATCAATTTCACATGCTGTTGTGCAAATGAGATAGACAACAGGTGGAAATTATAGGCAATTAGCAAGACACCCCCAATAAAGGAGTGGTTCTGCAGGTGGTGACCACAGACCACTTCTTAGTTCCTATGCTTCCTGGCTGATGTTTTGGTCACTTTTGAATGCTGGCGGTGCTTTCACTCTAGTGGTAGCATGAGACAGAGTCTACAACCCATACAAGTGGCTCAGGTAGGGCAGCTCATCCAGGATGGCACATCAATGCGAGCTGTGGCAAGAAGGTTTGCTGTGTCTGTCAGCATAGTGTCCAGAGCATGGAGGCACTACCCGGAGACAGGCCAGTACATCAGTAGACGTGAAGGAGGCTGTAGGAGGGCAACAACCCAGCAGCAGGACCGCTACCTCCGCCTTTGTGCAAGGAGGAACAGGAGGAGCACTGCCAGAGCCCTGCAAAATGACCTCCAGCAGGCCACAAATGTGCATGTGTCTGCTCAAACGGTCAGAAACAGACTCCATGAGGACCCGACGTCCACAGGTGGGGGTTGTGCTTACAGCCCAACACCGTGCAGGACGTTTGGCATTTGCCAGAGAACACCAAGACTGGCAAATTCGCCACTGGCGCCCTGTGCTCTTCACAGATGAAAGCAGGTTCACACTGAGCACATGTGACAGACATGACAGAGTCTGGAGACGCCATGGAGAACGTTCTGCTGCATGCAACATCCTCCAGCATGACCGGTTTGGCAGTGGGTCAGTAATGGTGTGGGGTGGCATTTCTTTGGGGTGCCACACAGCCCTCCATGTGCTCGCCAGTGGTAGCCTGACTGCCATTAGGTAACGAGATGAGATCCTCAGACCCCTTGTGAGACCATATGCTGGTGCGGTTGGCCCTGGGTTCCTCCTATTGCAAGACAATGCTAGACCTCATGTGGCTGGAGTGTGTCAGCAGTTCATGCAAGACGAAGGCATTGATGCTATGGACTGGTCCGCCCGTTCCCCAGACCTGAATCCAATTGAGCACATCTGGGACATCATGTCTCGCTCCATCAACCAACGTCACGTTGCACCACAGACTGTCCAGGAGTTGTCAGATGCTTTAGTCCAGGTTTGGGAGGAGATCCCTCAGAAGACCATCCGCCACCTCATCAGGAGCATGCACAGGTGTTGTAGGGAGGTCATACAGTCACGTGGAGGCCACACACACTACTGAGCCTCATTCTGACTTGTTGTAAGGACATTACATCAAAGTTGGATCAGCCTGTAGTGTGTTTTTCCACTTTAATTTTGAGTGTGACTCCAAATCCAGATCTCCATTTTTTTATTTTTGTGTGATTTTGTTGTCAGCACATTCAACTATGTAAAGAACAAAGTATTTCAGAAGAATATTTAATTAATTCAGATCTAGGATGTGTTATTTTTGTGTTCCCTATTTTTCTAAGCAGTGTGTGTATGTAATATATATATATATATAAATATACATACACATTTTTAAAATATTGTTATGCCTGCAATGTCCAGTTAGCATATTTATTAAATTTAATTTATTAAGGGGGGGGGGGGAAGGGTGTGTGTGTGTGTGTGTGTTGTAGTAGGGGCGTCTACAGGCACCTGACATGTAAATCCTGTCCTGAACACAAGTTTAAATGCTTTCCATTTCTATATATGCCATCTAAAAGGAAGACCTTTTCATAGGTTATAAAGAGTAATTTGTTTCCCTAGTTTCTGAATTAAGGAAGCATGGAAAGACTGAGGGTCAAATGCTGCTTGCTTGACGTCCGTTGCAATGTTCCAAGGTCACAGAAATATCTAGTTTCATCATGACTTAAAGGTTCAGGGCTAAAATAGGAAACCACGTCTAATGTTTCTGCCCCAGATCTGGGTGAAAGGTGATCTCTGTTATGACTAGGGAAACTACCACTGAAGTCTTATTTTACCTACCTTATTTATTCAGAGTTATGATGTATAATAATATATAATACTTAGTTTTGTTTGAATGATTTATCTTTAATCACTGTTTTCTTACTCTTGTCTTGCACATTTGTTTTGTTGTAATTTTATATTTTTTATTATATAGTATAGATATAATACAGTAATTAAAAGGACACTATAGTCACCAGAACAACTACAGGCTTTTCAGAGAAAAGGCAGTGTTTTCATTACTGCCTAGGAACACCTCTAGTGGCAGTCACTCAGATGGCCACAATATGCAGTGTCTCCACGCTCTGTATGGAGAAGATGAATGCTCCTCATAGAGATGCATTTCTTTTAAAAGAGGCTGATTGATCCACGCACGTGTAATAGCCTTCCAATGCTTTCCTATGGCCTTCCAATGCTTTCGTATGGAAAGCATTGTGATTGGCTGAGTTCATCAAATGTGATGATCTCAGCCAAAGAGGCACAGCAAGAGTGAGGCCCAATGTGAGGAGACCCGCGCGGCTCTGGTAAGAAGGTGCATAATCATCTTTTTAACAAGGGGTAAGGAAAGCCAGAGGCCTAAATGGCTATTATAAAACTATACTGTCAGGAGTATACATTTTCACACATAGTCCTGAAACTACATACTGCATACCAAAACAAAACCACACAATGCTGTTTTATATTTATATATAAAATTTAAATTTTATTGTCAGTTATTCCTTGGTAAGTGATCAGCTAGCAAATTTCCAGTAGTTTCTCAAAATGAGGATAACTTTAAAGAAACTTCTATGACTAATGGGGTCATTCACTAAACAACAGGGCAGTTATAAATGGGGGTACATGGTGTTCCCCACCCGTTAGTGGGTGGTGGACATGCCATGGTGATTATGTTCACCAAATAATCCCCTAGCCAACACCATTATAAATAATGAAGCAAAAATATTGAATTGAAAACAAAGATGGAAATATTAAAACAGCAACGAACTAAAGGTAATCCATCTTCGCCCTGCGATTGCGCGTTGCAGATTGACCTCTCATAGCGGGGAAAACCCTTATAAAGTCTTTCCCATGCTTTGTCAGCATTAACATCGTGTTGAAAATTTTCCCATGCTGCGCAATAACAGCAAGCCTACTCTTGGGATTTGGCTGTCAGAGCATTCAAACTTTTTTCCATGTGGCATTAGGTTCCCCCCCATTTTATTATGTAGAGTCCCCACTTCTAGATCTGGCTAGAAGTGGGGACTGACGTCATTCCGTTCAGACTTCAGCATATTGTGTCGGTGTCGCAGAGGAGATTTTGCACAGTTCCGGAAATATCTCCAAGTAGAACAAACCAAAGAAGTGACTAAGCAGAGCACAGGTGGGGTGGAGTGGAGGTGGGTGTTAACACCCACCTCTGTGACAACATTGCAGAGCTGGTTTAGAAAGTGAGTTAAGTTATAACTGATTCCCTTTAAAGTAAGTCTACATTGGGGTAAGCTCACAACCTCTGTGTAGACCATGTCCCAAGAGGAAAACACTCCTCGTAGACCCCCTTGAGGAGCTACAAAACTCTAGTCGAAATATAGAAGGTCTCATTAGTGTCCAAGTAGTAGTGCATCAAGTCCTTTGAGTCAAGCAAGGTGAGCTACGTTTTCTACAAGTCCTTGAGTGCTGGCTTAATTTGTATTTTTGTGCTGCTGAGCACCGGGCATTTAACCAGGAGGAAAGCAGGAGTGCAAAACTCCAACAAATTGTGTGTATATATATATATATATATATGTGTATATATATACATATACACACACACACATATACATATACACACCATGAAATTATTTTTTAACTTTTTTTTTTTTTTAGGTAGTTATGAGTCATTTGAACCATCATGAAGTATAACACACCAAACAAAATATATATTTCATGTACAGCTTTCACATTGTATTCATTTGAACAAATTGTGATGATTAATAAATTAGATTATAGTTTGATAATTGATGGCGCCATTTTACTTGAGAAGTTGGTACTCTGTTAAAAATGTAGCAAATATCACCAGACGAACAACGAAACGA
This sequence comes from Pelobates cultripes, assembly GCA_933207985.1. Taxonomy (NCBI): domain Eukaryota; kingdom Metazoa; phylum Chordata; class Amphibia; order Anura; family Pelobatidae; genus Pelobates; species Pelobates cultripes. The sequence continues at coordinate 222,602,500 of OW240916.1, forward strand.
ACACAAACAGACCTAATAAGGAGCCCAGACTTACATAACTGACCCCAATAATGACTCCCTGGAAACGACTGAACATCAAGAGACCGGAAAACGGGGCACACACACCTTACAACCTAAGCAACTGTAGTCTACAAACCGGACGACGCATAGGCCCCACACGCAGAACTGGCCCACAGCCCCAGAATAAGGTCACAACGAACCGCGTAACACACAACAAAAATAAAAATAAAACTACACAACAGCCAACCCCTGACCTCTAATATAGATACACGCACAGACCGCAACATTCCACGACAAAATACATAATGAGGGACGCTCTACACACTCACACCACACACACAGACACCTCTGTCACCTTCCTCACTTAGGGCAGCGACACTTGATACCGGGGGTGGAGGAAACCACACAACTAGACTGGACATGCGAGGCCACCACACACTAGGATCTAACTCCACTTGTCCCATCCATCCCTGAAGGCCTGAGTGCCACGGTGCTAGACAGGTCTATCTGTGATAACCTAACGTTGAACCAAAATACGTAACAAGAGGCCTCCAGACGACAAGAGAATACCAGTATACGAGAAGGGACCTGCGAGTCCTCAGATGTCAGGGGCCTGCGAACCCACATAGAAGCCTCACACAAATACCTAATACAATACACTGCACGGTTTACTGGGAACCTACATGATCCACACTGTCACTAATCTGAAAATATATGATACACGGATAAAACGAGAAATCTAAACTGTAGAAATGCTACCTTTACCAAAAATGTGCCTGACCTGCAAATGTCACAACATGCCTTAGTCTCATCACATTTTACGTAGCAAAGTTTTAATAACTGTTTGTTATCTCAGTTAAACACTCACGTTTAGCCTTTGTTATTAAGCATGTTATTAGCTTAAAGGCAACGCTCATACTCTGTATGCATGTACTCATTGAGAATGCATATCACTAATGCTGATATATACACTCTATTAGCAACGAACATAAGTATTTGATACGACTTTAACCTGACTCACACTTTATCTACCAAATGCATGTCTACGATAATGCATGGTCTACTGTTACTCCTTTAAAAATCTGTCTAGACAGGCAATACTCCTGGTTATTATATGTCTTTGTTATACGACATGACAAAAAATAAATAAAAAATGAGGCATCACTTTACAGGAAATGTAATTTCTCAAAGCCAACGATGTACTACCCCTATATTGCTAACCATTTATACGTTTCCCTCTCTTTACTTTGTACCCCATTTCTTATGCTTCAATAAAAGAAAGAATGTTGCGGCAGGAATAAAAAAAAAAAAAATTCTTTGGGGCTAGGTATAATTCTATAAATCCTTCCCTAATAAGGGTGGTTGGCACATTATTTTGTTAATCTGCACCCCAATATGAAGTCTGCAGGAAATTACTTCCAGAATTCGATGCAAATGTTTGTTTTTTACATGACCTTGTTTTGCAAATGGAATCATTTCACAGCTGGAAGTTTGTACTTTTATATCTATATATAGCCAATATTTAGATAATCTGACAACCAAGTGGCAATGCAGCAGTTAAACCAGTGTACAGATCTGAGGTTTGGTGATGAGCAGGGCCGTCTTTAACACGGGGCAAACGGGGCAGCTGCCCCGGGCCCTGTCCCTGCTCGGGGGGCCCAAGACAGCTGCTCCGTTTGCCCTCTGCCTGCAAACTATGGGAGTCCATCGTGTGGCCCATGCACTTAGGGCCACCCGGTGGGCCTATGTCAGCAGAGGCCCGGTCGGGCGCTGTGGCGCTTTAACAGTGCGACCGGGCCCTTGCTTTTCGGCAGCACTGGGAGGAAGTGACAGCCGTGCGTCACTTCCTCCCACCGAAACAGGAGCCGCGCAGGGAGGAAGGCGGACCAGCTGTTCCGGAGGGGGGAGAGCTTAACTCCCGGCCACCTAAGCCAGCCCACTGGACCCCAGGGAAGCCACCCTCCAGTAAAAGGTAAGAAACTGGAGGGTGGTTATCAAATTTTGCATGAGTGTCTGTGTGTGTGTGAGTATGTATGTGTGTATGTCTGTCTGTCAGTGTATGTCTGTTAGTGTGCCAGTATGTCTGTCAGTGTATGTGTGCCAGTATGTCTGTCAGTGTATCTGTGTGTCTGTGTGTTTTAGTATGTCTGTCTGTGTGTATGTTTTCCAGAATGTCTGTCAGTGTCCATGTGGTTCTGTATGTCTGTGTTTGTCAATATGTTTGTCAGTGTCTGTGTGTAGGTGTGTTTTAGTATGTCTGTCTGTGTATATGTGCCAGTATGTCTGTCAGTGTATTTGTGCCAGTATGTCTGTCAGTGTGTCAGTATGTCTGTGTGTGTGAGTCTGTCAGTGTCTGTGTGGTTCAGTATGTATGTGTGTATGTGTGTTTCAGTATGGCTGTCTGTGAGTGTCAAAATGTCTGTATGTGTGTACGTCTGTCAGTGTCTGTGTGTTTCAGTATGTCTGTCTGTGTGTATGTGTGCCAGAATGTCTGTATGTCTGTCAGTGTGTCAGTATGTCTATGTGTGAGTCTGTCAGTGTCCGTGTGGTTCTGTTTGTCTGAGTGTATGTGTGTTTCAGTATGGCTGTCTGTGTGTGTCTCTGTGTCAGTATGTCTGTCAGAATGTGTCTCTGTATCTGTATGTTGTCCGTTTGTGTTTGTGTGTGTATCTGTATATAGTCAGTGTGTATCTGTATGTGTCAGTGTTTGTATCTGTATATCTGCATGTGTGTCAGGTTGTGTATCTGTGTGTCTGTATGTGTGTCAGTGTGTCTATATGTAGTCTGTGTGTATTTGTATGTTCTTGTGTGTATCTATATGCGGTCAGTGTGTATCTGCATGTGTGTCAGGTAGTGTATTTGTGTGTATCTATATGTAGTCAGGGAGCCCAAGTAAATGCTTGCCCAGAGTCCAATCAAAATTAAAGACGGCCCTGGTGATGAGGATAGTTATTGCACACTAATTTTACCAATAGAAAGGGCATTTTCTAGCCTTGAAGGAATAGACTGTGTAATCTATGTCATTAGAATCGAATGCTTATCCTCTTGAAAATCCTGCATATGAAGGATTCTCTCCTATTATTCTATTTAACAAGTGCATTTCCAGGCATTATTTGAAGTTAAGTAACGGCTGAGTCTTTTTTTCTGAAATGTCCATACTGGTAATAATAAACTATATATTTCTCTTTATGAAAATAGAAAAGGTGTTGATGGAACAAGAGTGGCTTATTCCAATTGGTGATTAATTCTGCAACTGTAGACACATGTAAACATCAGCTGGTGTTTAATTGAGGGTTAAAAAAAAAAAAAAAAAGCATTACAGTGGGTAAAATGGAGATCTAGGGGGGGCGGGGCCGGGCGGCCATGCAAGCAGGCTGCAAGACACCATGGCTCCTGAGGAATTCAACTAAAAATGGGCACATACCCACTTTACTCAGCATGGATCACCCTGGAAGTTCATGGTACGGGGTCCTGGAGTGTCCCGGTGCAGCTGGAGCACCTGATTTCGGGTGAATCTGGGTCCTGGTGAGATGCTCCGGGGCTTGGAATCTGAGGCCTATCCGGGAGGGGAGTGGGGCGGACGGCCGCTGCCTCACTCTCTGATCCGGCTAATGAACAGCACAATTGTGGCCGCCCCGGCACCGTTCACCCCCCCTCTGGACCGGCGGGGACTATCCCGGTCCCCACCAGGCACATAAATACCTGCAGTGCCCCTGGGCGACTCAACGCCGACAACTAAAGGCTACCACGCGGACCCAACAAAATGGCCGACAGCGACGCATTTAGCTAACAGGCCATCAGAGAAGAACCTCGCATGGCGCGCTGAACCTCACAACACACAGCGAGAGTCAAGACAGCCTCTGGAGTTATTCTGCAATGGCAACCCCCCAGCAGCAGGCGTGTGCCTACCCCAACTGTGCACACCCCACCGGAGCTCCCTATAACTAAGACCACAGACTAACACTGAGTGAGTACCCGGAAAGATCATCCACACACAACAACTCCATCACTCCGCTACCCGCACCTGGACACTGTAGCCAATAAAGCACCACACCCGTACTCACTTACCGACCGGGTGGTGGGAACACGGCGATGCATGGACACTTTGCCCTGCAGCGGGTGCTCGGGACTCAAAGGACTCTGGGGTGCCTGTGCCTGTGCCGGAAAGCGGGATCCCTACTGGAGCCATTCCTGAAGCCGACAGCTGCCGCATGACGGAAGGCGACTAAGGCGCACACCACAGGACTCATCACCGACAGCCTTAACAGAAGACACCCTGGCTGTAGTAACCACTAAACTGACTTATCTGCTGCCAACAGTTGAGGTTACAGTACATGTTGGTTTCGACACCTTGCTTATCGCTGTCAATAACCCAGTAAGCCACAGTCTGCCTGGTGGTACATTACCTAAGCGAGTACCTTAACTAAGCTATTCTTCTATAAAAGCGCCCGTATACACATCAGTAATCTATACACTTAAATAAGTGCGCATTCAGTCTCTGGTCCCCAGCAGACCCCTAGCGTAATCCCTTAGAATGAGCGATGATTGTACTTAAATATTAGCAACATGATTTAAAGAGCCCAAGTATACTAATATCTATTCTTAAAGCGAGCCAGGTAATCACTGTGCGTACCCTGCTTTGCCAACACTTATGAGCTCTCTCCACTGTGACACCTATTGAACCTGTTAATTAAAACCCAAACTGTGCAGTGAAACAGACATATGTTAATGTTATGCTCTCTCATGATCAATGTCTATGTACATCTGTAAACCTTGCAATGCACAACAAAAATAAAGAATTATAAAATGGAGATCTAAAATGTGTTCTTTTTTCTGGTTTCCTTTGTAGTAGGCAAGCTTTAAAGGTTGTAATGTTCCTATGGATTTCTAAAAGTAATTTACTGTAAACTAAGTATAATTCACCTAGAGTAAACTGGGATGTAGGAATTTGGAGCATTTGTTTTATGGGTTGACTGATGTTTAATTTTACAGTTTTCCTATAATAAAATCTTACTTGATTTAAAAAAAAAAAAATGTAGCAAATATATTCACTAGGTGTTAATGCTATTCTTATGAATGTTTCCCACTAGAATAATGATATTTGGAGACATCTTATCTCTTTGAATTGATCTATATGATTTATAAAGATTAAGGCATGATATGATCCTATTGTAATAAATATGGATAATAATATTATTGTTTTGATTATTCCCTTGCTTATACTGAGCCTCTTGGAGCCAATATTAACACTCCAGGAGGTGGAATGCAACGTTTGGAAGGAGCAATAAGGCAAAAATAGAGACCACCGTTACAAAGCATAGCTGGAACGTAAATAGGCGCTGCTTGGAACGCAAACAGTGACAGAGGTCACGCGAAAAGGATTACGAAAATACCCTGGAAGCAAATTACTTAAATCTACCACAGTTGAAGATGAAAAGAACGCCCACTGGACTACCAATAGAACAGAGTGACTAGCCCTGCTGCTATTTCCTGTTGAATTACTGTTTATGTATGCTTTTACCTCCTTAAGGACGGACGGAGGCAATTGTACAAGTTAAAAATAAAACTTGGAATTATATGTCTGTTCAACAATAATTCACCTCTTTTATATTAAGTGCACCAATACTTATTAATTATCATTTTGTTCAGGAGAAATAGAGCTTTTATTTCACATCAAATATTTATATATGAAACAGAATTTAATATGAATAAAATCTCTAAAAGTGTGAGAAATTGAGAATTTTTTTTAGTTGGGAATTTTAACTGTGATTGTCATAATACTGTTAGCTTTTACTTCAATAAAATACACAAATTTGTGTTGCGCAATGTCTCACAAATATAACAGTATCCCTCATAGTGTGTATCACGGCGCATGTCTCATCTCATTATGGAGTTTTCAAAAGTTACAGGGTCAAATAAAGAGCTTTTGAAAATTACCCCATAATGGCATACCATATGCAAAAGTAGACAACCCAAGGTATTTAAAATGAGCTATGTCCAGCCCTTTTTAGTTACCACTTAATCACAAGGGGGGCGGGCCCTGACTCGCAAACTGAACGGTCACTTGGCAGAGGAGCTCCCAGCGCCAAAGCGAATTTTGGGAAAATGCCAGCTGATTTGATGCCAAAAAAGATGCCGGGGTATGCTACCCAAGCTAGGGGCACCCTGGTGAATCGCCTGATACCAGACACAAGCATTTCCCACAAGCACAAACCTGAAGTGGCCCATGGCGACTTGCGGTGGACGGGGATGGGGGGAGGGGGGTGGCCGCTCTCCTCACCTCCAAGCCGGGGGTGCTGAGCCACTGATCGCCCGCTCCCCCCCCTCAGGACCGGTGGGGGTGATCCCAGTCCAACCTTGCCAGACAGCTTGGCAAACGCAGAAGCAGAAAACAGAGCCCCACAAGCAACTCCTAGCCACACAGGCGCACAAAATGGCGGACACTATGTGTGACCACAATGGCGGCAGAGAGGGGACCGACATCCTGACATGGCTGGACGCCATCTTCGATGCCTTTTGGGCGAAACTGGCACACAGAGAGCAGCAGGGCAACATGCCAGCGAACCTACCCAGAGAGAGACCCACATGTACCAGCCACAGCCGCGCTGTCTCCCGCCTGAAGGTAACCACAAGATGGCGCCACCGCCATCGACGGAGACTTCTCCCGCCCGCTCGTAAGAGACTGAAACAAGCGGTGATGGCAGCCCGCAGGGACATACAGGCTCTAACCAAACCCCACATGAAACCAAGACACGTTAAGCAACCTCTGAGAGGTAGGCCCCCATAACGACACCAGAACCTGCCCACAACACGGGGAGATACAGTGTACAAAACACCAACTACCTGCAACGCAACTACAGGTACCTATGGCAATAGGAGAACGGGCCTGACACCGGAACTAACACAGCAGAACTGTGCCCTACCCCAGAAGGACTTACATACCCAGCTAAAGCATTTACACCTCTGCAGCCTCCCATTGCATTGGCTAAGCAGCATACAGAGATGACCGTAACAGCCAAAGGACACTCGCAGTATCTACACCACATGGTGCCCTACAAACATACAGGGACATATTAAAGAAATATTGTTTTACTCAACCCTGAAATAGACATGCTTATCTTAACTTAACGGCAAATGCCGATAATACATTGTCCACTACATTGCTCTTGTAGACACACCTGTTCAAAATCAAATCCATGTTATCCTGGGGTTTCCTACCCTGCCAATACGTCCCATGCTTAAGAATAGCCTGTTAAGTGCATAGTAATGTGCCCTGCAATCAGTGGCGTACACATGACCCATGGGGCCCCGGTGCGAAAATTGATCCGTGGGCCCCCGCGCGGGCCGGGCCGCAACACATGGCGGTGGGCACCTGGTCGCAGGGGTTACAGGGCTGCGACCCCTGCGACCGCGGTATGTACGCCAGTGCATGCAGATGCACACACACTTAAAGGACCACTCTAGGCACCCAGACCACTTCAGCTTAATGAAGTGGTCTGGGTGCCAGGTCGAGCTAGGGTTAACCCATTTTTTCATAAACATAGCAGTTTCAGAGAAACTGCTGTGTTTATGAATGGGTTAAGCCTTCCCCTATTTCCTCTAGTGGCTGTCCCATTGACAGCCGCTAGAGGCGCTTGCGTGCTTCTCACTGTGATTTTCACAGTGAGAGCACGCCAGCGTCCATAGGAAAGCATTATGAATGCTTTCCTATGTGACCGGCTGAATGCGCACAGCTCTTGCCGCGCGTGCGCATCAGCCGACGGGGAGGAAGAGGAGGATCGGAGGAGGAGAGCTCTCCGCCCAGCGCTGGAAAAAGGTAAGTTTTTACCCCTTTCCAGAGCCGGGCGGGAGGGGGTCCCTGAGAGTGGGGGCACCCTCAGGGCACTATAGTGCCAGGAAAACGAGTATGTTTTCCTGGCACTATAGTGGTCCTTTAAAGGACCACTACAGACACCCAGATCACATCAGCTCAATGAAGTTGTCTGGGTGTCAGGTCCTTCTAGTTTTAACCCTGCAGCTGAAAACATAGCAGTTTCAGAGAAACTGCTATGTTTCACTGAGGGTTAATCCAGCCTCTAGTGGCTGTCTCACTGACAGCCGCTAGAGGAGCACACTGAACATCCATAGGAAAGCATTGAGTAATGCTTTCCTATGGGCGGTTTGAATGCGTGCGCGGTCGCATTCGGAGCTGAGAGGCTGAGGGATCCTCAGCACCAAGGGAGTCCGGCGCTGGAGAAAGGTAAGTGCTGAAGACACACACACCCTCTCACTTACAGACGCATACACACTAGCTAACAGACACACACATTTACTGACAGAGATACAGTCAGCAACAGACATACATACACACTCACTTACAAAACATACACTCTCATTGACAAACACACACTCACTAACAGACATCAAACAGACTCACTAACACACACAAACACTCAGTAAGACACACACACAGTAACACAC
>OW240916.1:222611059-222633621 GCA_933207985.1 Pelobates cultripes
GGCTTCATAAAAACAAAAGGCTACTTTCCTGGCTGACAGACAAGCTTCGTCCAGTGGGCACAATAATAGTAAAGCAGGCTAGGACATAAAATTACATAACTGAGCTAAACACTTCTATCGCAGTGTCTGGCTACGCGCGGTCATGCCTTTAATGTAAGTTTAAATGTGCTACGCTGGGTGTAATACGATTAAAATAGGTAACCAGGGAGTACAGGCTAGTTCCTCATGTCTGAGCTGTGGATCATGTTTTGGTAACTCTGAGAGGCGGACTAGACATGAAGATTAAAAAAACAACAACAATAATAATTAATAAAATGTCCTTTGTCATATAAATGTTTCGAGAGTATGGAGCCGTCTCTACATGGCTGTTGTGGCAGAACAAGTAACTGTATTAACTGAATGCACCAAAAAATAAAGAATAAAAAAATTTAAAAAAGAGGGGCGGGGGGGGGGGAACTGACACATGGAAGGAACTGTGTGGGAATTAAGACACATGGAGGGACTGAGTGAAGGTATACCCATTAGTAGGCGGTGGGGTCTGGAAGCCATGCCAAGCAGAAGCAGAAAGTGTGAGCTCTGCAATTATTTGTGATATTTCACAGATTCCCACTGCTTTAACACTGGGTTTCAAATTGATTCTGCAACAGCCTGTTTGGGAGTCCATTAAGGCTTTGTGCCTGTATAATATTCTAGCTGCCCACCTCCGAGGCCTAGTAAGCTATCTGGGTAGGGGAAGCAACCAATCTCCCAACTGGATCAAATAATGATTCCAGTCCACTGCAACAGCTCTACTTTTTCCCCTCCCTGTTCGACCAGTTCACTCTGTGTGTACTCGAGCATTTATTTACACGCTCCCAATGTGTTTGCTGGTGACATTACATGCAGAGTACCCGACATGTGCGACCATACAAGTCGCCTCCAAACACATGTGTTTTGTGGGTTACTTGTGGGGTTGCGTGTGTGTGATGCTGCTTGTGATGTTGTGTTCCTGTATGTCAATGTATTGAGTTACATTTAATTGTCTTGTTTTACCTATTGTACTGCGCTGCACAATATGTTTATGCTGTATAAGTGATTGTAATAATTGCGCTTGTGTAAGGAGGCTGTATGAGGTATGGCACTGGTGGAGATGCTGCTTGTGATTTTCGTATAGGGAGGCTGCATGAGGTTTTGCATGTGTGGGATGCTGCTTGTGAAATTGTGTGCATACAGTGAGGCTCCTTGTGGGTATGCATGTGTGGGTGGGGCTGTTTGCAGTGTAATATGTGAGTGGAGAGGGGCTGTCGTATGTGTGTAGAATAGAGGCGTAGGCGTTTGGGAATACTGGGGCTGTAGTGTGTATTTGTAGGGATAATAGAGCCTCTACTGTGTGTGGGTGATATAGAGGCTGCAGTATATGTGTGCATGGTGGGGATATGGACTGTAGTAGGTGCAGGGGCCACAGGGACTGTAGTAGGTGTATGGGTGGATAGTGGGTGGAGGAGTGATATGGGATGTATCAGGTGCCCCGCGGTATAGGTTCTGTAGTGGGTCCATTGAGGGATAGGGGATGTACTGGGTGCTGTAAGGGACAAGGCTTCTAGTGGGTGCAGGGAGGGATAGCGGTTTGTTTTGGGTGCAGAAAGGTCTAGGGGTGTGGAGGGTGAGTTGGGTACAGGGAGAGATAGAGGCTGAAGTGTGTGCAGGAAGGCATAGAGGTTGTGGTGGGTACAGAGAGGGAAAGAGGCCTTCGATGGTTGTTGAGGGGGACGGGGACTGTAATGGGTGTAGCAAGGCATATGGGATATGGGTGGTGCAGGGGGCATAGAGGGTGAAGTGGATACAGGGAGGAGTAGGTCTCATTGAAAAGGGAGGGGGAGACTTACAGTGCAGTAGGTTACAGGGGCATCCTGCAATATGTGATAAATTATGTCTTTCTGACTTGGGGGGGATATCTGATATCCCCAACCAAAGCATGGCTTTTTAGGCATTTTATTTCAGTTTATACATTTTATACTTTTACATTTGACTATTTTAGCCCATTTTGCTATTTACAAAAGGCAAATTCAGTTATATCTACCAAATGTGCATTTTCATTTAGTTGATATCAGTTGAATCTACATAACATTGGTGATTCTGCTATTTATAAATAGCCATACTGCCTTCATTCATTTTTTCTAATTCCATTCATACAGACCAGGGAAGAGCGGGATTAAGATTGCCCAGGGCCCTAGGCAGATTTCTAGATTGGGGATCCCTCCTAGAGCCTTGGTCTCTGTTCTTTGAGTGGTGTTTATGAGGAGGAGGCTGAGAGCTGGGAAAGGAGGGTAAATGTTCTGATTGGGTGTTGTGTGTTCAGTGGCGTATTTTTATATATGGAGAAGTCTAAGTGTGTATGTGTAGGGGATGACTGAGTGTTTTGTGTGTGTGTGTGTTGGGGATTGTGAGTGCAACTGAGTTGTGTGCGGGGATCTTTTACTCTCCTCCTGCTTAGCTTTTGGCACGATGGGCTGTTATCCTTGGTGGTCCAGTGGAGGGCACTCTGGACTGGATCCCCAGTGGACCACTGGAGGGTGAGCTGGGGAGCAGATTGCATCTATATGCCACCTTACAAATTTCTCCTTAACAATCAGTGTTTAAAAAAACTGACAGTGAAAATAAAATCACCACCTGATGTCTAAGTAAGTGACCTCCATGTGCCTCATATGTCTAGTTCACATTGTGTTTCTACAAGGATACTGTAGAGTACATGGTGCATGTGATAGAACTATTTGTAGACAGATATTCTTGGATACATTTGGCATAACCTGATGTAGATCGTGAAACTCACACACAGTTCCATGATGATATCACAGAAGGAATGTGACTGGTGTAATGTTTCTTTGCACAGTTGGAATAGTTATTTTTGTAGAGCAGTACTGATCAGCAGACACCCAAGGAACAGGACGCAGGGAATAGAAATACTACCCATGTTTAATTTGGTAGAAATCAGTTCTTAGAAATCAGCTCTTTATCTATATCTCCCAAATTGCATGCAATTCCCAGAAATGTCAGCTCTAACATACACTGCATGTGGACACCCCTAGTAACTATTGAGTCTAGATCAGTGGTTCCCAAACTTTTTAGGTTCAAGGCGCCCTTAATATTTCAGTATTTTTCCAAAGCACCCCAAGTCAAAATTTCTAGGTTGTATATCTGTACAGTGCTGCAGCATTTACTGGCGCTATAGTGTAATGTACAGTGTTGGTGTTTGAAGGGGTGCTTGTATATAGTTATTGTGTTTTAATACAGGGGTGTGTTTGTATGTGATGTTTGTGTTTGATTGCAAGGGTGTGTCTGAATGTAATGTTCATTTTTAAATGTGCATGTACATTTGTGTGAAGTATTTGTGTTTGAGTGAAGGGGTATGTGGCGGGACCGCTGCCTAACTGTGAATTGCCCTCTTCTATGTGTTGATGTGCTCTCCTGGAATGTGTGTTTCCCCTTTGCAATTTTTCCCCCTTTCTGTAATTGAAATCATGCAAATTACTTTTTAACCACACGGGAGCACTCTGACATCGCCATTTACATGTTGCCTCAGGAACCTGTCATAATCACCCCTTCTTTGGTTACGTTTTACCAGTTCCAACCCATAGAAACAAAGTCCTTGGGAATCTCCTGAGTGGAATTCCTTAAGGACGACACTTTATTGATTTTTATAGCAAATTGTATAACATTTCGCCAGTCTCCACCATAGAAGGTGTGCGCACGAGGTGTGCCGGGTGTGCCTGGACACACCCTATATTACCCATGTGTCCCAGTCTGTCCCAGGTCCTGGGCACCTTCATTCCAGGACTATGTAATGTCCCGGAATGAGCTGGGCCCCATATTAGTGAAGAGGGGGCCGCTGGCTTCCCCACTATGCCAGCACCGCGGGCCCCCATTTGCTTCCCGGCGGTGGAGATGTGCGAGGGCCAACCCTGCCTACTTCTCTCCCTCTCTCCCTCCCCTCCCAGCACTGTGAGGAAGTGAGATCACACGCAATGACGTCACTTGCTCTTTGCAGATGGCCGCACGGGAGGAAAGAGAGAGGAGCTCCCCGGACCAGGTAAGTGCATAGAATGAGGGAGGGGGGTGGAATCTTTATCATGGACTCACTAGTACTAGTAGTAATTCCATGATAAAGATTTCCCCCCTCTTCCTCTCAGTGAGTCAGCGGTGGACATGAAATGGGGGAATAGACATGAAATGGGGGGCGGGGAAATGGACTGTGTAAGTGTAAGTGTATATCTGTGTATGTATGTATGTATGCATGCAAGAGTGTATTTGTATATATATATATATATGGGGGCTCTCTGCAGTACAAGGCTAAATAGGGCCCTGGGATGAGGCACCTGGTTTCATATATATATATATATATATATATATACACACACACATATACACACACACACACACACATACATATACATATACATATGAAACCAAGAGGGCTGCACTCACCTGAACATGCATACATTATAGGGTGCTGCTGGGTCCAAAATATACAAAATACAGAATCCAGCACACGCACTTGCTTTTTCACTAAACAATGATTTCAAATCTTAGAGATTGTAATAGTTTTATTTAAAAACACCTCACCTAGGCAAAAAATTATGGGGGTTTAGTTACATTATATGATCATACATTGCATAAGCCTGCCAACTACGTCAAAGTACCCCATATTCGGCAGGTTCTATCCTAGTAGCAGCCTAATGCTTGCTTTTATGAGATTAATCCACTTACTTGGGAAATACTTCCTTACTGGGACTCTCTTTAGTGAATAAGCAAGTGCGCTGGATTCTGATATATATATATATATATATATATATATATATACACGTAAGACAGAAAGGTTCCTTGCTCTCACGCTTTCCTATTCAATGCTGGGTGCAAAAGCCAGCTGGCTGTTATCCACATAGAGTATCCAAAATGATGGCTGCACTCCTCGGTCTTCATTAAAATCCAAGTAACTTTATTAGATATACATTAAAATTAGATCAAACTTTCAGCCCCATGCTTGGCTTTCTTCGGGATTCAGAGTATCGGCTGTAGAAGGGATACTTGAACCGATTTCAAAATGGCTTGATTTTATCTTTAAAGGGCCAGTTGAAGAACTACATACCTGTGTTAAAGATACACAGACACTTCTCACGAAAATTTTGAAAATACAATTTGATGTACAAAAGTCAATTCTTATAACTATGGACGTGGCGAGTTTATACACTGTTATCCCCCATGAAGAGGGTGTGGATGCGATGAGAACTATACTCACACAGGCCAAAAATTATCAAGGACCACCCATTGTCCTAGAATTACTCATGTTGATGCTCCAAAATAACTCTTTTTGGTTCGAAGATAAATGGTTTCTACAAGTGGCAGGAACTTCCATGGGGGCAGCAATGGCCCCCACGTACGCCAGTTCATTTATGTACGTTAATAAAGAAAAGAAAATTCTGTCACAATATGGGCATCATATAGTGAAGTATTTTCGCTACATAGAGAATTTGCTAATTATATGGTCTGGTACGCATGAGGCGTCTGCCATGGTGGAAGAGCTCAATAAATTATCTATGCCAGTTAGATTAACAGCGGACATCAGTCATCAGAGTGTTCACTATTTGGATTTGGAATTAAAAGTGGGAGAACATCAAATCGAATATTCCTTATATTCCAAACCTACCGACAGCAACATGCTACTACATGCCCAGAGTGCACTCCCCCATGCACTCAAAAATTCCCTCCTTAAAGCACAATTTCTTCGTGTTATCAGGAATAACTCAAATACAGATGTGATGGAAAGACAATTAGAGGAAATGAACCAAAACTTTCTCAATTGCATTAAAAGAAGCTAGAGAAGCACATGCACCACAGAAAGTTGACGCTCCACAGAGAATGGTTTTTCCCACGACTTTTCATCACCGTTCAACCTCGGTGGCTAAAGTCATCAGGGACAACTGGCAAATAGTGTCTACGGATGGCACACTCCCCAAAGTCTCCTGCACAAAATCACACTTGCGGCCAGACTCACCATGGCGCAGGCATGGCTTAAAACAACAATCCCCCAGATAAACACAGTAATCCACAAAATAAAAGACATACAGGTCATGGACCACCTTACGGCACTAGTGAGAGGCAACATGAAAACTTATGAAAGAGTCTGGGACCTCTGGACAACAGGGGATTGGGAGAGCTGAGAGAGTAACATACCAGGGACTCCCCGCAGTTTCAACACCCAACTCAATACCACGGCGCTCCGCACCCCACCGTGAGGGCTCCCAAACCCCACCCCCCCTTATTTCAACACTGTTGCCAGAGAAGGGACCAAGACTATACATTCCCAACCACAAAAGGTCAAGGTCTATAACCAACAGGTCCCCCCGCAATGATCACGGTTCATAACTCATAACATTAATTACTGATGACTGAAATCTGAGTTTGACATTGGCTGTAATTATTATAAGTTATTACATGTTTTTCCATAATTTTTACAAAAATGTATAAAAAAAATGACACCAAATAGCACATTCATGCAAATTGAGCAAAATCACACGAACTGTAAAGGTGGTATAATCAGATGCAAACTGGAATATAGATCGGCTACCAACAGATGTTGATCAATACCCATACCATGTAATGCATGTTGTTTCTCACCATGGTATTGCAATGTCATACCAAAAATAAAGAATAAAAAAAATATAATAATAAAAATAAAAATAAAAAAAGACATGCTGGTACAGACTGATCCAGTGAAGAGTTGCACTAAAGCATCTATGACAGTTAACCAGGGATCTGTCAGATGTCTCGGCTGTGTCACATGTGGGCATATGTTACAAGCTAATTTCTTCAGCCATCCACATACTAATAAGAAGTATGAAATTAGACACACCATTACATGTAAAACACCATATGTTGTGTATAAGCTGACAAGCCCATATGGCTTGAACTACGTGGGCAAAACAGAGACCCCATTATGTGAAAGAATACGTGGACATCATTCAAGCATTAGTCTGGCTTACAGAGATGGTACGTCTGATAAGCCAGTAGCGAAACACTTCTTCACGTCTTCTTTAAAGTTTGTAGCCATTGACCACATACCACAGCCCAAAAGAGGAGGTGACAGAGGCCATATGTTGCTCAATAGGGAAGCATACTGGATTCACAAACATAATACAGTGTCCCCTAGAGGACTAAATGAGAATTTGCTCTTCCATTCATTCCTCTAATTTACGTCCAGCTTGTGTATTATCAAATTGTTTATACTATCGTATGTAGTGCCTTGTATAGTTATATTTAACTGTATGTATAGATTATACATTCATTTATTGTAGTAGTTTTAATATACACTGCTCAAAAAAATAAAGGGAACACAAAAATAACACATCCTAGATCTGAATTAATTAAATATTCTTCTGAAATACTTTGTTCTTTACATAGTTGAATGTGCTGACAACAAAATCACACAAAAATTTTAAAAATGGAGATCTGGATTTGGAGTCACACTCAAAATTAAAGTGGAAAAACACACTACAGGCTGATCCAACTTTGATGTAATGTCCTTAAAACAAGTCAAAATGAGGCTCAGTAGTGTGTGTGGCCTCCACGTGCCTGTATGACCTCCCTACAATGCCTGTGCATGCTCCTGATGAGGTGGCGGATGGTCTCCTGAGGGATCTACTCCCAGACCTGGACTAAAGCATCTGACAACTCCTGGACAGTCTGTGGTGCAACGTGACGTTGGTGGATGGAGCGAAACATGATGTCCCAGATGTGCTCAATTGAATTCAGGTCTGGGGAACGGGTGGGCCAGTCCATAGCATCAATGCCTTCATCTTGCAGAAACTGCTGACACACTCCAGCCACATGAGGTCTAGCATTGTCTTGCAATAGGAGGAACCCAGGGCCAACCGCACCAGCATATGGTCTCACAAGGGGTCTGAGGATCTAATCTCGGTACCTAATGGCAGTCAGGCTACCTCTGGCGAGCACATGGAGGGCTGTTCGGCCCCCCAAAGAAATTACTGCCACCATTACTGACCCACTGCCAAACCGGCCATGCTGGAGGATGTTGCAGACAGCAGAACGTTCTCCACGGCGTCTCCAGACTCTGTCACGTCTGTCACATGTGCTCAGTGTGAACGTGCTTTCATCTGTGAAGATCACAGGGCACCAGTGGCGAATTTGCCAATCTTGGTGTTCTCTGGCAAATGCCAAACGTCCTGCACGGTGTTGGGCTGTAAGCACAACCCCCACCTGTGGACGTCGGGCCCTTATACCACCCTCATGGAGTCTGTTTCTGACCGTTTGAGCGGACACATGCACATTTGTGGCCTGCTTGAGGTCATTTTGCAGGGCTCTGGCAGTGCTCTCCTGTTCCTCCTTGCACAAAGTCAGAGGTAGCGGTCCTGCTGCTGGGTTGTTGCCCTCCTACGGCCTCCTCCATGTCTCCTGATGTACTGGCCTGTCTCCTGGTAGCGCCTCCATGCTCTGGACACTACGCTGACAGACACAGCAAACCTTCTTGCCACAGCTCGCATTGATGTGCCATCCTGGATGAGCTGCACTACCTGAGCCACTTGTGTGGGTTGTAGACTCTGTCTCATGCTACCACTAGAGTGAAAGCACCGCCAGCATTCAAAAGTGACCAAAACATCAGCCAGGAAGCATAGGAACTAAGAAGTGGTCTGTGGTCACCACCTGCAGAACCACTCCTTTATTGGGGGTGTCTTGCTAATTGCCTATAATTTCCACCTGTTGTCTATCCATTTGCACAACAGCATGTGAAATTGATTGTCACTCAGTGTTGCTTCCTAAGTGGACAGTTTGATTTCACAGAAGTGTGATTGACTTGGAGTTACATTGTGTTGTTTAAGCGTTCCCTTTATTTTTTTGAGCAGTGTATATAGATCCCTGTTATGCACTTTACTAACTTTCTAGCACTTTAAAACACTATAGGCACTTTATTGCACTATTATAAGCACACAACAGCACTTTATATTTCACAGAGTTAGTATAAGTAGCTTTTTTCAATCACATAAATTTTATGCATTATACCCAGATTGTACCTAACCAGGGTTCCTCTATCATATATATCTATTTAGATACATCACTGTATCACTTTAATTGCTTTCACTTTTAAAGCTTCCACTTTGGTATTGCAAGTGCCATAATAATACTACACTATCTCTGCATTAGCTCTTTATGTTATATTAATTGGTTGGCATGTGCCAGCTTTTTTCTATCCATCTCTTCACAGCTTCACCACACTGATCGCTAGTTTCGATCAGTCTGTTGACACTTTGCCTGAACGGCGTCTTCCTGTTGCCATAGTCTCGCATTATTATGTTGCCATGGATACACGAGTTACGTCATTATGCAGTTCAGAATTGATTGGACAGCACTGCACATGCATATAGCAATCAGCAGGAACCCGGCTGGACTGTCACACCAGCTGGGGTGTGTTTTTTAATCATTAAATTTCCTTTGTGGTATATAAGGTTGTGTGTCACTGTACATTACATGTTCGTTTGTTTGATCCTGCAGAAAGCCCAGCATGGGGTTGAAATGTTGATCTAATTTTTAATGTATATCTAATAAAGTTACTTGGATTTTAATGAAGACCGAGGAGTGCAGCCATCATTTTGGATACTCTATATAAAAATAAATATATATATATGTGGCGTGTGTGTTTGTGCTTTAGGGTGCACACCCTAATGCAATAGGCTGCACACGCCTATGGAAGATATTAATCAATATCTCCTGAACTCCAAATTACCTTATATCACAGATTCTGATAGGTCGTCTTTAAATAAAAAGATAACTATTGAAGAAGTGAATTGGGCTATATCCAATTTAGAAAAGTATAAAACTCCAGGTCCAGATATAATAATCTTTTTCTTAAACTCTTCAAAGATCAAACAACTCCACATTTAACATACACCTTTAAATATGCTACCCAAGTAGGATCCTTTCTTTTTTCTTTTTTTTGACCAGGTCAAATATCTTGCCCATCCTAAAACAGAAAAAAGTGCCAACTGACGTAATGAATTATAGACCTATATCCCTTATAAATGTTGATGTTAAATTCTATTCTGCTATTTTAGCTGCAAGAATCAAGAAAGTGTTACCAGTTATTATCCATTCAAATAGGCTATGTCCGTGGAAGAACATCATCCTCTGATATTCGTAGAACTATAAACATCTTAGATAATGCTTTTAGATAGTTATTTCAAGACATTGGAAAAGTGAAAACTATATTGCCTGGTCATTAATTAAAAATCAAATTCTATTTCAAGTTAAGATGGAACAATTGATTAGCGAATCTAACGTAAGCAGGAACAGAAATAAATCTCTATGGGATGTATGCATGAAAAAAATTAATAGCAATTTAAATACATTCAATTGCGGAAACACTTGCTAATCTCCCCGGACATAGAGTCTACCATAGCCACCCTCTCTCTATGGCACAACACAGTAAGATATTTGTGTTTTGTTGTTTTCTTTCCGTTGTTTTGTGGTTTTGTTATGTAAGGTGCGTTGAAGTTTTGTCGGTTGTTATGAACTATTTAAGATACAAATGGGATATGGTTACAATAATTGAAGTCATACAAACCATGTCTATTTTATGGATGTCTGTAAAAAGAATTAGAAATATTTTTGAATAAAGAATAAATAAAAAATAAAAAAAATCGTTGATATTGAGTAATGTTACAAACAGATTAAAATCCTCAAGTACCCTTCCACACTACCATGTCATCTATATATCTGACCCAAAGGTGTATCATGGGGATGTATGATGAAAATTTGTCTGACTTAATAACCACCTCTTCCCATCAACCTAGGTGCAGCTTGGCAAACGATGGGGCACAAGCTGTCCCCATTGCAGTGCCCCGCACCTGGTGATAAAATTTGTTGTTGAAGAGGAAATAGTTGTGCGAAAGGATAAACTCGAGGAGTTTAAAAATTCAACTCGACTGTGATTGGTAGTCTGTCCCCCTTTTTTCGAGGTAGAATTGAACGTGTTGTATACCACATTTATGAGGTATTGAGAAATACAGAGATTCCACATACAGACTGCAAAGTCCTGTTGATTCGGGAAAACTTAGTGTCTTGGATGAACGAGAATAGAGATTCCACTCAGGAGATTCCCAAGGACTTTGTTTCTGTGGGTTGGAACTAGCTAACTGCAACCAAAGAAGGGGTGATTATGACAGGTTCTTGAGACAACGCGAGAGCTTCTGGATTTATTGCCTGAAGACTCTTCAACCTAAAGAGTTAAACGAGGGCTTCTCTTTTGCACCATTTATTTAATTGGCAATACATTTATAAATACATTTTATTATTGGATCCTCTTCTATCCAACATTGACATTAATTTTATTCCGCTCACTTGTCACATCTGTATATGAAGCTCAGACAGGATACATAGATATGTACGTTAATATCTTATTTTCATGTCTAACACTTCTATATTTCATCTGATGCTTACACCAGACTTCCAATTTTAAAAGACTTTCATAATATCTTTCCTCTCCTTATTAGGGATATATACTTTAAAATTGACTGAACTCTTTACGTGCTTTCTGGCATTGGAGGAGTTAATGTTTTTGCTTTCATGACCCTCTGGCATTGGAGGGGTTAATTTCTTGGTTCTAATGACCCTCCTCCTCTTTCTCTGCTTAATGACAGTCGACCCCCTTCCAATCGGATACACTGCTGTTACTGACATCACAAAAAGGGCGGCTTCATTTTCCCTTTAAAAGGAGGCAAGATTTCAGTCTGATATTAGCTCTTGCCAAAGGCGCATACTAGCACCGAAACGCGCATCGAGCAAACGCTCCACTGGTCATTTTTAATACTTGTACAGCTTTTGCATGCCTTAGCAACTTGTTATTAGTATAAATCTTAACAATCTCCCTGGGCAAATAGGCAGTTTTTAGTTTTAGGCAGTAGTAGGTGAGTTACTATCGGCTCTAATTTAGGTAGATGATAGGCTGCCTTGAAGCAGCAGTCTTTAGCTTATTTCACACTGGCTATATCTAGTTTATGAGGGGTTACCCTGAAGCAGTTATTTACAGATTTTTTAGCTATCTTTTCTGTACTATTGGCTAGTGGCGGAACTACCACAGTCGCAGGGGTCGCAGCTGCGACCGGGCCTGCTACTCTATGGGGCCTGGCTGCCCTGCAGACACATGCGACCGTGAGTCCCGCCGGCTAAGTAATGAGGCCCCGGCCCGCGCGGTGTAACCGCCATGGTCGCATTGAAGGGGCCCATCGGGTGGCCCATGATGTTAGGGCCACCCGATGCTATGTATTTCCATGGTGCCCTGTCAGAAATGTAACAGCGTGACCGGCACCCTCTAATGATGTCAGACTGCCCCGGGAGAAAGTGACTGCCCCGGTCACTTCCTCCCAGCAACCATTGGGAGCCACGCAGGAGGAAGGAGAGGAGGGAGTCAGAGTGGGAACTCTGACTCCCATCAGGCTGAGACACTGGATCCCAGGGAAAGGTATGAGTGTCTGTATGAATTGCTGTATGTGTGTGTATGTATGTCTATCTGTGTCTGTATGTATTTGTCTGTCTATGCATGTATGTCTGTGTGTGTGTGTATGTATATATGTATGTATGTGTGTGTGTGTGTGTGTCTGTGTGTATGTATGTATGCATGTATGTGTGTGTATGTTTGTCTATGTATGTATGTATGTGTGTATATGTGTGTATGTCTGTCTGTATGTATGTTTCTTTGTGTGTGTGATGCACACTAAGGAGGCCCATCGGGTGGCCCATGCACTAAGCATGGGAGGAAGTGACTGCCATGAGAGACCACACCAGGGAAGCAAAGAGGAGGGGGGGCTCAGCCACCACTCTGGACACCAGGGAAGCAATCCTTCAAGGTAGGAAACAGGGAGTAGATTTAAAAGTGTGAATGTGTCAGTATGTCTGTGTGTCTGTGGGTCAGTATGTCTGTGTGTCTGTCAGTGTATGTCTGTGTGTCTCAGTATATCTGACAGTGTATGTGTGTCAGTAGGTTGTCTGTCAGTATTTCTGTCAGTGTATGTGTGTATCAGTGTATGTGTCTGTGTGTGTGCCAGTATGCCTGTCAATGGGTCTGTCAGTATCTGTTTCAGTGTATGTCTTTGCCTGTGTCAGTATGCCTGTCAGTATATGTGTGTGTGTATGTGTCAGTATGTCTGTCTGTGTATATGTCTGTGTAACTATCTATGTGAAAGGTGTGATTGCATGCCAGGGAGTGGGGGGTGCCTAGGGGGCCCAAGAAAACGCTTTGCCCAGGGTCCTAGTGATATTAAAGACAGACAATTTAGGTCTGCATACTTGACTATCATATATATATATTATTATTTTGGCTCTGAGCACTTGACCATAAGGCATATTATACGAGGGGCAATTTCATATTCAATTGTTGGTTTCCCGGCTGTTATAGTTTCTTAGCCTGGGGTTTACTGCTTTGGATCACCCCATATATTCCAGTTTTCTTTTCTTTCTATGGTTTCTTAACGATTAGTTGAGCTGATTAATAAGACAGAGTCACTGGTTAACACCATACAGAGCCTACTTTACTCTACAATTTCTGCCTATGATCCATTACACTGCCTTTGGATCAGTCTGCTATTCTTTATCTACTTTTATTGTTGTATATTAGATACTATATCAGACTTTCCTAGCCCCCAGCAGCTCATAAGGCTTAGCTGGGTGCTTTCAATTTGTATGCAATTTTGAAACATAGTATCAGGTTAAGTTCAATTGCTTTCTAGTCTATTTCCAAATTGGGAGATCATTCTGACTATCTATATAGGATCCATCTGCTTGTCCAATTTGATTTATTTTCTTTTTTTTTTACTTCATCACATTTTTCTGGCACTGTTTTTGTGTGTGTTTTTTTTGTATTATACTTATAGGGATCTAATAAAGTTGTAAATTATACATATTTGTAAGGTTTTCTCATTCCAATGTTGGACTAGTACTTTAACCCCTTCCCGACCCAGGACGGTTCAGGACCGTCATCGGCATTTTTGGCTTGCCGACCGATGACGGTCCTGAACCGTCCTAACGGTCTGAGCTACTTACCTGATCGCCGTCGTTCCCCCGGCGGCGATCAGCGTGGCTCCGGTTGTGGGGAGACTGCCTGCAGCCCAGGCAGTCTCCCCACGGCAGATTAGGACCCCTGTGGCCATGTGATCGCTTAACACAGCGATCACATGGTCACAATGGATGTCCATGTGTCTGCCTGCAGGGGGACTGTCTGTGCTGACAGGCAGTCTCCCTGCTAGTGTAAAATCAAAAAATAAAATAAAGTTAATGTTAATAAAAAAAAATAATTATATATGTGTATACATATATGATATATAGACATATATTATATCAATATAATATATGTCTATATATCATATATATAATGCCATACTAAGTGTATTTTTATACTAATATGTACTTATATTAATATAAAAATACACTTATAATTAAATTACACACGTATATATACAATATATATAATAACTATATACATTGTATATATATATTATTATAAAATATAAATAATAAGTAATTTAAATTAAATACAATTTTTTTTAAATAATAATAAAAAATTTAAAAAAATTATATAGCTATATGAAATTTTATTCTAACTGTATTTTAAAATTAATATATATATATTTATATCAAAATACACTTAGAATGAATTTGTATATATGTCTATGTATATAAAAATAAATAAAAATAATAAGAAATATACATATGTCCATATACAAAATGACATAAATAATTATATAAATATACACGTAGACTTCAAATATATAAATATGCATATATATTTAAATTCTACGTGCGTATTTATGTAATATTTTACATAATTAAGTAATTTTATTGATTGCAATTTGAGGGACCTGCCTGCCAACCCAGGCCGAAAGTCCAGAGAATTTAATTTGTTAGCACTGTATTTTACCCTGTAACGTTCTAGGACACCCTAAAACCTGTACATGGGGGGTACTGTTTTACTCAGGAGACTTCGCTGAACACAAATATTAGTGATTCAAAACAGTAAAACATATCACAGCGATGATATTGTCAGTGAAAGTGACTTTTTTTGCATTTTCACACACAAACAACACTTTTACTGATGATATAATTGTTGTGATACGTTTTCCAGTTTTTAAACACTAATATTTGTGTTCAGCGAAGTCTCCTGAGTAAAACAGTACCCCCCATGTACAGGGTTTATAGCATTTTTGAAAGTTACAAGGTCAGATATATGGGTCAAATATTTTTACATTGAAAATGGCCAGGTTGGTTACGTTGCCTTTGAGAGCGTATGGTAGCCCAGGAATGAGAATTACCCCATGATGGCATACCATTTGCAAAAGAAGACAACCCATAGAGAATAGTCCAGTTTTTAGTAGCCACTTAGTCACAAACACTGGCCAAAATTAGCGTTCAATTTAGTTTTTACTTTTTTCACACACAAACAAATATGAATGCTTACTTTGGCCAGTGTTTTCGACTAAGTGGCTACTAAAAAAGACTGGACATACCCCATATTGAATACCCTGGGTTGTCTACTTTAAAAAAAATATGTACATGTGGGGTGTTATTCAGAGATTTAGGACAGATAATAGTGTTACAATGTCACTATTGATAAATTTTAAAAATGTATGTTTTGAAACCGCAATATCCTACTTGTACCTATAGCCCCATAACATGCAAAAAAAAGCAAAAAAGCACGTAAACACTAGGTATTTTTAAACTCAGGACAAAATTTTGAATCTATTTAGCAGTTTTTTTCATTCGCTTTTGTAGATGAGTAAAAGATTTTTCAAGTAAAAGTCAAAAAACATGTATTTTTTTCAATTTTTCATCAACCCTGCCTTACCATTCATTCTTGAGGTCGATGCGTCTGAGACAGGAGTAGGCGCCCTCCTGTCTCAACGTCCTAACCCAGAGAGCTCCAGGCATCCGTGCGGGTATTTCTCGAAGAAATTAAACCCGGCGGAATGCAATTACCAGATTGGTGATAGAGAACTTCTAGCCATAATTTTAGCTCTCAAAGAATGGAGGCACCTTCTTGAGGGTACTTCAGTGCCAATTCTCATCCTCACAGACCACAAGAATCTGACATATCTTTCCGAAGCTAAGCGACTTTCCCCCAGGCAAGCTAGATGGGCTCTCTTCCTATCAAGATTCAATTATGTGGTTTCTTACTTGCCCGGTACTAAAAACATTCAGGCTGATGCTTTGTCTCGACAGTTCTCCCCTCCATCTAGAGAGGAGATAACCCCTACTCCTGTGATTCCTCCGGACCATATACTGGCCACCATCCGTACTAGCCTCACCTCACACCTAGGCGAGGAGATTCTGGCTGCACAAAGTAATGCTCCTCCAGAGAAACCTAATGGCCGTTGTTTTGTACCTATTCATCTCCGTACTAAATTATTAAGTACATATCACAACCCCAAAGCAGCTGGACATCCAGGCAAAAAACAATTAATCTGGTCCGTCTCTCGGCAATTTTGGTGGCCTAGTCTCCGTTCGGATGTCACCGCTTTTGTAGCTGCCTGTCCTGTATGCGCTCAAAATAAAACCCCATGACACCCTCCAGTGGGTCTCCTGCAAACCATACCTAATGGTGAACGACCCTGGACCCACTTGTCCATGGATTTTATCGTAGATCTTCCGGTCTCCCGTGGCAATACAGTCGTTCTCATGGTTGTTGATCGATTCTCAAAGATGTCGCATTGCATTCCCTTGAAAAACTACCAACTTCTCAGGAACTTGCAACAATTTTTGCTCGGGAGGTCTTTTGTTTGCATGGGTTACCCAAAGTGATAATCTCAGATAGGGGTAGCCAGTTTGTGTCCAGATTTTGGAGAGCTTTTTGTACACAAATGGGAATTCAGCTTTCCTTCTCCTCTGCCTACCACCCGCAATCCAATGGTGCCGCGGAACTAGCTAACCAAACACTGGAACAGTTTCTGCGTTGCTACATTTCTGACCACCAGAACAACTGGTCTGATCTGCTACCCTGGGCGGAGTTTGCCCACAATAGTGCGATTAATGCCTCTTCCCGGCTATCCCCGTTCTTGGCGAACTATGGCTTTCAACCGTCCATATTGCCTGATACGTTCATGCCACAGGGGATACCGGCATTGGAGGAACATCTCAGGGAACTCTGTTCCACTTGGGTGCAGGTTCAGAACTCTTTGCAACGCGCAATGCAGAACTACAAACTCCAGGCCGACCGCAGACGCCTTCCTGCACCTACCTATCAAGTCGGAGAGAGGGTCTGGCTGTCTTCTCGCAACCTACGGCTCCGTGTTCCCTCACAAAAACTGGCACCCCGATACGCTGGGCCATTTCGTATACTTCGAAGGGTTAATCCTGTAGCTTACGCACTTGACCTTCCTGCTAACATGCGCATCTCTAATGTATTCCATGTTTCCCTCTTGAAACCATTGGTATGTAATCGTTACACCACCTCAGTACCACGTCCACGTCCTGTTCCGGTTGACAATCATGAGGAATATGAAATACGCAGCATCATTGACTCACGAGTCTTCAGAGGACAGATCCAATACTTGGTGCACTGGAAAGGGTACGGTCCAGAGGAACGCTCCTGGGTTCCAGCCTCTGATGTCCATGCACCATCCCTCCTTCGTTCCTATCACGCTCGCTTCCCCATGAAGCCCGGACCCACCAGCAGAGATGGGGGGAGTCGTTGAGGGGGAGGTACTGTCAGGGTTTCTTTGCTGTTTTAAACAGCCACCCTTCCTTTTTCAGTGTCTGAGGTTTCAGCTGTAATTAACGATCAGCTCCTTCAGCATGTTGCCACGGTTACTCACCTGAGAATAGTAATCAACCCTGCTGCTAATCAGTTCAGCCTATTTAAGCAGCAAATCCCAGAACCTCCTTGCCCTTGCGTGGTTTCCTGTTCCCCAGAAGTCTCCTTGTTCCTGTGTTTCCTGTTTGCTCCTGGTTCCTGACTCTGGCCTTGTTCCTGACTCCGCTGCTCTCCGTTCTCCTGATCCTGGCTCGTCTGACTACCCGCTCTGGTGACTGACCCCTGCTTGCCTCCTGGACTTTGCTTTTGGTTATTTCTTTGTTATTTATTAAATAAAGGTGTTTTTGCATCTAGATCTGTCTCTGTCTGGTTCCTGGTTCCTGACATATAGATGGCTTTGCCTTCTCTTAGAAGAACACTGTGACACTATAGGCTTTGCAAAATAAACTAAGTCACGCTTCTTTCACGTGGTTCAAGTAGAACTCCAAAATTACTGGCATACCAAATCTGTACAGTGTGCAACACATCCGGATACTACTCCGGTCATGAAGGCTGAGATGCGGGAGTTACTGGCAGAACTCCGACGGAACATCCAGGCCGACATGGCGGATATGAAAAAAGACATCCAGGGCCTGTCGGACCGCATGAGTGTCGTGGAGCAAGATTCTACCATACACAGCAACTGAGAGCGCTGCAGCAGGACATAAAATCTCTACAACAGCAGCATCTGCAGGTGGAACAAAAAATGGCAGCAATAGAAGATTCACTGCAAACATAAAGATCAGGGGAATAGCGGCGTCAGTCCCAGACAGTGAATTGCCTCACATCATAAGACGCCTGGTAAGCAAAATACTCCCCCTGAAGCAGGCCAAAGGAGTAAGCCTAGATGGCGTATTTAGAATACCCAAACCAACGACAGCCCCACTAGTAGCACCCAGGGACATAATAGTTAAACTCCAAAAATGACAAAATAAATTGGCAATCATGTCCGCCACCAGGGGAAACACACCATATGCCTTTGAGGACATGTCTCTTACGTTTTATGCGGATTTGTCAAGAGGAACAATGGCATGGCGCGCAACCCTCAGGCCACTCACCACCTTGCTTCACGCACATAATGTCAAATACCAGTGGCGCCCACCCCACAAGCTACAGGTGTTTCATGGAGAAGCTACGTACTCAATAGCCGACCTACAAGAGGTGAGAATGCACCTAGAGACCTGGGGCCTCTCACAAGATGCCCTACTGCAACCCCGCAAAACCATTAACACCCATGCATGGAACCCGGCCACCTCCGAGACATTTGTCCCTAGAAGGTCCACCCAAGCTGCATTGTCAACGGGCCAAACCTGAGGCCACCTGTGGGCTCGAGGGACTAAACCACCTGCTCTTCACGGTGCCTTAATGTATAAAATATGGCCACCGACGTGTTTTGTCACTTTACTGTAAGGCTACATAAATCCACCCCATATCAATGCCTACCAAAGCTCCACTGGTACCCCATGAAGGAGTCTGGTTACATGTTTACCTGTCCATATGTTAGTATCCCATTACACCTCGTTCACTGCATACCCTGCGCTGCCCTTAACAGGGCGGAAGCCCCACTTACTAATAGCAACAGGGATGACCGTAACCTTTGGCACTATGTCTACAAAGTATTACGATCTCGATGTAAAGTACTACGAAAATGCCTAGAGCTCGAACATATGATGCTAGATATACCCGACCTACCCACTTGTATACAGCTCAATTCAATCCGTAATACACATGTTATGTTTAACAGTCTCAGAATCGTTTTACCACAAAATGTGCACTGTTTTCTGTGCCATTGTTTATGCTGTACTGATTACCGTCTACGCTGTTGTAGCGTCATTGATATGCTCTGTAAACAACTGCACAATAAAAATAAAGAATATATATATAAAAAAAATGATTATCTCTGGGATTATTTTGTTTGTTTTTATTACTTCTGGGTTTTAAGTTACTTATTGAGAACCAGACTTAGGTTTTCAACTACCCTGTATGAAACATAGGAGTCATGCCCCAAATAATTGTTTGGTACCCTCATTTATTATTAATAGTAGAAAAGGCCACTCATGACTCCAACTTTATCTCCAGACTCCCAGTTAAGACTCTTTAAGGGTGTATGTTTATGTATAACGTGACTTTTCTTAAGTAAAAAAAAAGTATGTGCAATATTGATTTGTTTCTTCTAGTAGAAGTATTGTGAATGCATGTAAATGTCTCCCAGTATGCAATAACTGTGTAGTGTGTGCACTGTTAATCTGTATCAAGAGTTCCTGTATGAATAATGTCCCTCTATTTTTGTCAGCATTTCTGTGTGTGTGTGTGATGCCATTATGAATGTATGTTGGTGTTATTTTGTATACATTCATGATTCTATGTCTCCCTACACCATCTAGTCCCCACATATATCTATCTCCACTGGGATGTGCATGGGGAAAATATTTGGTTCGGCATTCCGAAATTCGAGACTTCGGCAATTTGGAACTTCGGCACTTTGGTTCGGTTCGGCACTTCGACACTTTGGAACTTCGGTACTTCAGCGCTTCGGAATTTCAGAACTTTGGCATTTAGGAATTTCGGGACTTCAGATGTTCTCTTGCAGCTGCTTAGTAGATAACTCCCTAATTCCCACGGTATTAGGGCGCTATCGACCAAAAGGCTGAAAGACCTAAATTGGTCTTTCAGCCAAATTTACTAATACTAAGTAAAAATTACTTAGTATTAGTCAATTCTGCCCCTACTCACTATACTGCAAGTAGGGGCATGTCTAGTAGACAGTGAGAAGCCTGTGGCTGCTTACTGTAAAAAGCTCTGTACAAGAACTGAAACGTTGACCGTTTGGAATTAGAATAAAGAAGATCTTATCTTTTTTTTTACCAAATCCTGGAGTGCCGGTATTTCTTTCTTTCTTATATATATATATATATATATATATATATATATATATATATGTCTCAAAATACACTTCACTTAGAAAGAAATTAAATATTGTTAAAAACTCCTGTCACTTACCTGATTCCAGCGCCGATGCATTGTATAATGCTTTCCTATGGGGTTTTGGGTGACACTGGATGTCCTCATGCACAGTGTGAGGATATCCAACATCAGTTAGACGATGTAGCCTAACTACCCAGAGGTCTCTCTAGTGGCTGTCTGGTAGAGGCGGAGTTAACCCTGCAATGTAACTATTGCAGTTTATCAAAACTGACATAATTACCTTTGCATAGTTATGGGGCCAGGGACACTGCCCCTAGACCACTTCAATGAGCTGAAGTGGTTTGGGTGCCTATGGTATCCCTTTATTCACTGAATACAAATAAACTATGCAAATCTAGGAACCACCTAAAGTTTGCACCAGAGGGCGCCAGACACCAGCTAAATTAGTGATAATTTACCAGTCCTGCAGCTGTAATGGATAATGCAAAAACTCATATATAAAATAAAGAGAAAGGGATCGTAGGGTAATTAACCCCTTAAGGACACATGACATGTCTGACATGTCATGATTCCCTTTTATTCCAGAAGTTTGGTCCTTAAGGGGTTAATACACTCTCTTATTCACTTGGTTCCTAACATTTTTTCTGTACTTTTTAACTGAATAACAAACTGTTGCAAAACTAACTGTAAAATTTCAGTTGAAATAGCCAAGCTGACTATAGCAGTAGTGTGATATTTTTCCAAGTCTGCTATTGTTACTACCGTCCTATCTCGCTACTGCCTTTTGCGTCCAAGATCCTTGAAAGAATTGTGTATGCAAGATGGACAGACTTCCTCGAGTCCAACTCCCTGCTAGACCCGCTTCAGTCTGGTTTCCGCGCTAAGCACTCTGTGGAAACGGCACTGACCAAAGTATCCAATGATCTACTCGCTGCAAAATCTCGTGGTCACTACTCTATCCTAATTCTCCTTGACTTGTCTGTGGCTTTTGACACTGTTGATCATCAACAGCTTCTTCTCATCCTCTGCAATATCGGTCTACAAGATATTGCTCTCTCCTGGTGCTCCTCCTACCTCTCCCAGCGCTCTTTCAGTGTTTCTTTCTCTGGCTCTGCTTCTTCTCCCCAACTCCTTTCTGTTGGTGTCCCCCAAGGTTCAGTCCTTGGTCCCCTACAGTTCTCCATCTATACTGCCTCCCTTGGTAAACTCATTAGCTCCTTTGGCTTCCAATATCATTTCTATGCAGATGACACTCAAATCTACCTGTCCTCTCCTGATCTCTCCCCGTCCCTCTTGACTAGTGTCTCCGACTGCCCCTCTGCTGTTTCTAACTGGATGGCTGCCCACTTCCTTAAACTAAACTTGACCAAAACTGAAATTCTGGTCTTTTCTCCCTCAAGTGTTGTTACTCCTGTGTCTGTCTCCCTCCAAGTCAACGGTGCTACCATCAGCTCCACCACGCAGGCTCGCTGCCTAGGTGTTCTCTTTGACTCCGACCTCTCCTTCAAACCTCATGTTCAATCTATCGCCAAATCCTGCCATTTCCATTTCAAAAACATTGCGCGCATCTGCCCCTACTTAACACCTGATGTGACTAACGTGCTGGTCCATTCCACTGTCCTTTCTCGCATTGACTACTGTAATCCGGTTCTCAGTGGTCTTACATGCTCCCAACTTGCACCGTTACAGTCCATAATGAATGCGGGGGCGAGGCTCATCTTCCTGTCCACCCGCACCTCCCATGCCTCACCCTTCTGTCAGTCCCTACATTGGCTTCATATAAGATATAGAGCTCAATTTAAAATTCTGGTTC
>OW240916.1:222633721-222691610 GCA_933207985.1 Pelobates cultripes
TATATATATATATATATATATAAAAAAAATAATAATTATTATTTTTTTTATGCCCCACACTCTCCTGCCTACCTTTTGCCAGGGAGGAACACTCAGTGTTCCAATGGTTGCAGTTTGCAATACTTTGAATCATGGAAAAGAGTGTGGGAGGATTCTTTGGTGTCTGCACCCACTGAAGGTGCAAACCACAGGCTTTCTTGCACCCCGGGTGCTAGGGTTCTCTGGGCCAGTTATTTAATCATCTGATCTCCCCAAATGATCCATTTGCCATGAAAAAGCACCCCATGTGCCATGCATGGCACCTAGATCATAGGTTAACCCTGTCCTAGACCATCATTTACTTATTACTTATTATCTCAAAACTCTGCGATGAAAAGGTACATTTAAAGGCCCCTCTCTGCTGGGTTACGTACAGGAGTCCTGCATTTTCATCTGTTACCCCAAGATGGCAACAATATGTGGGAGTTATAGAGGCCTGTAATGCTCAGTGAACATGTGTCTGATAATTCACTCCTAACATGTAATGCTAAGTGTGAGATTACAGGAGTGTATTCCCATAATATCACAAGGCTTCGTACTGCACTCTAGAAGTGAATTATTATCAGATGCCACAGCAGGAAGCATCACAGACCTCTATAATTCCCACATACAGTAGTCATAAACGAAACCATGGCTATACCAGCAGCCCCACTAGATCACTAGTGAAGGTAGAAGGACTAAACAAGGGGTCTAAACTAGGACTGGACTGGTATAAAATTATACTTAGGCTTATTTTTTTATCTTAGTCCGTCCATTTTCCATAAGAATGCTAATGCAATGTACTTTTTTTTTTTTTTTTTCAGTCGGTTCTGCCTATGTTTAGATCTCCCACTTTATTAGATAGAAGCGTGGACCAGTGCAGCATTTATACAAATTTTAACACTTGTTGTGTGGTTTTTAAGTTATTCTGCAAACATGGTAAGTAAAAAAAAAAAATATAGTTTTATTTATTTATTCCCAAAAATAAGTCCTGCACTCAAACTCCCACTACTCTTGAGTGGCAGCAACGACAATAGCTTCAGGCAAAGAAATCTCTAATGAGACATAGAGGGGTATTTTTCTAAACCCCTACATACTTATTAACACTTAATAGGGAACACATGGGGTGGGCAGCAGCATTGTAACATAGCTGGGTGAATACAAATACATAAAAATAAGTCCTGAGCTCAAACTCTCACTGCTCTTGGGTGGCAGAAACGACCATAGTACACATCAGCCACAATACATACAATAAAAGCCAAAGAAAAAAGCTACCTGCTTGCAGGTGAGCTTGCATCTAGTGGCCTTGGAGTTACTAAATAACCTCCATTTATTTAAATATAAATAGGGATTTGGGAAGTGCGCAGGTTACTTTTTTCTTTGTTTTTTATTTTTATTTATTTATTTATTTATTACTGGCATTTATAAAGCGATAACATATTCTGCAGCACTGTACATTTGTGAAAGACAGTACAATATAAACAGACCAATACAACAGGTAAAGAGGGCCCAGCCTGGCCCCCTGAATTTATTTTACAATTGGCATTAAAGCAGCGCTGTTATGGGTTTTCTTTTCCTCCAGTTTTTCATTCTACTTGCCTTTTGTTTTTTAATGATTATACTCCCCCATTGCCACATGTCTTTATGTATATTTTTTTATCCTGTATTCATTGTGCTGGATCTCAATGTCTGGGCTCCATTGTGTTCTCTGTTCATAAAATCTCTAGTGTGTCCTTCTGTAGGATTCTTTTGATGAATTGAGGGTTAGCTTAGCAACTGAATTGAACTTTACTTAAAGGGACACTACAGGCACCCAGACCACATCTGCCAATTGGAGTGATCAGGGTGCCAACTCCCACCACCCTTAACCCTGAAAGTGTAATTATTGCAGTTTTTATAAACTGCAATAATTACCTTGCAGGGTTAAGTCCTACTCTAGTGGCTGTCTATCAGACAGCCACTAGAAGGACCTCCGTGTTCTTAGAACACAAAAAGTGTCTTAAACTACGCTGGACATCCTCACGCTATGCATGAGGACCTCCAGCGTTGCCAAAATCGCCATATTAAAGCATTGAATAATGCTTTCCTATGGGGAGGTCTAATGCGCGCATGTGGCTATTGCCGCGCATGCGCATTCGGTCTCCCCCGCCGGCTGACATCGGCGGAGGAGGAGCGTGGGCGGAGCCTGACCCAGCGCCGATAGACAACGACGCTGGATTCAGGTAAGTCACTGAAGGGGTTTTAACCCCTTCAGCAACATGGGATGGGGGCTGGGAGGGAGAAGGACACTGCAGCGTCCTGCAGTGCCAGGAAAACGGATATGTTTTCCTGGCACTGGAGATTCCTTTTAAGCTCTACCAATTGACAAAGATCACGCTGAGTATAAGGTTAATTTAAAAAAGAAAAATTGATTAAATAAAGAGAGAGATATAAAAAATGGATTAATTTAAAAGCAAAGTGACTGAGGCGCTTTAAAAATTTTGTTTTTGTACTAACTTGATATTTGTTGTTTTACATTGTCACTGGTATGTTTTCTGCTACATTTCATAGGTTTGTATTATTTTTTTTTAGTAAATATGTACATAGTAATTTAAAAAAAATAAGTTTAGTTAAGCAGAAGTCCAAGTTTGATTAAATAAATCTCCATTATGATTGTGAACTCAATAAATGTTCATTAGTTATTAGAATCCATTCGTGCACACCAATGAAATACCCTGCCAATATCTATAATCTTTAAATATCATGTCAGTTTTATTCATAAATTATATTAATTCATTTTTTTATGTATGTACTTTTCACAAATTCTATGTATTCTAATATTTTATATTGCTAAATTTGTATTGTGTTTTTGAAATTGCACATCAATTAAAAAACAAAACATAAAATATCTCCTTCAAAAAGAGTTTTAAATAGCTTCTACATAATATCATTACTTTACTGTTTTTGTAATGGTTTTATTTATAAAATATCACTTTTCCCAAGGGCTGTCAAAAATCTTTTAATTTAATCTATTATAGGTGTTACAAAAACCCATAACTTAGCTTATGAAGACAGTGAACCATTGCAAGCAGCTTTTTCCAAAACTACATGTCCTAATGCATTAAAAATTCAATCAAGGTAAATATGTTTTATTTTTATGACTAACTACAAACAAAGCAGAAGCGCTCCGGTATATGTTTGCACTATATAAACACCAATAATATTAAGAATAATGTGCTGAACTGATTGGGTGCTGTGGGCTAGATATGACAGCAGCCTTTTTTTCAATTCTTTATTTGTAATTGCAGAAAACGTTTCATACCATACAATAGTGCCTTAAAACCCATCTCTATAGGAAATTTTGGCTTGCAATGAGGTTTCAGAGGTTAAGGAAGTTTTTAGTATTTTTGCCAATGATATACGGCAGGTTGCTTCCACACTGTCATTCTGTGAAGTTCTGCCTGTGCATAACACTCAGAACGACAGGCAGATGCGTATTAGGGACTTTAATTTGTGGCTTGGTGAATGGTGTCAGGAGCAAGGATTTGGCTTTATTTCTCATGGTAAAGCTTATGGCCTCCCAGAGTAACCTCTACCTCACGTACCTGCCCCTTGCTCTCTCCTAAAGGGTAGCACTCTATTATCTCCTCCAGTTCTGCTTCACTCGACCTTGTTTGATTGCTACCTCCTGTCCTGTTGTGTTTTACGCCCCACCTCCTATAGACTGTAAGTTCGTTTGAGCAGTGCCATCTTCAACCTATTGTTCCTGTAAGTTTTTGTAATGGTCTCATTTATTGTTAAATCTCCCCATTTTATAATTTTGTAAAACTCTACGGAATATGCTGAATATGCTAAATAAATACCTGTAATTATAATAAGTAATAATAATTTAATTTCAACAATTCATTTTTCAGTGAGGCTATTAGTTTGGTTTATGTTTTGGTTGCAGCGATCTAACTATTACACCCTGTTGCAAATTCTATTTAAGTGTCACAAAGATTAAATATTTTGTTTTTCAATTTAACTCATGGATGGCATTGTATCTCAGGGCTCTTTTGATCACTAAAAACAATCTCGGACACCTGTGATAATTAGATTCCCAGGTGAGCCCAATTTAAGGAAAAACTACTAAAGGAGGGTGTTCCACATTATTAAACAGAGCACCATTTTCATGCAATATGGGCAAGAAAAAGGATCTCTCTGCTGCTGAAAGAATTGAAATAGTTCAATGCCTTGGACGAGGTACGAAAACTTAAGCGTGATCATTGCATCAAGAGATTTGTGGCTGATTCAGAGCACAGACGGGTTCGTGCAGATAAAGGCATATTGAGGAAGATTTCTGCCAGATCCATGCATCGGATCAAGAGAGCAGCTGCTAAAATACCATTACATAGCAGCAAAAAGATATTTGAGGCTGCTGGTGCCTCTGGAGTCCCACGGACATCAAGGTGTAGAGTCCTCCAGAGTCTTGCAACTGTGCATAAACCTTCTATTCGGCCACCAATAACCAATGCTCACAAGCAGAAATGGCTGCATTGGGCAGAAAAATACATGAAGACTAATTTTCAAACAGTCCTGTTCACTGATGAGTGCCGTGCAACCCTGGATGGTCCAGATGGATGGAGTAGTGGATGGTTGGTGGACAGCCACCCTGTTCCAACAAGGCTGCAACGTCAGCAAGGCGGTGGTGGAGTCATGTTTTGGGCCGGAATCATGGGAAAAGTGCTGGTCAGCCCCTTTAGGGAGTTTCTGACTGACCACTTTCTTTCCTGGTACAGAAGGAAGAACTATGCTTTTCGTAATAAAATCATCTTCATGCATGACAATGCACCATCTCATCTGCAATGGCTGCAATGGGGATAAAAGGAGAGAAAGTCATGGTGTGGCCTCCATCCTCCCCTGA
This sequence comes from Pelobates cultripes, assembly GCA_933207985.1. Lineage (NCBI taxonomy): Eukaryota > Metazoa > Chordata > Amphibia > Anura > Pelobatidae > Pelobates > Pelobates cultripes. The sequence continues at coordinate 222,638,622 of OW240916.1, forward strand.
CCTCAATCCTACTGAGAACCTTTGGAGCATCCTCAAGCAAAAGATCTATGAGGGTGGGAGTCAGTTTACATCCAAACAGTAGCTCTGGGAGGCTATTCTGACATCTTGCAAACAAATTCAAGCAAAAACTCACAAGTTCAATGGATGCAAGACTTGTGTAGCTGCTATCAAATAAGGGGTCCTATGTTAAAATGTAACGTGACCTGTTAAAATGTTTAAAAAGTTAAAATGTTGTTATAAGTTTGATTGAAATAGCTTTTGATTTTAGTAAAAATGCTGCAAACACAACAAATGACCATTTTCAGTTCTTTACAACCTATAAAGTGTTTTGAAACTTACTGCGTAATAAGTTGGAACAGTGCATTGTAAGTTTTTTATGTTTAAAAAAATACTGTTATCATTAGGAGGTTTGTTCAATAAAATTTGAATTGTACTCTTAATAGTTGATAACATGAGAATTATGCTGACTGTTATTTACATCAATTATTTAGGTAAATTAGAAAAATATAATTTGCATAATAATTTGGAACAGGGTGTAATGTGTACATTTTATAGGACTCTTTGTAAAATAACCTCTTCAACCTTAAGATCAATTGTGCAATATGTACCTTTTTTTTAGTTCTTATTATGTTATTTATATAGCGCCATCAAATTCCGCAGCGCTTTACAATGGGTGGACGAACAGACATGTAGTTGTAACCAGACAAGTTGGACACACAGGAACAGAGGGGTTGAGGGCCCTGCTCAATGAGCTTACATGCTAGAGGGAATGGGGTAAAATGACACAATAGGGTAAGGATAGTATTAGACTAGTGATAGTTGCAGAAGAGGAATGAGTCAGGAGCTATTAACAGTTTAATTGATATGCTTTTATGAAGAAGTGGGTTTTTAGCGATTTTTTTTTTTATTTTTTATTTTTTATTTTTTGAAGGAGTGGAGACTGGGTGAGCATCTAACGGAGGAGGGAAGTGAGTTCCACAGGAAGGGTGCAGCCCTCGAGAAATCTTGAAGGCGAGCATCAGAGGTGGGAGTGCGGACTGAAGATAGACGTAAGTCTTCAGCAGATCGTAAGGGCCTAGACGGGACATACTTGTTTATAAGGGAGGATAGATAGGTGGGAGCAGTATTATGTAGTGATTTGAAAGCAAGACCAGAATTTTAAATTGAGCTCTATATTTTATAGGAAGCCACTGTAGGGACTGACAGAAGGGTGAGGCATGGGAGGTGCGTTCGGACAGGAAGATGAGCCTCGCTGCCGCATTCATTATCGACTGTAACGGCGCAAGTTGGAAGCACGTAAGACCACTGAGAAGCGGATTACAGTAGTCAAGGCGAGAAAGGACAGTGGAATGGACCAACACCTTAGTCGCATCTGGTAGGGGCGGATGCGCGCAATGTTTTTGAGATGAAACGACAGGATTTGGCGATAGACTGAACATGAGGCTTGAAGGAGAGGTCGGAGTCAAAGAGAACACCTAGGCAGCGAGCCTGCGTGGTGTATTGATTGTCTAGTAGCTTGTATCTCAATTAGTTTGGCCAGTGTAGGGTTTGCTTTATGTTGTTACTCTGTTTTTCTAAGTGCCTTTATATCAGTCCTATCTACTGTTTGCAAGCACATTCTGTTTACTATAAAGTAAATTCATGAGTATGTAGAATGGGGAACTGAGAAAAGTAAATAATCTACCGTGTCTGGATATTGCACTTTCCATACGTCAATAAGATCATTGTGTGTTATTAATTTATGTAGTTGCTTATATTGTACACCTCTCACATGGGAACTCAATATTCTGCGTTCCCCACTCATGTCAGCCGCAGGACCGGCATCACATTGAAATGCTCCCACATCACCAGCACCTTCCTCGGCATAGACCCTATCATTGCCCTTGTCCTTAGCAATATCAGTTACTTGTAGATTGCATTTTTTATGAGTTCAAATATCTATACTATAATGTTTGTTCTTTGCCTTGGAAGAGTAAGAGCTGCTGAATACGTGATCGGTTACATTAATAATGAACGACTTGGAGAGATCACTTTCTTGTATTAATGCAATGTCAGTATTTTGGCATTTTAGTTCCCTCAATAGTATCCGTCTCTTACTGGGAGTATATAGCCCATTGACATTAAGTGATGTCAATTTTAAGGCAATGATGCTTTATCTGTGTTGATGCTTATGGCATGTGTGGAAAACTTCCCATGGTTCATTTTGGGTATGCTCTCTTTGCGTCATGGAAAAATGTTTGTGTCACCCTTGTGGGGCAAGACTGGACCTTGTGTACCTTCAGAGCACTCAGTTGCACCAAGAAGACATAGAGAGGCTGGGAGCAAAGGGAAATTGGGGGGAACCATAACAAAACCTGATAACCAAGCAGAAATGTCTAGACTTATAAAACCCCATGTGGGAGGAAGTATCTCTGCCGGCATAGGAAAACACCAATCTTAGATAGGAGATAGGCCACCTGAGATTCCATCTCTCATCCCCAATAAGGTGTTATATCCACCATGGAAGACCATTCTTTTAAAAACACAAGTACAACAAGCCCCCCCCCTTTCATTTCATTTTTTTTTTTTTTTTTTAAACATGCTTATTTTTTGAGGTGTAAAGGATGTTAGGCAATGCCCATATCACATGTATTAATATATCCAGAGAGTTATTATCTAACTGTTTGGTCTTAGTGTGATTGTGTAAGCATGTGATACCCTAACAGATGTATAGGTCTTTAGTCTTGTTATATGACTTTCTGTTTAGGCCGTCGTCTAAGGCTAGTATGTTCTGCTGTGTTTTTGTTTTCTCTTGATATTGAAAATGATCAGCTGCTTTGTTTGGTAGAATGTAATTTTTAATATTATGTCTCTCCGGCTGTATGCCCCTTCCACATGCCAGTGCTGCTAGGTGAGGTTAGGGAGACTGGGTAGAAAGATGCCCAGTCAGCAAATCAGTCAGGGATTCTCCTTCACTGCCCTCTGGCAGCCCCCTAACACTGAGATTTTGGCATCTTCATTGATTTGAGATGTCCTCCACTGCTTCCTCTTATTGCTCCACTCTGTTTAACACATGGTTGGTGTGCATCATGGTGCCATTATGCAGTGTGGCCACCTCTTCCAGATGTTCCTATAGGGCCGCAGGTCTATTCCCCAGTGCCTGAATATCATCTGTCACCTTCCTGGCGCTCTTCTCTACTTCCTTGGCTAGAAATAGTTTGACTTCTCCTATAGTGCAGATGATCTTACTGTGCTGTTGGACTTCGAGTAGCAGGAGCCATGTGATGGTGGCGATGCTCTCAGACTCAACCACTTGCCTTCTTGACTGTCTGGGCACAAAGGCCATGCAGCTGTTAACATTGTTGCAACGTATTGGTGGGTTTCTTGTAGCAATATTTGGAATTTGCAGGGTGTCTGCATAGTCCCCTTCCCCTGCCGGCTCAATTCTGGGTTTGGCTCTATTCTCAGTAGTCTTATTGCCTTATTTCAGGGGTCAGCGACAGAGTGAGCACCCTAAGCAGCCATTTTGCTCCGAGGTTAGGCCACACCCCTTGTCAGTAGCCTTTTGAATTGCATAATGTGACTTAAAAGTGTATTGTTTCCTATAGTTTGTTTGCATAAAATACTCAAACATTAAAATTTTCTAAATGACAAAGGTATGGTATATTGCAAAATGTGTTAGTTTATGTAAATATTTATTTATTTTTTGCAGAATATTATCTGATGCAATGATCCACTTTCCATCATACCAGGAGGAGGTTACTCTGACTATTACACCTTTAAAAGTTTCATTCAAGAGCTACAGTGAAGAAACACTTGGTAGGACAGATGCAAATTCTAAATATTGGATATATGTGTAGGAAAATAGAGAAAATTTATGACAAACGTACCATAATTTTGTTTTCCTGGCTATTTCTCATGGCAGCATCACTCATGGGTAGCTCTTCCCTTAGCAGTCAATGGACAGTGATTAATTAGATTAATTATACTGATAAGTATAAAGAGTCCCTCCTCCCCTTACACCGCAGTCCAATTATAAAGCTGGAAAAAAAATGGGCTGGAACCCTGATGCTGCCATGAGAAATAGCCAGGAAAATTAAATTACGGTAAGTTTGTCATAAATTTTCTCTATTCCTGGCAAATCATGGCAGCATGACTTATGGGTAATACCCAAGCTCACAGAAATATAGGATGGGAATAAAGGAACTGAGAAAAAGACACTATACAGACACTCATGCTGCAATGAAATTTAATCCAACGTTTCAACGTAGCTGTCTCACCTCTCCTAGCTTCTGAAGGTAAAACGAAGAGTTGGTCAGTCTTTCTGTATGACTTAGACCGAAAAGGTATTGCGACAGACCGTTCTTAACATCCAATCGTTGCCACCTAACTTCTTCATTAGAAGTTGGATTGGGATAGAATGATGGAAGGACCACTTCTTGAGAGAGATGAAACTGAGAGACCACCTTAGGAAGAAACTCAGGTTTTGGTCTCAGACACACCCTATCCTGATAGATCTGTAGGCAGGAGGACATGGTAGAAAAGGCTTTAATCTCCGAAATTCTTCTTGCGGAAGTAATAGCCACCAAAAACAAAGTCTTGTAAGTTAGAAGGGTGGTATCCACATTTTCCAGGGGAACGAACAGATCATCAGTCAGGTAGTTGAGAACAAGAGGACGGTCCCAAAGAGGGGTACCGGATCTGGAAGGAGGTCTCAACCTGTGAACTGCCTTGAAGAATCTTGAGATCAAAGGATCCGAAGCCCATGAGATATTGCATAATGCTGAAAGAGCCGAGGACTGAACTCCAAGAGTGCTGAGGCTAAGGCCTTTGTCCAGACCTTTTTGGAGGAAATCCAGGATCTGAATATTGCGAGATTGCAAGAAGTCAATGTTCTTGGCCGATGCCCATTCATGAATATGTCCCAGATTCTATGGTAGCACAAGGAAGTAGAACCCTTCCTAGACTATAAAAGAGTATTGACCACTGCTTCCGAAAGCCCCAATTGTCGAAGTCTTTCCTTTTCAAAACCCACACACCCAACTTGAGGTGTTCTGGATGAGGATGGGAGATTAGCCCTGAGCCAGCAGATCCTTCATTATCGGAAGAGGCAAAGGCTGTTCCTGACTCTTCATGATTATTTATTTATAAAATATTTTACCAGGAAAGATACAATGAGATTTCTCTCGTTTTCAAGTATGTCCTGGGTCTACAAAACATTGCATTGATTCATTAGGGTACAATAAAATACAAAAACAATATTAATACACAATATATACCAAATTTAACATAGAACCGATAGGAAATATATAATCAACCATAACACACGCATTCTGTTTTGAGGTATGTAGAGAGGGATCTCTTAAAGGACTTTAGGCTTGGGGAAGATTTTAAAGTGTGCGGGAGGTCGTTCCATAATTGCGGTGCTCTGTAGGAAAAGGGAATCGGGACGCTTTCTTTTTGTATTGAGGTAGACTAAATAAAGTGCTGGTACTGGATCAGAGATTATAGGAGGTGGGAACAGCCGGGGAGAGCATTCTGCTCAGGCAGCTTCCCAGAAAAGCTCTTAAACACAAGGATGGAAAGATGAAGGGTGCGTCTGGATTCCAGAAACAACCAGTTTAGTTCTTTTAGCATGTCACAATGGTGGGTCCTGTAATTACATTGTAGCGCAAATCGGCAGAACGAGTTATACAGTGTATTGCGTTTATTAATGTGGGATTGCTGTGCAGGTGCATATTCTACATCCCCATAATCAATGATCGGCATTTGCTGCACAATATTTTCCTTTACTGTAGGGCTTAGGCAGGATTTGTTTCTGTACAGGGCACCTAGTTTTGGATAAAGTTTAGATGCAAGTTTTTCTATGTGGAGACCAAAAGATAGATTTGGGCCTAACAACATACCCAAGTATTTGAAAGAGTGGACTGCGGTCAGTGTGCTATTTGAATTAGTTTTTTGCAATCCACTTTTCTACTTCTGCAAACTGGTCTTGGAGCACAGCCTCAAACTGCGGTATATCGGATTTGCTTGCATTGCTCACTGTGTCGACTGCGTACATATGTACATTTGAGGATTTGCAGGCATTAGGCAGATCATTTATAAATAATGAAAATAGTAGGGGGCTGAGAATGGAACCTTGGGGAACACCACATGTGACTGGGAGAGGGAGGGAGAGGAAACCATGGCCTTCGAGGCCAGATCGGGATTATGGCAATTACTTTTTTGCCTTCCGTCCAAACCTTCCGCAGGAATCTGGCTATCATGAGTAGGGAAGGGAACGCATACTCAAGATCAAACGACAAAGGAAGGGAGAGAGCATCCTGGCCCATTGCCCGATTGTCTGGACGGAGAGAGTAGTAATTCTGCCTTACAATTCTGGTAAGTCACCCTCAGGTCGATCTGGGGTATGCCTCACCGATGGGCAATCCATGAGAAGATTGCCGGGTGAAGCCTCCATTCTCCTGGAAGAATTTGTGGTCTGCTGAGGTAGCCCGCAGTAACGTTCTCTGAACCGGGAAGATAGATTGCCTCCAGACTTGAGGACTGTTCATGTCCACTTTCATCAAGGGAGCTAGTTCCTTCAAGAGCAATCTGCTTCTTGTGCCTCATTGGATGTTCACATATGAGGCAACCGCTCGGTTGTCCCAAGGTTTTTCGATCATTGGAAGGAATTCCAAGATGGCTCTGGAAATGGCCCTGAGCTCCCTTAAATTTGAGTGTAGATGACTCTCTCTTTTTTCGAGTCCACTTCCCTTGTTTCCATGTGGAATTGAAGTGGGCACCCCATCCAAAAGAACTTGCATCTTCTCCCCAACTCCTCTCTGTTGGTGTCCCCCAAGGTTCAGTCCTTGGTCCCCTACAGTTCTCCATCTATACTGCCTACCTTGGTAAACTCATTAGCTCCTTTGGCTTCCAATATCATTTCTATGCAGATGACACGCAAATTTACCTGTCCTCTCCTGATCTCTCCCCGTCCCTCTTGACTAGTGTCTCTGACTGCCTCTCTGCTATTTCTAACTGGATGGCTGCCCACTTCCTTAAACTAAACTTGACCAAAACTGAAATTCTGGCCTTTCCTCCCTCAAGTATTGTTACTCCTGTGTCTGTCTCCCTCCAAGTCAACGGTGCTACCATCAGCTCCACCGCGCACGGTCGTTGCCTAGGTGTTCCCTTTGACTCCGACCTCTCCTTCAAGCCTCATGTTCAGTCTATCGCCAAATCCTGTCATTTCCATCTCAAAAACATTGCGCGCATTCGCCCCTACTTAACGCCAGATGCGACTAAGGTGTTGGTCCATTCCACTGTCCTTTCTCACCTTGACTACTTTAATCCGCTTCTCAGTGGTCTTACGTGCTCCCAACTTGCGCCGTTACAGTCCATAATGAATGCGGCAGCGAGGCTCATCTTCCTGTCCGCCCGCACCTCCCATGCCTCACCCTTCTGTCAGTCCCTACAGTGGCTTCCTATAAAATATAGAGCTCAATTTAAAATTCTGGTTCTTGCTTTCAAATCACTACATAATGCTGCTCCCACCTATCTATCCTCCCTTATACACAAGTATGTCCCGTCTAGGCCCTTACGATCTTCTGAAGACTTACATCTATCTTCTGTCCGTACTCGCTTCCCTCCTCCGTTAGATGCTCAACCAGTCTCCACTCCTCTAAAAAACATTAAAAACCCACTTCTTCATAAAAGCGTATCAATTAAACTGTTAATAGCTCCTGACTGATTCCTCTTCTGCAACTGTCACTAGTCTAATACTATCCTTACCTTTTTGTGTCATTTTACCCCACTCCCTCTAGCATGTAAGCTCATTGAGCAGGGCCCTCAACCCCTCTGTTCCTGTGTGTCCGACTTGCCTGGTACAACTACATTTCTTATTTGCCGTCACATTCTATGTTTCTATCTATAAGATAAGGCTAGGGACTAATGAAAGTATTTAGAAAATTGGGCAGACTAGATGGGCCGAATGGTTCTTATCTGCCGTTACATTCTATGTTTCTATGTCTGTTCGTCCACCCATTGTGGAATTTGATGGCACTATATAAATAACATAAAAATAATAATAATAATAATAATAATAATAACGTTCCAAGGAGGTTCCTCTCACGGGAAGCCTTTTGCAAAATTCCTTTTGCCCTTCCACCAGTTCAACCCGTTTCTTACTGGCAGGGGCAGAGTTATCCTTTGCTCCCAATCTGTTTCCATTCTGTCAAATTGAAGAAGGAAGCAATTCTGAATAGGACAAAACTTCCACTGGACCCATTTTACCAGCCCAATTGGTGTTGTCAAAGAACCTAGGAGACTCATGACTTTTTTGAGATATTGTAGTTTTCCAACATTGTCATTTTAGGGCCCTTTCTGGAGAGAGGAACGCATAGGCTGAGATCGTGTCTATCACTGCTCCAAGGAATATGATTTTTTGAGAAGGAATTCTCTACGTTCAGAAGCCAACCGTGATCTTGAAGAATGTGCATCGTCACTAGAGTATGATGAGCCACTATCCTTTGAGATGGACCTATGATGAGAATATCGTCCAAGTAATTGAAAATTTCCATACCTCTTCCTCTGATGAAGGCTATTAAAGTGACAAGAACCTTTGAGAACGTTTTACATGATCACAGTTTATAGGGATTTGGTAGTAGGCGCCCCTCAAGTCTATTGAAGTCATCAAGTCTCCTTTTTTGATGCTTTTCAAAATTGTCTGTAAGGATTCCATTTTGAACGTTCTCACGTCGAGCATGGAGTTCACTCCTTTTAAATTCAGGATAAGATGCCACTTTCCTTGGGGTTTTGAAGCCAAGAACACTGTGGAGTAAACTCCTTTTGAACCTTTCCTCTTTCGGAACTTCTTTTATAACCCTTTGTTCCTTAAGAGTTGAGACGCATTTCCTCATGGCTCTTAGTTTGATGCCCGTCAATACCCTCGACTTCCTGAAGAGAGCGGATTTTGGGTAAGGGGAGAACTCTATCCTGTAACATTCTTTTATAATGGAATTGACCCAGACATCTGTGATATTTGCGGCCCACACCGGGTAGAAGAACCTTAGTCTTCCTCCCACAATCCCCGAATGGGCCTAAAGACGTTCAGAGGTTCTTCCCAGAGGTTCTAGAGCCTTTTCCTCTGGAAGCCTTATTGGTTGATGAATGGGAGAAGGTTTTCCAAGAGGAATTTCTAAAATAATATAAACCTTCCTGGTTTATAGCTCCTGCTGTCCCAAAAGGACCGATCCTTGAAGCGTTTAGTCTTCCAGGAAGAGGAAAAATTCTTCCTTCTTTCTTGCGGCAAAAAAACATTTTTGCCATCTGCAGCCTTTTGTATGACGTTCTCCAGAATGTTACTGAATAATAAATCCCCCTGGAACAGAAGGCCACACAAATCTGCTTGGAGGCATAGTCAGCTCACCATGAATGAAGCCATAAGGCCCTTCTAGAGGCTACAGACAGGGCCATACCTTTATCAATCATGTGAGTGATGTCTAAAGAGGCTTCTGAGCAGAATTCTGTAGCAAGGCTGGAGTCCTTGAGACTTTCCAGGAGATGTTCCCTGTGGACTCCACGGTCAATATCCTCCTCCAGATTTGTGAGCCATACTCTCAAGGCCCTTGAGAGAGTGGTTAGCGCCACCGACGGATGCAGGGCAGAGCCTAGGGCTAAAAAAGATTTTAAGAGAATTTCATCCATACGTTTTTCCATAGGTTCTCTAAGGTAGGCCATGGAGTCAGTGGGGAGCGTAGTTTTCTCTATGACTCACGGCAACATCTTTCTTTGGGATTGAGTTCCATACTTTGCAGTCAATGATAGAGTAAGGATATATCCTTGTGAATTTATTCTTTAAGGTGGATTTTCTTTCTGGCTTGTTCCATTCTTGAAGGATTGTATCCCTGATTGAAGAATGCACTGGGAATCTTGGCCTATTAGACTTTAGGTCCTCAAAGAACCTGTCAGCCTCTCTGACATCCCTTCCATGAGACTGAGTGTCTCTGATAAGAGTAATCAGCCTATCAATAGACTTAGAGTCAAGAGACCTAGAGGTAAATTCCACTTCCTCCTCACCATCATCTGAGACCTCCCACATATCAGGGTCTTCTTCAGGGCTTGAAGACTGAGGTTCTGCTCTGCGTCTTTTATATGGACCACTTTTATCCGTGGTAGACTTAAAATCCAAAGCAATAGCTTGGTAAATCCAGAGCTTAAGGTCATCCTGTGGGGAACCTCTATTGGATGCATCCGCTATTTCCAATAAGCATTCTCTGCAGAGGATCTTTCCCTGAGGTGCAGAGGACGAACAGTTAATGCATCTATTGGTTTTATCCCTTGCTTTCCTTGGGGGAGAATCCAATGTTCTGCTGGGGCTGAAACAAAGCCATATATAACACATATTACAGGCTTATACTGGCTCTCTTTTAAAAACCACCATAAAGTAAAAGTAATTTGGCTCACCTATGTTTTCTAGAGACTGATGTTGCAGAGGCAGAGGGATCCATACTATAATGGAAAATCAATAGGAATTTGTAACGGCACCACCAGGCATACAAGGGTTAAACCGCGGTTTAGTAGATCTTCCCTTCCAGAGACACAGGCACAGCTACTGCAGAACACCAATCCGCCGAACAGGAAACCATATGAATGCCGTAAACAGCCGAATAGGAAAAACCATACGAATAGGTTTACCCTCCTAGCAGTAGAACTGGAACAGCATACAATAAATCCCCCCCCAAAAACGAGTCAAAGCTCCGTGTTGAGGGTCAAGCAGTGAACAGTCAGAGCTGTGGGTTTTTTGTACTTATGTACACATTCTTACACATTAGTACCACCCACAGGGTTTTGGAACACAACCAATAAACACATACAATACACTCAGACACTCCCACACAAAATCCTCCCCTCTGCCTGTGATACAATTGCCTTACACAATGGGTAATGTAATTATAACAAGCAGAGAAATAAAAATTTTCCACATTATTCATAACTTGAAAAGTATGCATCACATCACTTACATTTTCAGAATCAGCATACTCCAAATACAAACATATGTCAAATTCATACAAATTGGTCCAATAGTTCAAAAGATAGATCGTAGTCCTTTGTGACCAAAGGAAGCATGGCTTTTCTGCCCAAAACCAGTTCCACGGAGTCTTCTATCCTGGAGATAATTGGGAAGTAATCCAATTATCTCCAAAGACAGAAGCAAAACTCAATTGAACACATGGCAGCAAAAGACAATAAAACACATAAAAACATATAACTGTGCAGCCATTGCACAAAACAGGTACATTCAACATATCCCCAGATAGCTCAGATCTGAGCGCACATTATTACTGAATGGCGCTCAGAGCACACACATACAGTTCAATTGCCATGGAGCCAAAGTCTTTCCCATAGTCTTTCATTATACAAATGGGCTCAATGGCATAGCTATCAGGGGTATCACCACTCAAACAGGGCAAGCACCAAATGACCCTTTTAACATGGGGCCATAATCCAAAGGCAACAGGCGAGCAACCAGGCTTCTCCAATGCAATGTGGCAAGATTGGTCTCGTCACAGAATTGTCAACAGACATAAAGTCCATATCACATAAAAGCAGAAGTAAATACTGAATGCAAATGAAAGAAGCCCCCAAAAATAGAAAAGCCTACCTCTGAAGTTGAGACACAATTCAAGCAACCACACAGAAAGTCCATTAACTTCAATCTTTCACAAGGCAAAGAAAGCAGTAGTGCGCCCAGGAACACCAACAGCTGATGCAGCAGGCACACTTGGAACCTCAGCCCAGGCTGATTTAAATAGTGGCGAGAAAAAGGAAAGGTTCACGCATGCGTGTTACTTCCGGTCCCGCGGGGAGACAGCCGCAAACATCGCTTCCTCTCTATGGAACATATTATCGTGTTCCAGCAAACGAACGGCGGACTCACCGGGAAAAAGAAGCCCAGGAAACCAAACCGTCAATGAGGTAAGACTTTACAAAACTCTCTTGGGGACCTAATAGGAGGAAACAAAAGTGTCCCAACAATGGTACCCTAAGGAGGACTGCAACAGAGTAGTATGGAACCCACAGGAATGTCCCATGAGGGGGATATTTTGGCCCTATTTATAGGGGTAATACCAAAGGGGAATTTTTAAGGAGGTCCAACCCCACAATTTTCCTTGTAGACGTGTCTCCCTCAGAACACCATACATATCCAACGTAGCAGTTCAGTACATACACTGAACCTGACCCAGTTAGTCCTGCTCTTGCAGGCTGTTTACTGGGCCCTTCAAATGAAGAGAGGCTGAACTTAATTTTGAAAGAAACCACGACAAACGCAGGAAGGTGACCAAAAAAGAAAAATGTGCAAAGTCCTGTAGAAACAGCTAAGGACAAGAAAAAAGTCTGTGTTGTAAGGGGAGGAGGGACTCTTTATACCTATGAGTCTAATTAACTAATCTAATTAATTCCTGTTCTGTGACTGCTAAGGGAGGAGATACCCACAAGTGGTACTGCCATGATTAGCCAGGAAACAAGGCACATTCGGCTATACCCTTTAAGAAACAATGATGTCGTCATAGCCTGATTTTTGAAGACCCATGCCACCTAATGAGAAAATGGGGAAGTACAGTGGAAGAAACACACACAAATATGCCAAAAATAAATCAATGAAAGCACAGAATTTTTTTAAATTTTTTAATGTAGCTAGATTAATTAATATGGACTGAATGTGAACTAGTGGCATTACCATATAACCATAGGATTGACATGGTAGTCTAAGCCATCCTTCTTGATGGTCATCTTAAATAATGTTGCCATACTTACTTAGCTTACTAATATTTAAATAGTGACCAGATATTCTGCAGCACTGTACAATAGTAAACAAGACAAACATTCAACTAAATCTTTAACAAAGTATGTATGAAATATGGTAACAAGCTCCCAATCAAAATGTATCAACACAATGCTCTTTATAACCTTCTGGTGCATGACATTTACAGGATCAAGTAAAATTTGAGGATGTAAAATTTCTTGAGAAATATCTAAAAAACACTACGGTTTTCCCTTTGTGTATATTATGTTACAGAATTAGAAACACAGTTTGTTTGTTTTTATTTTGATACACACTTGGGCAATGCCTGCCATCTGGTAAAGGGTTACTCCAAGCAACATGACCACTTTGGTGATTTGAAGTGGTCATGGTGCCTGTAGTCTGTATGTGCAGCATTTTGTTGTGAAAGGCTGCACATACCAAGTTTAACCCCTTTGCTGCTGGAGATGTAATTCCAACTACAGCAGTGTCATAGACGTTATCAGTCAGCCATTTTACAAAAGTTCCAGGCTGGCTAATGTCAGTTCTGTGTAAATTTCAATGCACAAACACTCATTCATTGGCTGGGTCAACTGATGCTCTCAGCCAATAAATGAGTGGCAACATTGAGCTGCAAAAGCCAGATGTCATAAATCAACCCAAAGAGAAGACCCGGTGCCTGACAGTACCAGGTAAAAAAAGCAAACCACTGTAAAAATGTTTGCCCCATTACCGGGGAACAGCACTAAGATACTCCTACCATTTTAAGTACTATAGAGGGATGTAGCGGTTATGATAGCTGTAATAAACTATAGAGGTCCTTAGTTGTCAGTTCTTTAACTGTTGCTTGAACAGTTTTTGTTTTCCAAGCAGAAATGTTTGTTTACCGTTGGGCATCATTAACTTCTGTACACTTTGCAAAAAGCACAGTGAAGATAAATCCATACTCTAGATATAAAAGGTTCTGAATGAGTATGTGTTTTCTTTGTTTGAAGTGTTCCAGCTAGTGTACAGTTGTTTTACAATTTTTTGTGTGCCAATATAAACAAAAATGACAACCGATTTATTGGCAACACAATAATGATCTTTACTAAATTATAATGGAAATATAGAATCATACCTCCTAATGTATTTTTATTTCATGCAGGTTTCTCAAAGGTGATGCATACTGAAATACATCTCAGTAAGGAGGAGTTTAACTACTTCCAAGTTGGCGTTAATTCTGAAGTCACATTTTGTCTTAAGGAGTTTAGGGTGATTACCTTAATAAACAGGATATGTCAATACTGTGTGCACAGGCAAATTGCATCAACTAATCCACTGTCAATAACACATTAGAACAGTAGTTCTTAACCTCAAAATTAGTTCTCTGTGCTATTTCAGCAAAATAAATTGTTGCACCACTGCCTCTTTATGTGTTGTGAATAGTCTAACGACAGTGATTTACATAATTAATTTTGCTATATATTACAAACAATGGGTCAATGAGCTTACTTTACAGTGGCTCTTTAAGCCAATGTCACATATATTATTTAGATCTCTGTCACAAAAGAATTTAAAAAAAAAACAGTTCATAAATTTGACCACTCCGCTAAATGTATCCAAAAAATATTTATTTATTATGTAAACCAGCTTAAACAACTCTATAGTCACCAGAACAAATACAGCTTATTGTATTTGTTCTGGTGAGTATAATCATTCCCTTCAGGCATTTTGCAGTAAACACTGCCTTTTTTTTTTTTTTTAGAAAAAATGCAGTGTTTACATTACAGCCTGGGATACCTCCACTAGCCACTCCTCAGATGGCTTTTAGAGGTGCTTCCTGGGGCAGTGCTGCACACTGCCATTCAGTGTATCCACCCTCTGCATGGAGACACTGAACTTTCTTCATAGAGATGCATTGATTCAATATATCCCTATGAAAAGATGCTGATTGGAAAGAGCTGTGTTTGGCTCTGCCTCCTTGACAGTCTCAGCCAGTCCAATGGGAAAGCATTGTGATTGACTCAGAATAACACTTCTGGTGATGTCAGCCAAGCATGCAGATCAGGGACAGAGCCAGCAGCTGCAGCCGTGAAGAAAAGTAAGTTTTTACTATATTTCGGGGGCAAGAGGTGGCCAGAGGGTTAGCTGGTGGTTTTAACACTATAGGGTCAGAAATACATGTTTATGTTCCTGACCCTATAGTGTTCCTTTAAAGAGTGATTACAAAACGGTGACAATTATTATTATTATTTATGAAGCGCCAACAAATTCTTCAATGCTAAACAATAGGTGGACTAACAAACAAGTATTTGCAACAAGACAAGCTGGATGTACAGAAACAGAAGGTGTTGAGGGCCCACGCAAGCAAGCTTACATTCTAGGGGGAATTGGTTAAAGTGATAAGGGTACGATGTATTTCATGTATGGGAAAAGTAGTTTGCTAGACGAGTTTACTAAGTTTTTGGATGACACAATAGCAGAAGAGAAGCAAAGTGGGTTACTAAGGTGTGATAAAGCTGTTAACAATTTAATTGATATACCCTCAACATTTTAAGAATTTATTTAAAACACTGTTTTAGTAAATAGGACAAATTGAGGCACAGTTAATGACTACTAATATTTTAATCCACATCTGTTTATAGGGATTCCTGACCTTTGCAGAGACTGCCAGTGCTTGTGTTTCAGTTCACTTTGGGCAACCTGGAAAGTAGGTTATATGTATCAAAACTCTATTCTGTTTTGTTAAAGATAAACATCAATAAAAGGTTAAAGATAATCAGGGCTTGCTCACCGGGATACCGGAAATTTTCCCGGTGGGCCGCGGCACCTGGGGCCGGCAGGAAGCCCTACTGTTTTATTTTAATAATTTTTCCCTCGGATTGTGACAACTTCTGTCAATCCAAGGGAATTCAGGGGGCTGGTGCGGCCGCATTAAGGCTGCTGAAGGCTGGAGGGAGCACTGAGTCTACCTTCCTGATTCCCAGCACCTTCCTTAGCACTTATGCCCCAGCCCAACATGTAAGCGCCGTCTCCGCACGTAAGCTCCGCCTCCCGCACCCAAGCAGCGGACCTTGCTGCAGGAAGAAGCCTGAAAATGGCCACCCAGAGAAAACTTAATCTCCCACAGCCTCCAGTGACAGGTAGGGTTTATAAACTATGTCTGCAGTGAGTGTGTAGTGAGTGTGTGTGTGTCAGTGAGCTGATGGAGGGGGGGGTATTGATGGAGTGAGGGGGTTGATGATGGAGTGAGTGAGGGGAGTATTGAGGGTGTGAGGGATGGGAGTATTGATGGAGTGAGGGGGGGTGATGATGCTGTGAAGGAGGGGGGTATTGACGGTGTGAGGTACGGGGGTATATGGTGTGAGGGGGTGTTGATGGAGTAAGTGTGTGTGTGTCAGTGAGTTGATGGAGTAAGGCGGGTGATGATGGTGGGAAGGAGGGAGGTATTGATGGTGTGAGGGAGGGCGGTGTTGATGGAGTTTTGATGGTGTGAGGGAGGAGGGTGTTGATGAAGTGGGGGTATTGATTGAGTGACTGGGGGTGATGATGGTGTGATGGAGTGAGGGGGGTGATGGTAAGGTATTAAATACCTTTTATTTTTTATTTTATTTTTTTTTTAGCTCCCTGGCGATCCGGTGGCCATAATATTTGGTGACCATGTATCTTGCAAGATCCAGTCAGAGTGTTCTAGATAATTTACTGCAAACCAATTAGTTTGAATGACTATCTGTTCCTGTCCAAATTAAAGATAATAAAGTTGCGTGCACGCAGAAGTAAATTCACACTGAGACACAAGGTTCAGGGTAATGAAAGAACTTCAGAGAAGTTTAATGGCTTCTGACAGAAAATGGGTGCGCAGACCCTTATAAAGGCATTATTACATCATTGAAGAAAATCAAGATATAGACAAATAGACATTGTTAATTGGCTTAGGTGCTAAGATGTTAGTAAAATGCCCTCCCCATTCTTAGGTCACTATCTACGTAATTTCTTAACTCCTACAGGTCTTAGCGCCATTTTGTTAAAATGAGGAGCTCACTCGACGGGAGGGGCCTTTTGGCAGCTATCCATTTGGAGCGTAGCTGGCACTTGTTAGTTTCTCAAGGTTAAGTTTCAAGGATTTTAGTAAATACACATTTTATCAAAGCTATTTCTTGCTGACATGCAAATTCTATGTTCTATAGACAAAGCTTCCTTGTAAAACTATGGGGGCCTCTTAGAGGTATAGCAAGAGGATTTAAAGGGGCCTTACAAATTTATAGAGGCCTAATAATTCTACAACAGTCCCCCCTAAAATGTTATTTGCTAAAAGACAAAACTTTATTTGTTAGTATCAGAAGAAGTATTAGCCCAAAGACACAGAAACCCCATGACCGCTGACTTAGTGTTAATGCAAAGTGCAAGTCTATCCCTCTCTTGACCCTAACAGGCTGCAGCACATCCGTCAGTACGGTTCAGGAACACTCTTCACTCCGCTGGTAACCCATAGTGGCTTATCCACTACTTCTCCGTACGGCAGTCTACCCATAAAGACGGACGCTGTCCCTGTACTGTCCCTTCCTAGACTTTCTGCACTTCATCAGTATAAGGGAGAGTTTGTAGCGGAATACAGGGTGAGATGAGATCTTGATCATCGATTGTCAGATGAGTGAAGGTTGGTGTTGCTTGGTCTACAGTTTTCTGCAGGAATTTCCTTAGGCATGGGAGGACACAACAAATGAGAAGAGCGAGAATAAAAAGAAAAATTAGTAAGGCAATACCAATCTGGACTAAAGCTCTCTGCCAACCAGTCATCCAACCAAACCATTTTTCCCAGGGATCAGTAACTCCAGAGTTTCTCTTTAACTCCTCTGAGAGTCTATTTAATTTAGCTATGGCTAGAGTGACTTTACCATTAGGACCTGTGTTTTCTGGAATGTAAGTGCAACAAGTCATAGTGTCGGGAAGTATTTTACAGACTCCCCTTTTTCGGCTAAGATCATGTCTAAGGCCAGTCTGTTCTGGAAGGTCATTTGGGATGTGGCCTGTAATTGCTCGGCCAAGCCCTGGAGGGCATCCCTGGTGTAGTTCACGAAGCGCTGTTGGTTGTAATAGATATAATTAATCCAATTAAGGTTTTTGTTGGCAGTGACTATGGTATAAAGTGATTCAAAACCTACAGCTACTTCATCTCTAGCTTTAAATTCATTAGGTACCCCCCTAGGCACCCCAATGGCATCTATGTAAATGTGGGGGTCAAAACTGCCTTTTACTGGGGTTTCGCGCCTTACTCTGGCTGATGTATGTGGAGGGTCGTATGTGTCATGATGATTATCAGAAATAATATGAATGGGCATGATAACTTTGGCCAGGGTACACTCACCCCACCACTCAGTTTCCAGCCTAGATCTTAACTGTAGATCCCCACATAACCAGTAAATATCCCCCAATGACCTGGTATGGTGTTGCAACAGGCGTATAGGAACAGTTCTGTAAGTGGCGCAATAACCTTTAGAAAAATTACCCATGAATTTACCAATCCCGTCATACACGGCATAACAAGTGTAATTACCTCTATAGATTGTGATTCCATCTGGTGGTTAACATTTTCAACTAAGAGAGGGTACTCTGCCGTCCATGCCATGCAGAGGGACCTATTAAAGTCATATTGGTAGGCAAAAAGGCTTAAGAAGCAATCTTCTATCTCTAAAGGGAGAATTAGGGGGACGGTGCCAAGGTGGGGTCGGGCACCGCCACATACATAACATGCTGTTTTATTATGTTTGTTAGCATTATACCTCATCCATTCTAACCACAAATTAATGTCATTGAATCCAGTTTCAGCGGCCATGATATCTTCAAAAGTGGGGTTAGCGATGGCCATCATATCTTTAAAGGACTGGATATGTGGTTTTAGCGGATTTGGGACCATATGATCAGCCCCTTGCCACTCTGGAGAGTGGGACATATCTCTGAGGTAGAAATGACCTAATTTGTTGTAGGAACCTTTCTTCCAATACATTCCCATTACATATCGGTCTGCATCCTCGGGGCCAGGATGTTCAATATTTAACATTAATTTCATAGGGGTACTTCCTCCAGGCTTTCTTAAAGTCATTCTTTGAAGGAGGGATCTACCCTGATTGTCTATCTTAGATAAAGCACTTTTGGGTTTATAACCCCAGGCAGGCCCAGTATTCCATCCCGCAGCCCCCCAGTAGTTACAGTCACAACCCCATTGTTCATCTACTACACAAACGTAAGGGTCTTTTGCTTGTGGTATATCTTTATAAATGGCTTGAATCTGTGACTTAGGGAATGGGCATTCTACAATATCACAGTAATCAAAAGTGAATGTAGCCACATGGGTACATGATGAATTATACCAGAAAGTGTACCACTAGCATCTTTGGTGATGGCCACCTGCTGGGCTTTAAGGAGGCCAACTAAGGAGATAATGTACCAGAGGCACATGGTTGCATAGAATTAGCTTCCTCTGGGGCAGGTGTCTTCTTGCAATGGGAAGCGTGGATCCAGTTAGGCCTTCCGGACAATTTGACAGAGGTAGGGGAGATCAGGAGAACTTGGAACGGTCCGTCAAATCTTGGTTCCAGGGTATGTTTTCGCACAAATTTCTTGACCAGAACCCAGTCACCGGGGAGCAGACTGTGGTTGCCTGTGTCAGAATCAGGATCTGGAATTGAAGAGAAAACTTGGGCATGGATTTTGTTCAAAGCATTTGCGAGTTCAGTTACATAATCTACAAAAACATCAGTTTGAAGTTGTAGTTGTTGGGGAAAATAGCAACCTAGCCTAGGTGCAGTCCCAAATAGAATCTCATATGGGGACAGTGAGGTAGTATTTTTGTACTAGAGCATTCATTAGATCCTTTGATAAATGTGCAGGTCCGTGTGCCCATTGTACGACTGCTGGGTACAAATTCTTAGGGAGGCAGAAATTGAGGTTGTTGGAGTACACTCCATCCTTCAGAACTGCCCCTTTCTGTTTCCACTTCTGTATTTCTTCAGGGGCAACTGTAGCCTGTTGTTCCCGCAGGATTTTTAGATCAGTTGGAAGTGTCTGCAAGGTAAATGTGGGAGTTTCTTCGATTCCGGACACACTTCTGTCCACTTCCTGTAGTTCTCTTGCAGCTTGTTTTGCAGCTTGATCAGCTAGATGGTGGCCCTTTGCTTCATCTGAGTCCAACTTCCCATGTGCTTTTATCTTCAAAATAGCCACTTCTTCTGGGAGTAGGAGGGCGTCCATCAGCTCCTTGATTGCGGAACCGTGCTTGATTGGTGTACCGGCGGTGGTAAGAAATCCTCTTGTTTTCCAAATTAATCTGAAGTCGTGAGCCACGCCCAGTGCATATCTTGAATCCGTGTAGATATTGGCGCGCTTTCCTTCAGAGATCTTGCATGCTGAAGTCAGGGCTTGCAATTCAGCTTCTTGTGCAGACATAGTTGATGGTAAAGATGATGATTTGACAATTTCATCTGTTGTGGTTACGGCATATCCTGTATGGTATCTTCCTTCTTCATCAGCATATCTTGAGCCGTCCACAAACAGGGTGAGATCGGGATCTACCAATGGGTCTTCATGCACAGTTGGTAGATGTGTTGTTTCCATTTTCATCTGTTCAAAACAGTCATGAGGTGTATCTGGGTCGTAGTCATTTACTATGGTTAAATCTTGGAACTCATTCTCCAGGAAATGACGTGGCCATGCTTTTAGGTGGTCAGTTGTTGGATATTTGACAACACCATTTTCCTGTAGCTGTGATTCGTCCATAGTGGCCCATGCTTTTGCCATAGGCCCAAGATCATTCCATGATATTGTTTTCAACTTGGTCACAGGGACATGTGGAATGGCAGTGTCCCAATGACGGTACAAATGCTTGAGTTCCGGAGGTAGATGAATCAAGACCATACTGTTGCCTTCAGAATCACAGTAGAAGTCTTGTGCAGTGAGTTTTACTTCGACCAGATGATAGAGTTCATCTTCATAGCAGGGTTCAGGAGTGATGTTTGATTTGTACCACATGGTACAGAAGGCATATCCTGCTCCGTCATGAAGGAGTGCTTGTCCATCATGAAAGGATAGGTTGGGATGCATTTCCTTCTTGATGGTGCCAGTGAGAAGAAAAACATAAGTTTCGTCCATGATGAATCCGTAGTATACACCCCCCTCAGGGAGTGGCAGAAGAGTGGACGGATTGAGAACTTGACATCTTTGGAGGGTAATGTTGTCAGGCAACAAAAGATGACATTGAAGGCGAAGATGCCTAGCAGGAGTAACATGCTTAAGTTGGACCTGGTTGACTATGGCAGAAATGTCATGGGGGGCCAAGACAACCAGGGGGTGGCCAAGGACAAGATCTCCAGTTCTTTCAATGAGCTCTCTGGCAGCAAAGACTGCCCGAAGGCAAGAGGGACGTCCTCTGGCCACAATATCCAGTTGGCAGGAGAAAAATCCAATAGGCCTTCGGCGGCCTCCAGGACCATGGGCCTGAGTGAGTACTCCTGTTGCATAGCCTTGTCTTTCGGAAACAAACAGTTTGAAGGGTTTGGTATAGTCTGGTAGGCCAAGAGCAGGAGCAGAAGCAATAGCACTTTTGAGAGAACAGAAGTTGTCAAGGGCTTCTGTGGACAAGCAAAATGGGTCTGACTTGAGAGCATCATAAAGAGGTTGCATAAGGAGCGAGGCTTCTGGGATCCATGCTCGGCAATAGGAAATGAGGCCTAGGAAGGCGTGTAGTGACTTTGAGGTCCTTGGAGGTGGAATGTCCTTTACTGCTCTAACTCGGCCACGAGTGAGATGTCTGGTTCCCTGAGACAGACAATGGCCAAGGAAGATAACAGTAGATTGGCAATATTGCAGCTTGGGACGTGAAGCTTTACATCCTTGTTCTGCTAGGTAGCAAAGAAGATTAATTGAGCATTGTTCTGTTGTGGGTAGATCATCTCCACAGTAAAATGGGAAGGGAACAAAGAACTGTAGTGTCTTTTCGTGACAAAGGTGTATTTAATTGAACCTGGCCGTCTGCAGTGAGGGTGATGGATGCTTGGAGGCAGGATAGGACATCAGCACCAACACAAGAGACATCGGTGTCAGGCAGGAACGATGAGTCAGGCAGGTCTTGTTCTCTAGGAACACTGCGGGATGCACCTGTGTTAACCAGGAAACCAGGAAAGTAGTAGGGTGACCTTCAATAAGTAAAGTTACAGTGACTAGTGGCCCCCCTTGTTCCCTGTAGACACTGCCATGGCAGGGGCATTAAGCATCAGCGGGTTTGCTCTCCTCTGTATGGGCTGTGTTACTGACTCAAACCCCTTTCTATGTCATTAGCCATAGCTTTTTGCAGTCTGAACATGTCTATCATTATAAATAATGGTTAATAGTAAGTTAAGTAAAGTTCCTAAATGTCTTTGGATAAAACATTAACTATTGCGGTACTATCATTTATATTAATTAGACTATAACAATTATACCACCCTGTAACTAAAATAAACAACCAGTAGTAGCTGGGTTAATAAAACATGTCACTAATCCTTCTAATGCTAAACCATCATTTAAAGTAAAGGATGTTACTGTAAACATACGATCTGTAACTAGCAAGATTCGATTAAGTAAAGATACAATGTTTAAAATAACTTGCATTATTTGGCTATTTCCCTTGTTGCAAGATTAATCTGGATAATCAGCTGTTATGTTCTTATATTCGTGTCCAACAGATTTCATATGTAGGTCACACCACATTTGCAAATTACATTTTAGCAACCTTCTTTTTTTTTTTTTTTATCACGGACAAATTTCTGATACAGGGAAACAAATGGCATGATTGTTTTAGTAATTATAATGTTTCTGTTCATAATATGTAGAGTGTAAGGAAAACAACATAATAGGGGTAGGCCTCATGATGGAGGCAGCCATGACAGGGGCGGGGAAGGAAATGACAGCAAGGGAGGAAGTGAGAGGGGTGACGTCCATGATATGTGTGGGAAAGGAAGACAGGAGGTGTGGGCATGGTAAGGGCGGAAGTGACGTCACTTTAGAAGCAACCGTGACTGTAGATAGGTCTGTACTAGGCGCCATCTTTAGGGTGGTGGCTGACGCACTTTCAACAATACACTATATTAAAACTATTAAAATAAGTCAGAGAAGCAACATTCTGTTCTGCAAAATGGAATACTAAACTATGAACAGACCTGGCAGGTTAAATAAGACAGTTGAAAACATTATGCATTTAACAGCCCATACAGCTGTCTTCTAGAAACATGTACTTTAAAATAACTTTAAAATAATAAAATGATGCAAAATAAACTCACGGAATTCAACCAATTTCCCTTATCATCCTCTAGCCATTAATCACTTTCCTCCTCTTATACTGACTTAACAACATCGCATATTCCCTCTACACCTTCCTAAATCCCGTATTCAACACTGAATGCAATCTTGTGAGCTCGTCACTCCCACAATCCTCAGTACCTTATACTCTTATCAGTAGCTTCTGAATAACTCTACAGAACACCGAAGAGACAGACCTAAATCGCAAGCATGTCACCACCCCCCTCCGCCCCCCCCCCCCCGCGTCTCACAGAAGCGAGGGGAGGGGGGGGTGTTTTAGCAGAGGGGGATTTGAGTGGAACAAGAGAGAGACTGCCTGCCAGCACGAATTTAACCATGTCAACGCTGTACAGTAACAAGACAGAAGGACAATTACATTACAAAGCAAAGAGACACAAAAACACAACATTTCATTTATACCCCCACCCTCTACCAGGGTAATGGCTAACACAAAATACAAAAAACCCCACAGCGTTTTAAGATTGGGGTGGGATGGTGACCATGGTCAGCTACATTTCGGTCATTACTGACAGGATGATGGAAGTGGTCACCTCCTGGACAGGGCACTGCTGGGATAACTTCCCAGTAACACAATTATTATGATATACATACAATCTTAAACCTTTGTGATCAATATCTTCCTCAACCTATCCCTTTTGCTGAATAGCTCTTGCTACTCGGTACCAGGCTTCTGCTGTACAAACCAAATCTTGGTCCGACAGCTTCCCTTTCTTCTGTCAGTAACTTACGCCAGCTCTCTGGCTACAATCTGCCGCACAGAGGTACGGTAATTCCACATACTTTAGCAATCTTACTCACTTTCTTAACCATCTCTTCTCCTTCTCTGTCTTCCACTAGATCACATGCTAACCAACCCTTACTGGGTTTATCTAACTTCTGTCCCATCCTCCCTATACAAGGCGTCCCAGATATAGAGAGAGAAAGGAACAGAACGTCTACCGTGCTCGACTGCTACTTTAAGAGCAAGCTCTTTAAGTACGTCTTCCCAAAACGTAGACTAGTCACTGATTCCGCCTACCCGTGGTAGCCGCGGATTGGAGCGTGGCGAGAAGTGTGTGACCAATCACTTCTCTCAACAAAGAGAAAGAGAAATAGGAGGGGAAAGTGTAAATAGTACAGTGAGTAAGATAGAAGTAAACACAGGAATCTGTGTGACAGACAATTAAGACAATAACATTTCAGTGTAAATACAGTGAATGCATCACAGTTCAAATAAGTTCAACAGTTTTATCCCTTGCCTTTACTCGTGTGGCCAAAAGCCACCTCCCTCAACCTCGTAGTGTCCCTGTTGCGGACCCACCCGCAAGTCTCACTACCAGCAGCCACAGGAAACAGCAACAGCTTCCAACCCGAATCCTGTATAGCCTAAAGAATTGGAATCTTACCTGCCTCAGCGCTCGAGGCTGGAATTTTACCAAGAAGAAGTGTCCGATGAGGCTAGCTAAGCGGTCAAAATGACACTCTGGGGAACCCCCAGGAAGCAATGAGTCTACATCATCCTCCACAGATTCCCCCTACTCTTTTTCCTTACAGCCACAGCCACGTGGCTCCTAAAAGAGTTAAACAGGCAATAGAGGACCCCCAGGAAAACTTCCACAGGTCCACCCCCCTTTTTCCTTACTACCACAGGCATGTGGTACCTAAAAGGGTTAAACAGGCACTTACACTCCCCGGGTACTAAGTTAAACACATACCAATACAAACACACCCAGGCAACAGATAGTCAACATGCAGGTAAACTAGGTATCATTAACAATACAAAGACTCTGGGCAAGTTATTACCTGACTTTGATGTCCTCTCGGCAGCAGTCACAGACACTGGGGCAGGTCAATCACAGGGGTAGGAACATACCGGCTAGGTGCTGCAGCAATCTCTACCGTGTATTCAGAGGTGATCAGGCTCTTTTCCTTCCCCCAGGATTCAGCCCCCCCAGCGTCTTCTTGGACAGCTGCCCAGACTGGACATAGCCCAGAGCCCCACGTTGAGAGCGCCAATTGTTCTAGATAATTTACTGCAAACCAATTAGTTTGAATGACTATCTGTTCCTGTCCAAATTAAAGATAATAAAGTTGCGTGCACGCAGAAGTAAATTCACACTGAGACACAAGGTTCAGGGTAATGAAAGAACTTCAGAGAAGTTTAATGGCTTCTGACAGAAAATGGGTGCGCAGACCCTTATAAAGGCATTATTACATCATTGAAGAAAATCAAGATATAGACAAATAGACATTGTTAATTGGCTTAGGTGCTAAGATGTTAGTAAAATGCCCTCCCCATTCTTAGGTCACTATCTACGTAATTTCTTAACTCCTACAGGTCTTAGCGCCATTTTGTTAAAATGAGGAGCTCACTCGACGGGAGGGGCCTTTTGGCAGCTATCCATTTGGAGCGTAGCTGGCACTTGTTAGTTTCTCAAGGTTAAGTTTCAAGGATTTTAGTAAATACACATTTTATCAAAGCTATTTCTTGCTGACATGCAAATTCTATGTTCTATAGACAAAGCTTCCTTGTAAAACTATGGGGGCCTCTTAGAGGTATAGCAAGAGGATTTAAAGGGGCCTTACAAATTTATAGAGGCCTAATAATTCTACAACAAGAGCATTGTCATGGTAACCTGCGGCAACGCTCTGATTGGCCAGATCTTGAGAGACACATGGTCTGCAGTTCTGTACCTGCAGACCTGTGTCTGCGATTGGCGCTCTCTGGCCGGGCAGACTGGAGGGGCCTCGCACCCGGTGGCATACTGAGCAAGCTACCGGGCCCCTTCCTGGTGTCTGACCCGACACAGTCTGCCCTAAGGCGATTTAGGCGGCCGCAAGGCCCCAGGCTGCCTAAATCGCCTAATTAAAGAGCTGCTTCTGACCACATTCTAGCACTTGGTATTAAAACAATGATTATATTAAAGCAGGAGTGCAAGGCAAGATTGAACTGTATATTTAAGGATGGGCCTGTAGTTGTGGGAGGTGCTTGGGGTCCCCTTTAATAGGTCCTCCAATCCTCTCTCACATACAGATATTGGTCTGACGAGTTGAGTGTGACTACTTCCGGTCACTCACAAATCGCCAACTTGAATACTTATCTGGAGTCTCTTGTTCCCATTTTTCCTGTCTTGCTGACCCTTCATACATCACTTACCGATTAAGGGACTTCACTTGCACGCTGTCCAGGTCCATCCTCTAGCGGCCCTGAGCCTATCTTGAAATTCTGCTGTAACTGTAAGTGGAGGCCAAACCATCGCGCCACAGGCGCGTTCGTGACGTCATCCTGGTTTGGGCCTATCTATTTTAGTTACTTACGGGTCGCACGTTTACCATTTCGGGTATTTGTTCGACTGTTTCAGCCATATCGTGCACATAACTAAGTCACTTCATTCCCCTGTTACACGCTGTTCACATACAAAGTGCACAAATGTAACGCCAAGGGGCACTTTTCCCCTGCACAAACTGTTTCCCTGTTACACGCTGTTTGCATACAAAGTACACGAATACAGGTTGCTTTCGGTTCTATGCTTCACACGAACACCTGGCGTATTTGGGGTGTTCGTGCAGTTTCCCATATCTTCACCATAATGTGTTTCACACATACGAACAGCATCTATTTAGACGAATTTAGCTGATTATAAGTGAATGCTACATGATTTCGGTTGGGTCCACCTACAGGTAAATATTGGTATTACAGCAAATAGTAGTTTTTGTTTTTTTTCATATGAACACATTTCATGGCTAAACGGTCTTGGTTGTTGCAATTACATGTGTTGTATTTTTCTTAGGTTCGGTTGGTGGCATATTATCTTAATTTACTGTGGTTTTCTCATATAAACCAGCAAGTTATCTGTTATAGGTTAGTTCATATTTCATCAACAATTTTTTCTGGTTCTATACACTTCTCTGTTGGTCATACGGATGTTTTCCTCATTTAGGTAATACACCCTATCCAACTTGTTACTCCTGACGAAGTTACTCATCATTCCCATCGACTGTTTCATATTCTCCGTGTCTGACAGTGGGGTAGGTCATCTTTATTATTGGGGTCCACGATTTGGTCCGCTCAGTGTACTATATTCTCAGATACTATTTAAGTTTCTCAATTTTAGGTTGCCATACCCTGCTACTCTCATTTCCATACTCCTTTCAAAACCTAAGTTTCAGACTATACAGTCTCAGGTACGATTATTACTTTACGTCCCACGTACGGGTCCCTATTTCTAGAATTACTGGCGGTTAGGGATATTAGGCCAATTAGGATAAGTTTTTCTGGCCTTCGAGCTATAAGTAAGTGGTCCCGCAAGGCCTACTCTCATACTCTGAGGTTACGCCCATACAGTCCAACACATAGTTAGTCGCCTCACATGCTTGCATAGAGAGGGCTTCACTGATCAAGCCCAGTCTATTTTCTGCTGTTATTTGTCACCGAGGGACCTACACCCTGCCACAACGTTACATGTGGCCTCACATTTTCCCTCGGGCCAATGTATAGTTAGAGCCTCTCCTGCCGCTTGGCAATTAACAAGCCCTCACCCGTCACTTAGTGGTAATTTTCGCCACTTGGCATTAGCTAATCTGCCAGTAAAGGCTCAGGTTCCATGTAACAATACCATACCTTACAGTCTCAGTTACGACAATTTACGTTTAGAGTTCCACAATGGTTCACTGTTATAGAATCTACTGGCTATTAGGAATCTAGGTGTCCAATGGGTAACAAATTCTCGGCCTTCATGCCATAGGCAATTGGTCCAACGAGGCCTACTCCCATCCTCGTACTCGGATGTATATGCCCATCGGTCCTATTACATAGTTTATTGCCTCGCACTGTCGCATAGAGAGGGCCTCACCCATCATTCTTTAACTTATACTTCCTGTACTATCTACTGTTTTCTTTTCACCAAGAGGCTTAAGTCACAAAGCCCCTCGGCCAACCACCTCTAGCCGCTTGGCAACTAGCAGGGCCTGACTTGTCACCCCTAGTTGAATTTTCCCCGCTTGGCATTAGCTAGTATGCCAGTAGCATCGGGGGTTCACACTTACAGGTACCTCTTTATATTTTAGTATGTCTCAAACTCCGGATATTCCAGATAAACTGTCACTTCCCAGCACCCCTGCTAGGCCTGGGACTCCTGCCCACGGGATAGAAGCAACTAGTCCTCCATCACTAAGAACATGGACTATCCCACGCATCATTGCCGAATTCTGCAGTAGAAATATCCCATTCCTGGCTACTGCCAGGAAGTCTGAGTTGTTCAAACTGCTCAAGGTCAACACAGATGACCCTGATGCTTGGGAAGGGCCTAGTGTATTCCAAACGCCTGATGTCCATGCAATGATGACTTCACTGATTTCTTCAGTTGGACTGATCAATGATAGATTGGGACCATTAGAAGCAGCATCAGCTACTACAACCCCGGCTAATTCTCCAGTACCAAGGGGGGTCCCTGAGGTCATTACATCTTCGCATATGATCCCTGCCCTTCTCAAAAAGGACATCCTGGAGGGCAAAGATGTTAACCTGATGTCTCTCCGGATAGCCTCCCAGGATAAATTTGAGAACCGGACATATGCTTATTGGGATATTTCCATGGTACTGAAAGCAAGAGACCCGAGGCTTGTAGAATATTGCATATTCTATATGTTCCTATTCAAATACATATTAAGATGTGGCTGTCTAATGGGTTAAAAAGAACAGATGGTGTTTGCTGTTCTGTACCATGGATTCTGGAATGCTGTATATGGGGATGGTCTTATATGGGGAATTTCCTTATATGGCCAGAGTCTAAACTAAATGTTATGACGTAATTTGGGCTACAAAGGGCAGAGGACAAAGGACCACGCGCTCTTCCTTCTACGAACCGTTTTGCTCTCCTCTGATATCCTGAGTTGCTGATACAAAGACGACTCTCTGTAACGTCGTTAAGAAATACCATCTGTTAAGTATATTATTGTTTGCTGTTGAAGTAGAATAAATGCATATTTTTTCATAAAGAACTTCAGATTGCGTATTAGTACTTTTCATTAATATAGACATATATCAGTGTGGCAAGCCTCTGACTCAAAGAAGAAATATCTATATATAAAAGACTTATTCAACTAAATAAACACACAGCCAGTTATTACAAGGCTGAATAAGAAATTATCCTTACCTGAATTTGTCTTGGCCTTTGGCATATATAGGGATGTTTATTGTTCCACTTATCACGATAAAAGGGAAGAACTAGATGTGTACATGTACAAGCTGGTGGATCTGGTACAAATACGGTGGTACTGCTTTCTATGACTACCACCGTTCCTTTTCCGCAAAAGTCGCTGCAGCTCTGGCTCCGTTAAACTTCAGTATGGATTGGTGTAGGTTGGACACCAAGCTATTCTGCAGGCACTCTGTGGGCCTCAGCACACCGGTTTGTTTGGTATGAACATCCACTTCGCACTCCACGAATTTGTGCCCTAATTCGGCTGACGTTTCGCAGGGCCAATCAATTCCCTTTGCACCCCCGAAAATGACTAGGAAATTGAAGGATAAACTGGGGCGGGACATTGTATTTGTATTGTATTGCATCAAGGAGCAAGGTTTATACTATTTCTTCGCCAGGCTTACTGTCGGTTCCATTACATTTTTGCTGAGACACTATGCTGGCTGCTACTTAATGTGTGCAGATGCCCAACTGTTATTCATTACTTAGACGATTTCCTTACAGTCGAAGACAACTCTCTACCCCCACGCAGTCTCCTGACCATCATCGGCCTTTTTGAATCTCTGGGTATATCTGTCTCCCCTAAAAAGACAGAAGGCCCCGATTTCCTGGGGATTCAACTGGTCTCAGTTAGGATGCAGTCCTGTCTTCCTCGTGATAAAATTCAGCGAATCATGTCTAGTGTTGACTTATACTTGCGACTGGGTTCTTGCAACAGGTACGAACTACAGTCTTTTCTGGGCTCACTCAATTTTGCCATGAGGATTATTCCACAAGGCAGGTCTTTCATATCACGTCTCCTTTGTTTGTTTCCTGGCCTTCACTCAGACAATACACGTATCACTTTGGACCCTCACGCAATGGCCGACTTACTTATGTGGCGCACCTTTTTACTTAATTGGAACGGGAAAGCAATGTTTCCCCCACTGATATCTGACAGCTCCCTGACAATCTGGACAGATGCGGCAGCGAACACTGGGTTTGCAGCCATCTGTGGTAACAATTGGCTCTGGGGTCCTTGGCCTGTCGAAGTCATAGGCCTACCCGGGCTCTCTAAGATTTCAGCCTTGTTTGAACTGTATCCCATAGTGGCGGCATCCATTACCTGGGGTCCGGAATGGTCAGGTCACTCAGTCAGATGCTTCACTGACAATCTAGCTACCTGCCACATTGTTAACAAAGGGCGATCATCGTCACTGACGGTCATGAGGTTTTTGAGGAAACTCACGTGGGTGGCAGCTAATTACCAGTTTTTCATCACCTGTATGCACGTTCCCGGGTCACTAATATCGCCGCTGACCACCTGTCTTGTTTCCGCTTACAGGCATTCTACGAGACTCTGCGCACAGCTTCCTGGCTGCCTTCTCCTATTCCCCTATTTCGAGACATGTTCATGGATTAGATACGTTATTCAACATCACATGCTAGTATTACACCCTAATAAAACAGGTTTTTTTCCTTCTACCAAATTAAAACCTTACTGAAAGGTATTCAGAAAGCAGACCCTATATTACCAGACTACTCATCCAAGGCAAACTATTCCAGTCCTTATCCAATTTATTGAATACCTTTCCATTCAAACCAATTACGAAATGGTCATCAAAACAACCATATACCTAGCTTTCTACGGCTTCCTAAGACCAAGAGAATTCACCTCTATCAAGCTGATACCGACTACCTAACTATTAAAAATATATATTGAGGATCATTACATCCTGTCCCTATATCATACCAAAACAAACCAAATGAGACAACCGGTTAACATATCCTTCTACCCGACCTACAATAAGAGGTGTCCCGTTCAGGTGTCAGACAAATACTTCAGCACCTTCAATAAGCAACCTAACCAACCACTTCTTGAATTACACGGGTGCACACTCACTACGTCCAAGTTCATGGTATACGTGCGCATGCTGTTAACTAGACTTGGCCTCAATTCAAATCAATATTCAGGCCACTCGTTCCGCATAGGGGCAGCCTCATCTGCCTTTGCCAACAACACTTCAGCCCATATCATAAAGGCAATGGGTCGCTGGAAATCATCCACCTACACCGTATATATCCCTGAACCAGTCACCGAGGTTCGTCAGGCCTTTCTAGACTTGTCCAAATAATTGATGTATTGTAGTACGAATAAAATAACGATATCTCAACCATCTTTTGCTCTCGTTTATTACAGGCCTACTGCATTGTCGGTTCCAGCACACCACAACTGACAGGTGTTTAAAGTTATGTTATGCTATTGGTATATGTTATCTAACCATTACTGCATTATTGCTCCAACCTCAAATTTAAGGCTGGGCCTGTAGTTGTGGGAGGGGCTTGGTGTCCCCTTTAAAAGGGCCTCCAATCCCCTCTCACATACCGATATTGGTCTGACGAGTTGACCCTCCCATCACTCCCTCTTTTCACATCACCCTCTAAGGTGGGCCCTCTTTTATTACAGGCCTGCTGCATTGTCGGTTCCAGGACACACCACAACTGACTGGTGTTTAAAGTTATGTTATGCTATTGGTATATTATTATTATTATTATTTTATTATTTATATAGCGCCAACAAATTCCGTAGCGCTGTACAATGGGATGTATATGTTATCTAACCATTACGGCTTTATTGCTCCGCCCACAAATATATGTATGTGTGTGTGTAATATATATATATATATATATATATATATATATGTATGTGTATATATATATATATATATATATATATATATATATATATATATATACACTTCATTTTCCAATTTAGGATGTATATAAACCTCTCATGGTGAACCAGGAACTACTTGACATTTGATCCGGTTGAAGAAGCCACATTGCAGTGGCGAAACGCTTCCCGTTTATATTTGGACATTGAGCCATATTTTATTTATATTTATTTTGTTAATGAATTTAATTTTTGATATTCTTCATCCTGGTTCCCGATTTTATAATCCACACATGGGAGTGCAGTCCTCAACTGGACAGCGCCTATACATAGAGTAATTTGAGGCTCCCGTTTTTTTTTTGTTTTTTTTTTATTCTTTATTTTCATTGTGCAGGTGGGTACATGTCAGTTTCCAACGCCACAACAGCGTACTTACATATGTCTATACAAGCTTAACAGTGGCAAGAGTACGTGCGCATTTTTGAAATATATAAGCAAGAACAATATAACAGGCTGAACAATAGTGGAATGCTACTGCAGTGTAGATTCGGGGGTGTGTGAGGTAAGTTGCATTGCGGTGTACTACTGCAGTGTTAGAAGTGCTGGGACAAGCTAGTCTGCTTGAGAGTCTAGGCAGGTGATTCAAACATGAGGAACAGAATCTAAGGGGTTGTAGTGAAGTATATTAAGTAAATGAGCGGGTGGATAGGCTACTCTGGATGGTTAATTCAGTTAGCCACTTTGTTCATAACTGTGTTGTACATATCGACACAGGACTCCTAGCTTCAGCATCCTTAGAGTCATTGTGGAAGTCAAAGGGGAAGGTCTAGAAAATAATTACAGCACAAGAAGAATCACTGGAGGCTCCCGGTTTGTAAGTACCCACTTGGGATATTTATTTTCACTACAACACCACAGACTGTGCTACACAATCCTCTGTTTATCTATTCCCCTCCAGGACAAGATACACATCCTAAGTAGGGCTGGGTCGCCTATACGGACCCAGAAGCTATTCACAATAGAGCTGGGTCCACAGCTCTTTGTTTGTGAGTGTATATACCCTATTTATATGCAGATTTTTTTAATCTTGTACAATCTACACTATATTTCATTATTTCTTGTGGATATGAATGAAACTGTGGGAATTTCATCCTAATTATATCTAAAAAGGTGATTGTTTGTTATCGTGTGTGTGTATATATGTATGTATGTATATACACACACACACATATATACATCCACATATATATATATATATATATATATATATATATATATATATATATATATATATATATATATATATATATATATATACATATACACACACACACACACATTACATGGCACAAGGACTTATGGGGCTGGCATACATTTTTTTTCAGGGCTGCTTTGAATTCCCAGTCCGGTCCTGAAGATAATGATAGAAGTGGTAAGGGGGGTTTAAAGTTAGAGAGTGGTTAATGTCAGATTTAGATTACATTGGGCATTTAATGTTACGAGGATTTAGAATTTGAAAGGGGTTAAAGTTGTAGTGTTAGGGGTGTTTAAAATGACTGGTTTAGGATTTGACTAGAGTTAAATTTAGAAGTTGGGTACAATGGGGTGTCAGAATATTGAGTTTACAATTGGGTGAAATTTAGTGTTGGGGTACATGTAAAGTTTTCTTTCTAAGAGAAGTTAAGTTAAACCTAGGATTAGGTAAAGGATTTTTTTCAGGTTTTGGTGCTTAAACCCTTAGTGACCAGACCGTTTTTCAATTTTCTTACCGTTAAGAACCAGGGCTCTTTTTACATTTGTGCGATGTTTGTGTTTAGCTGTAATTTTCCTTTTACTAATTTACTGTACCCACACATATTATATAGCATTTTTCTCACCATTAAATGGTATTTCTAAAGATACCATTATTTACATCAAATCATAATTTACTATAAAAAAATATATAAAATATGATGAAAAAAACAAAACACACTTTGACCCCCAAAATTGTTACGCATGTACAACCGCCAAAAAAACAACCCGTTATTAATAGTTTCTAAATGTTGTCATGAGTTTAGAAATACCCAATATTAACATGTTCTTAGCTTGTTTTGGAAAGTTATAGGGCTATAAGTACAAGTAGCACTTTGATATTTCCAAACCATTGTTTTCAAAATTTAAGTTACATTGTAACACTGATATCTGTCAGGAATTCCTGAATAACCCTTCACATGTATATATATTTTAAAAGAAGACAACCTAAGATATTAAACTTGGGGTATTTTGACTTTTTTCATGCTCTTTTCTTGCAACCATTTTACCACCAATCTATTCCGAATTTAAAAAAATAAAATAATTTGTAATTTTTTTTGACACACATAGCAATTTAAGAATACATGTACGGAGAGCTTTAAGGGTTACTGCCAAAGAACACCCCAATATGTTTTCAGCAACATACCCCCCATGTATAGGTGTGTCGGGTTCTCTGGCGGCTAAAAGACCTTAATTAGAGGGTGCACATTCCAGTTCTCCAACTTGGAATTTTCACAACTGGTCATCATGCACCCATGTCCTATTTGGGACATTTCTGAAGCAGGCCATTGTAATTTACCCCCATCAAACCATATATTTATATTTAACTAGACACCCTAGGGCAGGGATAAGCAATAATGATGTCCTGAACGGTTCGCCACGAACGGTTCGCCGCGGACTCATCATTGAGTAAACTTTGACCCTGTACCTCACAGTCAGCAGACACATTCCAGCCAATCAGCAGAAGACCCTCCCTCCCAGAGGTACAGGGTCAAAGTTTACTCAATGATGAGTCCGCGGCGAACCGTTCGCGGGGAACCCTTCGGGACATCACTAATAGGCAACCTTCGGCACTCCAGATGTTGTGGACTACATCCCCCATAATGCTCTTACACCCATAAGGCTGGCAAAGCATCACGGGAGGTGTAGTCCAAAACATCTGTAGTGCTGAAGGTTGCCTATGCTTGCCCTAGGGTATTTCAAATGGTGGTATTTTAAAACTTTCCATGCACTAAATCTACCACCAGTCTTTGTCAAACGTTTGGGTAGTCATTTTTTTGTGTTATTTTTCACACTCATTGTACTTTAGGAATGGATTCTCAGCTCCTGTTATGTATTACTTCCAAAGAACACCTTAATATGTGTTCAGCAACATCTCCTGAGTACAGTGATAACACCCATGTATAGGTGTGTCGGGTTCTCTGGGGGCTAAAAGACCCTATTTGGAGGGTGCGCATTCCAGTTTTCCAACGTGCTATTTTCACAGCTGGTCATCATGCACCCATGTCCTATTTGGGAAATTTTTTAAGCCAGCCAATGTAATGTACCCCCATCAAACCATATATTTTTTGAAAAGTAGACACCCTAGGGTATTTCATATGGTGGTATTTTAACACTTTTCATGCACTAATTTGACCACAAGTCTTTGTCAACCTTTTGGGTAGTCATTTTTTGTATGTTATTTTTCACATATGTACTTTAGGCATGGATTCTCAGCTCCTTTTATGTATGCTGGGTCTGTGATGCCTTTTGAGACCATATGGTAGCTCAGAAATGTGAAATAACCCCATCATTGCATACCATTTTCAAATGTAGGCAACCCAGGGTATTCCAAATGGGGTATTTCCAGTCTTTCGTAGTAGCCACTTAGTCACAAACGCTGGTCAAAGTTAGCATTTTTATTTTTTGCATTTTTATTTACACAAAAACTGCCTTTTTACTGGGGATTTCATCGTCATGACAAGTTTTACTGTTGTAAACACTCATATTTGTGTTCAGCGAAGTCTCCCGAGTATAACAATACTCCCCATGTACAGATTTTATGCTGTTTTGGAAAGGGTCAGTATAGGGCTTGCCCAATTCAGTTTGCCAGATTGGTTTGCTGGGTCTGTGTTGCCTTTTGAGACCATATGGTAGCCCAGTAATGTGAAATAACCCCATCATTGCATACAATTTTCAAATGATAACCCAGGGCATTCCAAATAGGGTATTTCCAGTCTTAATCATAAATGCTGGCCAAAGTTAGCGTTTATATATAAATTTTAGCTTTTGCACTCCTACCTCCTGGGTACCGGGTGCCCAGCCACACTGCAATATAAAAAAATAAACGATTACCGGCACTCCTGCATTTCCAACATTTATACATATATAGGCACGCACACATATATAATACGTGAGTATGTATGTGTATATATATATATATATATATATATATATATATATATACACACACACACACTTTTATTTCCTATAAATGTATAATATATTTTAATTAAAGCTTTTTTAAATACATTATACATATATATGATTTCATTATAAGTGTATTTTGAGATATATGTGTATATATCTCAAAGTATACTTATAAATAAAGAAATCATATATGCATTATATATGTATCATATTTTCTAATATATTGTGCATATATATGTATAATATATATATATTTTTTTTTTACTTTTTAGTAGGCTAGGGGACTGTCTGACAGCTCAGACGGTCCCCCTGCTGGCTGCTCCCAGACTCCTATTGTGGCCATGTGATCATGGTGGCGCTGCTACAGAGGGACTGCTGGGGTCTCCGGCAGTCCTGCATGACCGTGATCGCCGTGGATCGCCGGTCCAGGCAAGTCCAGGGCTCTTATTTGCCGTGGTCATACTTGGTACGTCCGCGGTCCTTAACAACAGGTTTTTTTGTCGGACGTCCATAGTACGTTCACGGTCATTAAGGGTATATACATAGATATATGTATAATTTCATTCTAAGTGTATTTTGATATAAATATATATATATATTAATATCAAAATACAGTTAGACTAAAATTACATATATACACTGCTCAAAAAAATAAAGGGAACACAAAAATAACACATCCTAGATCTGAATGAATTAAATATTCTTCTGAAATACTTTTGTTCTTTACATAGTTGAATGTGCTGACAACAAAATCACACAAGAATTAAAAAATGGAAATCAAATTTTTCAACCCATGGAGGTCTGGATTTGGAGTCACACTCAAAATTAAAGTGGAAAAACACACTACAGGCTGATCCAACTTTGATGTAATGTCCTTAAAACAAGTCAAAATGAGGCTCCGTTGTGTGTGTGGCCTCCACGTGCCTGTATGACCTCCCTACAACGCCTGTGTATGCTCCTGATGAGGTGGCGTATGGTCTCCTGAGGGATCTCCTCCCAGACCTGAACTAAAGCATCTGCCAACTCCTGCACAGTCTGTGGTGCAACGTGACATTAGTGGATGGAGCGAGACATGATGTCCCAGATGTGCTCAATTGGATTCAGGTCTGGGGAACGGGCGTGCCAGTCCATAGCATCAATGCCTTCGTCTTGCAGGAACTGCTGACACACTCCAGCTACATGAGGTCTAGCATTGTCTTGCATTAGGAGGAACCCAGGGCCAACCGCACCAGCATATGGTCACACAAGGGGTCTGAGAATATCATCTCGGTACCTAATGGCAGTCAGGCTACCTCTGGCGAGCACATGGAGGGCTGTGCGGCCACCCAAAGAAATGCCACTCAACACCATTACTGACCCACTGCCAAACCGGTCATGCTGGAGGATGTTGCAGGCAGCAGAACGTTCTCCACGGCGTCTCCAGACTCTGTCACATGTGCTCAGTGTGAACCTGCTTTTATCTGTGAAGAGCACAGGGCGCCAGTGGCGAATTTGCTAGTCTTGGTGTTCTCTGGCAAATGCCAAACGTCCTGCACGGTGTCGGGCCCCCATACCACCCTCATGGAGTCTGTTTCTGACCGTTTGAGCAGACACATGCACATTTGTGGCCTGCTGGAAGTCATTTTGCAGGGCTCTGGCAGTGCTCCTCCTGTTCCTCCTTGCACAAAGGCGGAGGTAGCGGTCCTGCTGCTGGGTTGTTGCCCTCCTACGGCCTCCTCCATGTCTCCTGATGTACTGGCCTGTCTCCAGGTAGCGCCTCCATGCTCTGGACACTACACTGACAGACACAGCAAACCTTCTTGCCACAGCTCGCATTAAGGCGCCATCCTGGATGAGCTGCACTACCTGAACCACTTGTGTGGGTTATAGACTCTGTCTCATGCTACCACTAGAAAGCACCGCCAGCATTCAAAAGTGAGAAAATCAGCCAGGAAGCATAGGAACTGAGAAGTGTGTATAATTTCCACCTGTTGTCTATCCCATTTGCACAACAGCATGTAAAATTGATTGTCACTCAGTGTTGCTTCCTAAGTGGACAGTTTGATTTCACAGAAGTGTGATTGACTTGGAGTTACATTGTGTTGTTTAAGTGTTCCCTTTATTTTTTTGAGCAGTGTATATGTATATATAATGTTTTTGAAAATAATTTTACACTTTATTTGAAATTATTATTTATTTTTTATAATATATATATATACATACATAATATATATATTTATTATATATGTTATATATATAAGTGTGTAATTTTACTCTAAGTGTATTTTTATATTAATATATGTATATATTAATAAAAAAAATGCACTTAGTATGACGTTATATATAAGATATATATATACATATTATATATATATATATATAGATATAATATGTGTGTGTGTGTGTGTGTATATATATATCATATATACATATATTTATTTATTTATTTATTACCTTTTATTTATTTAACTTTTTTCAAAAAAATTTTCACCAGAAGGGGGACTGCCTGTCAGTTCAGGCAGTCCCCCTGCAGCCAGCAATGTGGACACCTATTGGGGCCATGTGACTGCTCTTTTAGGGCAATTTAGGGGTCCTAAATTGGCGAGGGAGGGGGTCTCTCTGGGCTCAGTCCAGAGAGTTACCCCTAAGAAGAAGACCAATCACCGGCAGGGGAACGGCGGTGATCGGTAAGTACATGGGGAGGGAGAGGTAGGGAGGGTAGAGGGTTAATTTTTAAAACCCCTAGTTTCCTCCTCCTCCAAAAAATTAATAAACCTCCTTCCTACCCCCTCACCCTAAAAATAGTGATGGGGGAACAATAACTAAGTACCTGTAAAAAAAGAAATAAAACTTACCATCTGATGTCTTCTTTTTTCTAAAATCTTATTTTTTCAGCCCCAAAAAAGGCCAAATAAAAAACCATAATACCTGTCGCACTTTAAAAAAAAAAAAAAACCTGAGCGCAAAAAAAAACCCAGACGCTGAAAAAGTAATCCACCTTCACCCATGGAGGACACTGCACAGACTGAGCTCCGCAGGGCGGGGGAAGGCTTATAAAGCCTTGCGCTGCCCTGCAATTAGGCTCAGAACACTCTGATTGGTTGGTTTAAGCCATCCAATCACAGTGCTCTGACTGGTAAATGAAGAGACTGACAGGTAAGTCTCTACATTTACCTGTCAGAGCACTGTGATTGGTTGGTTTGAAATCCAACCAATCAGAGTGCTCTGTGTCATTTTACACAGCGTGAGAACGTTCTTTGTAATTCTCCCACGCTGTGTAATTTGACTCATAACAACACTCTGATTGGTTGATTGAAATGAGTTGATTTATGAGTCAAATTACACAACGTGGGAAAATTCCAAGGAACAATTAGGCTCAGAGTGCTCTGAGCCTAATTGCAGGGCGCCCTGTGGAGCTCAGTCTGCGCTGTGCCCTCCATGGGTGAAAATGGATTACTTTTTCAGCGTCGGGTTTATTTTCTTCGTCTGATTTTTTTGCGCTCTCTTTTTTTTGTTTTTTTTTCAAAGTACAACGGGTATTATGTTTTTTTATTTGGCCTTTTTTGGGGGCTGAAAAAAGAAGATTTTAGAAAAAAGAAGACATCAAATGGTAAGTTTTATTTCTTTTTTTACAGGCAATTAGTAAGGGTTTATTAATTTTTTGGGGAGGGGGTGACTAGGGGTTTGGGAACCACTAGTCAGCTGGGGGGGTAACATTTTTGTTTAGGGCTCCCACACGCCGCTCAGGGGTGGGGGCCAGGGGGAGGACAATAGGTCCCCCCCTTATTTTACTTTAGGGCCCCCACCCACCGCTCAGGGGTGGGGGCCGGGGTGGAGGACAATAGGTGCCACCCTCATTGTTATTTAGGGCCCCCACCCGCCGCTCAGTGTTGGGGGCAGAGGGGATGACAATAGGTCCCCCACCCGCCGATTAGGGGTGGGGGGGAGGAAAATAGGTCCCCATTCTCATTTAGGATCCCCCACCCCTCGTTATTTAAGGCCCCCACTCGCCGCTCAGTGGTGGGGTCCGGTGGGAGGGCAATAGGTCCACCCTCATTGTTTTTATGGCCCCCACCCACTCCTCAGGGGTGGGGGCCGGGGTGGAGGACAAAAGGTGTCCCCCCTCATTGCTATTTAGGGCCCCCACCCGCTGCTCAGGTGTGGGGTCCAGGGGACACACGATAGGTTCCCCCCCATTATCATACAGGGCCCCCACCCGCCGCTCAGGGGTGGGGGTCAGGGGGCAATAGGTCCTCCTTCAGTTTAAAAGCCCCCACTCGTGCGGCACGGGTGGGTGCTGGGGAGGGGGGACACTTGTTTTTTTTTTTTTTGTTTGTTTTTTTAACAGTGAGCAGCCACAGGCTCCTCACTGTTTAGTAGACATGCCCCTACTCGCAGTATAGCAAGTATGGGCAGAATTTACTAACACTAAGCAATCTTTACTTAGTATTAGTAAATTTGGCTGAAAGACCAATTTAGGTCTTTCAGCCTTTTGGTAGATAGCTCCCTAATTCCGTGGGAAATAGGGAGTTATCTACTTACTCATTCCCATCCATTAACTGGCTTAGTAACTTACATTTTATATGAACGTGTTACTTGATTGTTGTATGTGTTGCAAATGCTTACAGCTGAATCCTGGCTATGTGTGTATACTTTTTATTTAAACTGATATACAGTGTAACATTCTTCCACCTAGTATATTAGTACTTTGGCAATTCTGTCCTTCGGCACTTCGGACATTCGGCGCTTCGGGACTTCGGCGGTTCGGTTCAGCATTCTGAAATTCGGCAATTCACCAATTCAGCTATTTGGACATTCAAAAGTATCAGAATGTCCGAATTACCCTAAATGACATTTGGAATGAAACGAATTGCCGCGCCGCTATCCACGATGTCTAGACTTGTGCAAGGGCTGAAAGGTACGTAAATCTCACCTTTCAAACCCTCACATGAAGGGGTATATCTAGATAGATAACAGTAAATTATAGTGTTATGAATACATGTTTAAATTCTGAATGCTATAGTGTTTCTCTAAATTTGGGATTAAGGAACTAGGTCTAAGGACAGGTTTGAGAAAGGTTAAATTTAGGGCTAGAGGTGATAAGGGTGAAGGAATTTGCAAAGTAACCACCCTCCTATGATTGATCGTATAGCTGCAGTAGGAGTTATACAATCTGTATCAAACAATGCTGTCACCTTTTCCTCTGCATGGCATTTCCTGGGTGAGGTCATCTATTGAGACTGGGAGAAATAAAGAGGAATGGGTTCTTCACAGTAAGAACAATAAGAATGTTGAATTCTCTACACAAAGTGGTTGTGGTCATTCCTTCAAATTGTTTTTTTCGTAACAACATCAGTGGACTTAAATCTGTTTTTTTTTTCAACCTAGATTACTATGTTGCTGGTTCCTTATCATCAGATCATCTGAAGTCTCCTATAGGTGGTGCCTCTTCCCCAGGACATAAACTCTCTCGTTATCCCCTCTTTGCCGCCATCACCTTAACCTCTGCCTGTCCTACAAATTAATATCACTTTATCGCTTACTTGGAAGGGTTACAGGAGAACAAGATAATGATGGCTTTGGCCCTAGACTTATTGAAATGCAATCATCAAGTATGGTACTGTTTTTTTTAAGAATGACCCACATCCTCACCAGAAATTTAGATGCATCAATTTAATAGTCAGTTCTCCTGGTAAATACATGTGACACATGATTGTCTCTACTTAAAAATTGGACCTCATTACTTTTATTCAGGGGTTGCGCTATACCAAAGTAAAATTTTGGAGTCTCTTGCTGGGCTAGCCCTGGGTATAAAAAAAGTTCACTAGTGGGGTGACCTAGGTCCCCACCCCTCTTTATTTTACAGGCCCCATTTCTAACGACTAGGCAGTAACTATGTGTAACTATTTAACTGTATGCTCACTAGCGGCCTATAGAGATTAACATTGGGCAAATAAACTAATATGAATAGGTGACTGAATGCCAGAAAAATGTGAAGAATGACCGAGGAAATTGAAAAAATTGTGCGGCACACATCTCTAATAGTTATTACTAGTGTATTTAAGACAATCTCTGTCAGTAGAACAGATTCTGGTAGTTTCTACCAAACGCCAGATAATCAGCATTTTGTTACAAAAATAAAACATTTTTGTTCTTGAAAATAAATAAATTTACCATATATTGTTATATATATTATATTGTCTTATCAGGTCTTTATTGATAAATGTGTGCTGAATATATATATATTTTTTTCAGACCAGTTGTATTTAGCGTGGAGGACATGATGTTTGAAGCAAACTTTATTTTAGCTACGCTGGAACAATCAGAAAGTAGAATATCAACTCAAACATCACAAGGCACAGTTGTTGGGTAAGGAATACAAGTTTATACAATATGTATCAATTAAAGTGCTTTGAACAGTTTTTAGTTTTTCTCGAAGCATGATAAAAAATAAAAAAATCAGACAAAAAAATGCTTCATTTGATCACGCGTACTTTTGTGGCAGGAATAAAATATATTAGGACAGCCATTCTACATTATAACTCCAATACAATTGCAAATCACTTCTATAAATGTATGTCGTTAATGAGGACAATAAATAAATTATATATATTACAAAAGTACTCTGATCACTACATGGATGCTATGTCTATACCTCTCTCAATGAACACTGTTGATTTTCTTTATTAATTATGCTACAAGTACAGATTTGAATACACTATCAAATTAACTTAATAAACCCATATGTGGAAATTAAGAAAGGAAAGTTTCTCTAGTGTTAGGGACCAGGAACCAGACAGAGACAGAATGTTAGATGTAAAACACTTTTTAGGAGGCGAACTGGGGTCGGGAACCAAAGCGGGTAGTGAGACAAGCCGAAATCAGGAGAACGGAGAGCAGCGGAGTCAGGGACCAGGCCAGAAGTCAGGGACCAGGAAAACACAGGAAATGTACCGGGAAATAGGAAACCACACAAGAGCAAGGAGGTACTGGGAGTTGCTGCTTAAATAGCCTGCACTGATTAGCATCCGCGAGTGGATCCAGGCTTCGGGGGAAGCGAGCATGAAAGGAACCTCGGCTACATGGGTGGGAGCCGAGGAGAGGCGGCCGCTCTCCCGGTTCTCTGGCTGAAGAGGGAGCAATATCACATCCCCTCCCCCCCGCCGGACCAGTGGGGGACGACCGCAGCCCTGGACAAAGCAGAGGTAGCGGCGCCCTGGACAAAGCAGAGGTAGCGGCGACACTCTCGGGCAGAATAAGAGCGGCGACACCCAAGATGGCGGACGGGCCTAACTCCACAACACGCGGCAAGCAAATAATGCAACCAGAGGCAGCAGGCCCTAACAGCAAAGCAACCGACAAAATCGAGGAGCTCTTTAACAAATTTTGGGCAAAGTTATCACGTAGAGCGAAGCAAATGGCATCCATACAAAAGTTACCCACGGGCGAAAGTAGAAGCAGCGAGCTGAGGCGCGGGAAACCCCCGGAAGGCGGGAAGGTGTCCCAAGCTAATACAACAAGCAGAGGCTACCCACCCGGGCGGAGAGCACAGAGGGTCCTAATCGGCAAGCACAAACTACCCCCAAGGAGGGCTGCAACATATACACAACAGCTTAAACCAAGAACATGCAAGGTCCAACCAAACAAGAAGATCACAGACCCCAGAAGACACCAAGGTCACTACCAAGAGGTACCAACCCCTCCGAGACCCTGGGGCAGGACTGACAATCGGTTACACATCACCACAATATTAGCCATTTCAACAGTGGCAAGGAACGTAGGAGTGCCTGCCAGAGGAGCCTCAACGGGACCCACCCAATGACAACTCTACATGGCACACCTACCATGGTCCACGAGCAGAGGTCTGGGATCAGCACACAGTCTCTCCTGCACCTGAGTGCCACACGCCTACCAGACAAGGAATCAGCCGGTCTCCGCTGGCTCACCTGCGGGATCGGATGATGGACAGCACCGAAGGCGGACTCTGCCTATGCAAGCTTAAGAGTGGTGATAAGGCATAACCTCACCGAGGCTGGTGCACTGTTCCCCTACTTATTGTTATCTCAGTTTGCTAATACAGTAGGCAAGGATAGACCAATTTACTTTAATTTTGTTAATTAGCCATGTTTGTTTGTTTTTTTGTTTTTTTATCTATGTTTCTCCCCTCGTAATACACTAGCAGAATGACCATCAACAAATGTTTTCATTGTGTATGGCTGATACTTAAAGGTTACTAACAAAATGTGCAGAACTTAAGTGCCAA
This sequence comes from Pelobates cultripes, assembly GCA_933207985.1. Classification (NCBI taxonomy): domain Eukaryota; kingdom Metazoa; phylum Chordata; class Amphibia; order Anura; family Pelobatidae; genus Pelobates; species Pelobates cultripes. The sequence goes on from OW240916.1 coordinate 222,682,994, forward strand.
ATTGTGAATCTTGCCAGATATTTAGACATCTGCCTGACCACCCTGTGGAGCCTTGTTTCATGTAGATGTGGAGGCAGTAACACATCCTGTGTGTTTTTAAAATTTATGCTTTATGCCTTAGCCGATTTGCTTCAGACCCAATCTGTCTGCATGGTACCTAAACGTGTGTCTCATAGTAAATACAATATTTAAGCATGTCATAATATAATTAGTGATGTCCCGAACTGTTCGCCGAACGGTTCGCCGCGGACTCATCATTGAGTAAACTTTGACCCTGTACCTCACAGTCAGCAGACACATTCCAGCCAATCAGCAGCAGACCCTCCCACCCACACCCTCCCACCTCCTGGACAGCATCCATTGTGAAGCTGCATTCTTAGTGAGCTGTTCAGGAGGTGGGAGGGTCTGGGAGGGAGGGTCTGCTGCTGATTGGCTGGAATGTGTCTGCTGACTGTGAGGTACAGGGTCAAAGTTTACTCAATGATGAGTCCGTGGCGAACCGTTCATGGCGAACTGTTCGGGACATCACTAAATATAATGTTTAAGCATGTCCTCATATATATCATACATGACCTAAAGCATTACTAGTTAAGCAAGATAGCATTGCAATCTCACTGTTGTTGTTTTAAAAATTTCACTAACCTTTTTGACAAGACATAACTAATCAAACTAATTGTTACTTAAATAACCCTAAAAATTGTGCATGTTTCTCCTAAACCCCAATGTAACACATAAATATGAAACGCTGGAGGATTGCCTTTGGGGTACCTTACAAGCTACTGTTACTTACCTATGCACTACAAAAATAAAGAATTATAAAAAAAAAAAAAAGAGGGAAACATGGAATACGTTAGGAATGGGAAAGACCAAATGCATAAGCTACAGGGTTAACCTTTCGAAATATACGGAATGGCCCAACATAGGTAGGTGTGCCAGTTTTTGCGAGGGTACACGGAGCTGTAGGTTGCTGGAAGACAGCCAGGCCCTCTTCCTGGTCGGCCTGGAGCTTATAGTTTTGCATGGAGCGTCGCAAGGAGTTCTGAACCTATGGTTTTCCCGGAGATGTTCCTCCAATCCCTTGTGTCACAAATGTACTCAAAATGGACAGTTGAAACACATAGTTCACAAAGAATGGGGATAACTGTTGTGGGTCAGACCAGTTGTGACTGTTGTGGGTAGCAGGTCAGACCAGTTGTTCTGGTGGTCCGAAATATAGCAACACAAAAACTGTTCTAAGGCTTGGTTAGCTTGTTCAACAGCACTGTTGGATTGCGGGTAGTAGGCCGAGGGGATGGAAGCTGAATAACCATTTGCACACAGAAAGATCTCCAAAATCTGGACACAAACTGGCTATCCTGATCCAAGATGATCACTTTAGGTAACCCATGTAAACGAAAGACATCCCGAGCAAAGATCAAGGCAAGCTCGTTTTTTTTTTTCCAAGTGAATGCAATGTGACATCTTAGAGAATCGGTCAACATCCATGAGAATGATCATGGATAAATCCATGGACCAGTGAGTCCAATGTCGTTCACCAGTAGGTATAGTTTGCAGGAGACCTACTGTGGGTGTCATGGTCTTATTTTGAGCACACACAGGACAGGCATCTACAAAAGCAGTGACATCCAAACAGAGTCTAGACTACCAAAAGTGACAAAAGATGGACCATATTAACTGATTTTTGCCTGGTTGTTTAGCTGTTTTGGATTTGTGATATATACCTAATAATTTAGTGTGGAGTTGAACTGGTACAAAGAAATGACCATTAGGTTTCTCTGTAGTAGCATTAACTTGTGCAGCCAGAATTTCCTCGCCTAATATCTCAGATTTGCACCTATCTGAAGCCACGGGTATCCCAAAAAGACCAGGTAATATGGTGAGGAAATCACCTGAAGTTGGATCATCTTATGGTGTAGAGCCCCTACAGCCACAGATATCATCAATGGCTTTTAAAATTAGTGGAGAGGCGCAAGGCTGTAAGGGTATAGAGTGCTCCAATGCAAAGGCACTGTTTATAAAGAAGCCTGCAGCCCCAGATTTGAGTAATGCCTAGATATTAATGGATGACCCAGGTCAGGAGAGGACAATAGGAACCAACGGTTCGTCTTATTAGAACACAGGGAACGCAGAGAAGCCACCCAAAGTGTGTCCCTGACAGGACCTTAGGTGCGGGGATTTACCCAGACAAATCGGGCAAGACTTTAACAGGTGACCCATTTGGCCTCAGTACAGGCACAGGTCTTCCCTCCTCCTAAAGGCCCTCTCGTCGACAGAGAGGCATGTGAAGACTAACAGCATCGGCTCCACACCGCCAGAGGATTCAGGATCAGGAGGCATGGGAGGAGAGGGAGACTTGGTTGGGGAAGAAAAGCTTGGTGCCAAATATACAGCAGACATCTGCAGGCGCTACCTGAATGAGGTTCTTTTTTCGCAGTCTGATATGAATGAGGGTGGCAAAGGATATCATTCCTCGAGATCCTTGGATATATATCTGGCTGCAATCTCATCCCTAATAAAATCGGAGAGCCCATGTGAAAAGGCAGCCCCAAGAGCCTCGTTGTTCCTGCCAACCTTTGCTGCCAGGAATATTTTGGCATACTCAGCAACTGTTCTCATGCCCAGTTTCATAGACATGAGTTATCTGGCAGCAGATGTGAAGTGGGCTGGAATATCAAATACCCTTTTGAAGGTCACAACAAATTCAGGGTAATTGTAAATAATGGGTCTCTCTGCCTCCCAGAAAGGATTTACCCAAGCTAGGGCTTTATTAGACAACAAACAAATCTTGAACCCAATTTTGCTTCTGTCTGTGGGAAATGCCTGGGGAAGCATTTCAAGGTATATTCCAACCTGGTTTAAAAATCCTCTGCACTGAGCTGGGTTGCCCCCAAAATTCTGGGGGAGCGGGGCAGACCCAGTAATGCCTCTAGCCGCAAAAAGTTTGGAGACTACAACCGGTGTTGAAACAGGAAGTGAGACAGAGGAGGCCACAACCGCAGGCTAACCCGGATGCTGGATCCAGATGTGCAGTAGGAATCAGAAAGGTCTGCAGTGCATTCACAAACTGGTCCAAAAGGTGGTCCTGCAGGTCCAACCAAGTAAATACATTAGGTATAGGTGGATTTCCTGTACTATCCAGAATCATGGCCCTTGTGTAATGTTAGGGACCAGGAACCAGATAGAGACAGAACGTAAGATGCAAAACACCTTTATTAATAAAAAATAGTAAAATGAAAATAATCCAAAAGCAAAGTCCAGGAGACGAGCTGAGGTCAGAAACCAAAACAGGTTGTCACACGAACCGGAAACAAGAGAACGGAGAGCAGCAGGGTCAGGGACCAGGAAAACACAGGCAATGTACTGGGAAACAGGAAACCATACAAAAGGGCAAGAAGGGACTAGGCTCTGCTGCTTAAGTAGCGTGCACTGATTAGCAAAAGGGGTTGGCTAATAACTAGGTGAGTAACCATTGCAACAGTAATGAAAGGAGATGATTGCTAAAAGCAGCTAAATAGCTCAGACACAGAGTAAGAAAGGGTTGATGTTTAAAACAGCAGATACAATCTGAAACCTAGTTCGCAGAAACTATTCCTTAGAACTAAAAAGGGACAACTGGAACTTGTTCTAGGCCTCCAGCAAGTCTCTTCTCGTGTGATAGCTTATGTGTAGGCCAGCAGTGCCCCTGTAAATTCAGTGTACCTATATCTAGTAAGTCCCCTCTAACTAGATTCAATTAGCTGCAGGCATAGGCAACTTTCGGCACTGCAGATGTTTTGGACTACACCTCCCTTTGATGCTTTGCCAGCATTATGGGTTTAAGAGCATTATGGGGGATGTAGTCTTAAGGGGTTAATCTTTGTGACAGTTAAATAGAATTTGCATAATAATTTGGAACAGGGTATATGTAATAATTGATGTAAATAACAGTCAGCATAATTCTCATGTTATCATCTATTAAGAGTACAATTCAAATTTTATTGAACAAACCTAATGATAACAGTATTTTTTTTAAACATAAAAACAATGCACTGTTACAAATTATTACGCACAGTAAGTTTCAAAACACTTTATAGGTTGTAAAGAACTGAAAATTGTCATTTGTTGTGTTTGCAGCATATTTACTGAAATCAAAAGCTATTTCAATTAAACTTATAACAACATTTTAACTTTTTAAACATTTTAACAGGTCACGTTACATTTTAACATAGGACCCCTTATTTGATAGCAGCTTCACAAGTCTTGCATCCATTGAACTTGTGAGTTTTTGGACAGTTTCTGCTTGAATTTGTTTGCAAGATGTCAGAATAGCCTCCCAGAGCTGCTGTTTGGATGTAAACTGCCTCCCACCCTCATAGATCTTTTGCTTGAGGATGCTCCAAAGGTTCTCAATAGGATTGAGGTCAAGGGAGGATGGAGGCCACACCATGACTTTCTCTCCTTTTATCCCCATAGCAGCTATTGATGCAGAGGTATTCTTTGCAGCATGAGATGTTGCATTGTCATGCATGAAGATGATTTTATTACGGAAAGCATAGTTCTTCCTTCTGTACCAGGGAAGAAAGTGGTCAGTCAGAAACTCCACATACTTTGCAGAGGTCATCTTTACACCTTCGGGGACGCTAAAGGGGCCGAGCAGCTCTCTTCCCATGATTCCGGCCCAAAACATGACCACCACTGCCTTGCTGACATCGCAGCCTTGTTGGAACAGGATGGCCGTCCACCAACCATCCACTACTCCACCCATCTGGATCATCCAGGGTTGCACGGCACTCATCAGTGAACAGAACTGTTTGAAAATTAGTCTTCATGTATTTTTCTGCCCAATGCAGCTGTTTCTGCTTGTGAGCATTGGTTAGTGATGTCCATGGGACTCCAGAGGCACCAGCAGCTTCAAATATCTGTTTGCTGCTATGTTATGGTATTTTAGCAGCTGCTCTCTTGATCCGATGCATGGATCTGGCAGAAATCTTCCTCAACGTGCCTTTATCTGCACGAACCTGTCTGTGCTCTGAATCAGCCACAAATCTCTTAATAGTGCGATGATCACGCTTACGTTTTCGTGAAATATCTAATGTTTTCATACCTCGTTCAAGGCATTGAACTATTTCACTATTTTCGGCAGCAGAGAGATCCTTTTTCTTCCCCATATTGCATGAAAATGGTGCTCTGCTTAATAATGTGGAACACCCTCCTTTAGTAGTTTTTCCTTAAATTGGGCTCACCTGGGAATCTAATTATCACAGGTGTCCGAGATTGTTTTCAGTGATCAAAAGAGCCCTGAGACACAATGCCATCCATGAGTTAAACTGAAAAACAAAATGTTTAACCCCTTAAGGACGGAGCCAAATGTACACGTTGTGAACGAAACAAAATGTAAACAAAACCTGGCATTTGCGCTACATGTCTGTCCAACCGTAATTCACCTCTTTCATATTAAATGCACCCACCCTTATTATATATCATTTTATTCAGGGGAAACAGGACTTTCATTTAATATCAAATATTGAGCTATGAAACATAATTTTATATGAAAAAAATGGGAGAAAATAAGATTTGTTTTAATTTTTTTTAGTTCTACATGACATTTTAACTATCAATGTCATAATACGGTTTGCTTTTACTGCAATAAAATACACATATTTGTATTTAGCAAAGTCTCACGTGTAAAACAGTACCCCCTATGTACAGGTTTTATGGCGTTTTGGGAAGTTACAGGGTCAAATATAGCACGTTACATTTGAAATTCGCCAGATTGGTTACGTTGCCTTTGGGACTTTATAGTAGCCCAGGAATGAAATTTACACCCATAATGGCATACCATTTGCAATAGTAGACAACCCAAGGTATTGCAAATGGGGTATGTCCAGTCTTTTTTAGTAGCCATTTGGTCACAAACACTGGCCAAAGCTAGCGTTAGTATTTGTTTGTGTGAAAAATGCAAAAAACGCCAATTTTGGCCAGTGTTTGTGACTAAGTGGCTACTAAAAAAGACTGGACATACCCTGTTTGCAATACCTTGGGTTGTCTACTATTGCAAATGGTATGCCATCATAGGGGTAATTTTCATTCTTGGGCTACCATAGGGTCTCAAAGGCACCGTAACCAATCTGGCGAATTTTAATGTGAAAAAATGAAACGCAAGCCTTATATTTGACGCTGTAACTTTTGAAAACACCATAAAACCTGTACATGAGGGGTACTGTTGTACTCGGGAGACTTCGCTGAACACAAATATTTGTGTTTCAAAACAGTAAAAGTATCACAGCAATAATATTGTCCGTGTAATGCTGTTTGTGCGTGAAAAATGCAAAAAACTTCACTTTTACTGGCGATATCATCGTTGTAATACATTTTAATGTTTTGAAACACAAATATTTGTGTTCAGCGAAGTCTCCCGAGTAGAACAGTACCCCCCATGTACAGGTTTTATGGTGTCTTGGAAAGTTATAGGGTTAAATATAGTGCTAGCAAATTAAATTCCCTTTACTTTCGGCATGGGTTGTCAGGCAGGTCCCGCTAATTGTAATTAATTAAGATACCTAATTATGTAAAAATATCACATAAATATATATGTAGAATTAATATATGTATATATGTATTTGAATCTATATGTGTGTGTGTGTGTATATATATATATATATATATATATATATATATATATAATTTAAAAAAATATATTTTTATTTATATATAGGTATATATATAGTGATATATACATATATATTTATGTATGTATTTATGTATTTTGATATAAATATATATATATTAATATCACAATGCAGTTAGAACGAAATAACACACACTTATATATATTTTAATTATTTAGTTTTAATTATTTTTTAATTTTATTTTTTAACGTATTTACATATTTAATTTTTTTATATTATATATAAATATATATATATATATATATAACTAATTATATATATATATTTAATCAGTAACAGTCTACGTGTAATTTGATATTAATATATATAATTAGATATATATATTAATAGTAAAATACACCTGTGTGTGTATGTATATGCGTATATATATATATATATACTTAGATCATATATATATAATATATATATATGATCTAAGTATATATAGATTTTTTTTTTTACACTTTACTTTTGAATTCATTTATTTTAATTTCATTTCCAGCCAGCAGGGGGACCACCTGTCATTACAGGCAGCCCCCCTGCTGGCAATGCAGGAGGCAGCTACCTCCGGCCATGTGATTGTGGGGTCCTCGCAAGGACCTCACTCTCACATGGCCGGGGGGCACTGGAGGAAGAGGATCTGCTGCGGGGGGGCTCCCTGGGAGTCCCCCCCACCGCGATCGCCGGCGTGGGACCGTCAGCGACCGGGTAAGTAAGAAAAGACCGGAGGGCGTACAATTACGCCCGGCGGCGTTTAGAGCCGCCTAAAATAGGGCGTAATTGTACGCCCTCCGGTCTTAAGGGGTTAATCTTTGTGACAGTTAAATAGAATTTGCATAATAATTTGGAACAGGGTATATATATATATATATATATATATATATATATATATAGCATCCAAGTAGAGAGCACTCTGGAGTCTTCGTTTTATATCAAAATAAATACTGCTTTATTGTGCAGAATACAAAAATGTCGACGTTTCAGTCACAATAGACTTTTCTCAAGACAATTCATGCAATGAATAAACCGTGATTATATATGTTACAACAAAATTCCTATTGGAGGGTGAAAGATTGAAAGCAAGAACAGGTGACATCATAATTGACGTATTTAAACAGAATATTAACCAGGTGATTCTTGACTCAATTAAGGTTTGAAAAAGTGACCCAGTGCTAATTAAATACACAGAAGACTATTTACAAAATAAAAACTAATGATATTAATAATAATAAGTAAACCTAAAAAATATTCACTATATCCAATAGTCCTGTTAACTAGCAACAAGTCCTGATTTTTCTGTCTTGCAATGTCCAAATGTCTATTAGCAAAATATGTATATAGAAACAAAATCAATATTATTATCAGGGCTCGAGTCCTGCAGGAACGCATGGGAACGGCGTTCCTGCACTTTTTCCAAAGCAGGAACGCCGTTCCCGTTACCTGTCCTGCAGGACCGGCCCTGCTACCTGCACAGAGGGGCCATCACACGCTGTGTTCCTTCTCCAGCTATAACTCTCGCGAGACCCGCGGCTGTTACCATGGCAACGCTCCGCACAGGCGAGTCTCGCGAGAGTTAGAGCTGGAGAGGGAACACAGCCTGTGATGGCCCCTCAGTGCAGCGGCTGGCTCCCTCCAGCATACCACCGGACCACCAGGCGATCTCCCCCCTCCCTGACAAGGTAAGAAGCAGGGAGGGGGGAATAAAATAAATATTATATATAAAGTAAAAAAATGCTTCCCCCCCACCCCACACATCATCCAGCACTCACCCATCATCCAGCACTCACACACCCATCATCCAGCACTCACACACCCATCATCCAGCACACACACACATCATCCAGCACTCACACACCCATCATCCAGCACTCACACACACATCATCCAGCACTCACATCATCCAGCACTCACACACCCATCATCCAGCACTCACACACCCATCATCCAGCACACACACACCCATCATCCAG
>OW240916.1:222691710-222739210 GCA_933207985.1 Pelobates cultripes
AAACATGACCACCACTGCCTTGCTGACATCGCAGCCTTGTTGGAACAGGATGGCCGTCCACCAACCATCCACTACTCCACCCATCTGGATCATCCAGGGTTGCACGGCACTCATCAGTGAACAGAACTGTTTGAAAATTAGTCTTCATGTATTTTTCTGCCCAATGCAGCTGTTTCTGCTTGTGAGCATTGGTTAGTGATGTCCATGGGACTCCAGAGGCACCAGCAGCTTCAAATATCTGTTTGCTGCTATGTTATGGTATTTTAGCAGCTGCTCTCTTGATCCGATGCATGGATCTGGCAGAAATCTTCCTCAACGTGCCTTTATCTGCACGAACCTGTCTGTGCTCTGAATCAGCCACAAATCTCTTAATAGTGCGATGATCACGCTTACGTTTTCGTGAAATATCTAATGTTTTCATACCTCGTTCAAGGCATTGAACTATTTCACTATTTTCGGCAGCAGAGAGATCCTTTTTCTTCCCCATATTGCATGAAAATGGTGCTCTGCTTAATAATGTGGAACACCCTCCTTTAGTAGTTTTTCCTTAAATTGGGCTCACCTGGGAATCTAATTATCACAGGTGTCCGAGATTGTTTTCAGTGATCAAAAGAGCCCTGAGACACAATGCCATCCATGAGTTAAACTGAAAAACAAAATGTTTAACCCCTTAAGGACGGAGCCAAATGTACACGTTGTGAACGAAACAAAATGTAAACAAAACCTGGCATTTGCGCTACATGTCTGTCCAACCGTAATTCACCTCTTTCATATTAAATGCACCCACCCTTATTATATATCATTTTATTCAGGGGAAACAGGACTTTCATTTAATATCAAATATTGAGCTATGAAACATAATTTTATATGAAAAAAATGGGAGAAAATAAGATTTGTTTTAATTTTTTTTAGTTCTACATGACATTTTAACTATCAATGTCATAATACGGTTTGCTTTTACTGCAATAAAATACACATATTTGTATTTAGCAAAGTCTCACGTGTAAAACTGTACCCCCTATGTACAGGTTTTATGGCGTTTTGGGAAGTTACAGGGTCAAATATAGCATGTTACATTTGAAATTGAAATTCGCCAGATTGGTTACGTTGCCTTTGGGATTTTATAGTAGCCCAGGAATTACATTTACACCCATAATGGCATACCATTTGCAATAGTAGACAACCCAAGGTATTGCAAATGGGGTATGTCCAGTCTTTTTTAGTAGCCATTTGGTCACAAACACTGGCCAAAGCTAGCGTTAGTATTTGTTTGTGTGAAAATGCAAAAACCGCCAATTTTGGCCAGTGTTTGTGACTAAGTGGCTACTAAAAAAGACTGGACATACCCCGTTTGCAATACCTTGGGTTGTCTACTATTGCAAATGGTATGCCATCATAGGGGTAATTTTCATTCTTGGGCTACCATAGGGTCTCAAAGGCAACGTAACCAATCTGGCTAATTTTAATGTGAAAAAAATGAAACACAAGCCTTATATTTGACGCTGTTACTTTTTAAAACACCATAAAACCTGTACATGAGGGGTACTGTTGTACTCGGGAGACTTCGCTGAACACAAATATTTGTGTTTCAAAACAGTAAAAAGTATCGCAGCAATAATATCGTCCGTGTAAGTGCTGTTTGTGCATGAAAAATGCAGAAAACTTCACTTTTACTGGCGATATCATCGTTGTAATACATTTTACTGTTTTGAAACACTAAAATTTGTGTTCAGCGAAGTCTCCCGAGTAGAACAGTACCCCCCATGTACAGGTTTTATGGTGTCTTGGAAAGTTATAGGGTTAAATATAGTGCTAACAGCAATAAAGAATATAGTAAATACAGTGCGAAAAGTGCAAGTGTGATCTAACACCTGAGTGGGGAACCCCTTATACCACTCTTAAATAAACAAAAAGCAATACATACAGTAGGTGGATCACACTTCTGGCAATATCTAAATAAAGAATAAATAAACAGCAATATAGTGTAATATTGTCGGCAACTTAATGGCCAAGATGTAAGTAAAAGTGGTCAGGTACTCACAAACCGAGAGCCAAACAAAGACATGTGGCTCTCATGGGAACAGCATTGGGACTATTTGTAGGATGTCCCTCTCCTTCTGTGGATCTTCTGTTTACCCAAAGAAATGCAGCTGAAAACACTTACTAGAAAGTAAAGTGTTTATTTCCAATATTGGTGGTAAAAGATAAAAATAAGGAGAGTTTCTCCAATAAAACATATATACTTGAATAAAATAAAAGAGTCCAAGTAAAAGTCTCTACCAAAACGCGTTTCGCCCCGTGCCAGGGGCTTCCTCAGTCGGTAATGCTTCCTTTCTGCTTTCCTGTTCTTTTATATGTATTTCGCCGGTCTTTGGAACGCAAAAGTTCGCGGTGGAACGCACTTCCGGTTTCGTCGTTTCCGGATGTCGGCGTCATCTCCCTCAGCCTGATTCCCGGCATGCAGGGGTCTTGTTGGCATGGCAACGAGCCGGTTGGAACGCACACTGTATGACGTGTGCGTTCCAACTCGGAAACATCGATAATACAGAATAAAGAGCAACATAAGTTCACAATAAGAGCATAATAGCTAATCTCAGGGAACATAAATTTACAATAAAAACATACTAGCTGATCAAAAGGATATTCTCTTACTCCCACCCGTTAATAAAGTGACAAGGTGTTAAATAGAGGTGTCTATGTATCATCCAACCTCCATTAGAATAAGTATCATAATTTTTTTTTTTTTTTTTTTTATTATTTAAGGTGCTAGTATACATTAGCTTTTATTTTAATAATGGTGAGTGAGATATTTGGGTGTCAAAAAGTGCCAGTGTTCACATACACGTTATTAGTGCTAAATGGGTTACTTTTATACAGAATTCAATATTGATACCTCCAAATAAGCATCTATTAGTAATTCTTTGTGCATAGAAATTTTTTTTTTTTTTTTTTTTTTATATATATTAAAAGAAGTGACAAGTTTCAAAATCGGAATTTAAACCATGTGGGATAAGGGTATTGAAGTTAAAAATAAATTTCATCTCTTCTAATCCCACTTTTTTATTATAATCTCCTCCTCTCCAATCATGTATAACTGTTTTTAGAGGGCAAAAAAATAATTGCTCAGGGTTTTGATTGTGGTGGGTTTTAAAATGGTTAGAAACACTATGGGTTTCCAAACCTTTTTTGATGTTCCGTATATGTTCGGAGATTCTTACATGTAGACATCTGATAGTTCTACCGATATATAGTAGGTTGCAAGGACATTTTAAAATATAAATTACACCTTTAGAGAAACAGGTTAATTTGTCCCTGATTACGAAATCTTTGTTAATAAATTCTCGGAGATTGCTCAAATGCCTTTTCTTACTATTTGTGGATTTGCACGCCTGACAGTTTCCGCAACCATAAAACCCATTTTTTAGTCCTGAGAAATGATTTGTTTTAGTTGAATTTTCACTGCTTTTTACAAGAATTCTTTTTAGATTTTTAGCCCCTCTATAAATAATATGTGGTTGTATGGGGAGGATTTTTTCTAAAAAAAAAAATTACTCCCAGAGGGCTTAGATTTGAAAAAGATCCCACATTTGATAGGGAAGATCCAAGCTTTATGCTTGGATGGAACAAGTTGTTGGAAGGCTTTGCTTTTAGTATGATGGGGTATATAGTGTCTAGGAGAGAAGATACTCTAATTAAATTAGATGAAGAAATCACAATATGGAGACAAAAACTCAGTGACACTACAAATCCAGAGACTTTCAACCAAATCATTAAAGAAATAAAAAACAAAGTGGAAAAAGCTGAAAGAGACACAATAACTATTAAAAAAAAGAAATACCTAAGAGACACCCACGATTATAAAACAGGCAATGTCAGATTCCCGAAGAAAAAATCCAACAATTCAACTAAGGTCTACTGGAATAAAAGAAATGTAGGACCATCTCAAGAATCACCATATAGATCTCAAAACAACTCCCAACAAATAAAAACAAATAGAAGACATTTCAGAAATTCCCCTAATAAGTTTCAATTTATAAGGGATTATAGATCACGTAGAACATCTTTTAGGAGAAATGACTCACCACCTAGGAAGAACTCTTCATACCTCCGGAAAGATTGGAGATATAGTGATGCGGTCAAATACTCCCCTCCAAAAGAAACATTACGTAAAAGATATGAGACTAGAGAAAACATCAAGAATAGCTATCCCTTATCAGGGTCCACACAAAGAGCAGACCCAACGTCGACACTAAATCCTGATATGAATTACATAACAAAACAATCAGAAAGAGAAAACAGGAGAAAAAATAGGGATAGAGACTATACATCAGTAACCCCTGGTAGGGAACTGAGAGAAGCTGAGGCTCATCACTCTTCTTTTTTTCAAAAGGGTTCTGTAACAGAGAGGCTGAAAAAATCAGAACAATACAAAACATGGGAATCTCCAGGCAAACGCCAAAGACCCAGAGAGAGAGAGATGGAGGAAGAAGAGGAAGAGTTAGGCAACCTAATCAAGAGAGGGAAGAGATAAATTCAAATGGTATCTTTAATCTGACAGGTAACACATTCACAAAAAAAGAATTATCAGTTTTTAAAAAAGGCCTCAAATTCGCACCTACAGCAGAATTCAATAAATTTGATTTCTTTGTTGATATTAATCGATTTATGAGGAGTTTATGTCGGAAGAAGTTTTTTTATGGAAAGGAAGAGGAAACAAATAGGGAAATAGTAACCCCTTTTATACAAACAACTTTAAAAGAAAAATCCTCTTTTTTCCCAAAACAAATGATCTCCGATGAAATGAAGTCATTTGAGATCATGGTGATGGGAGAAATGAATAACATAAAGAAACTGAACAAATACCAACGAAATATGACGCAACAAGAACAAAATACTCTGAAACAACTACAAAAGGACAAAAATTTAATTATTAAACCAGCTGATAAAGGGGGGGGTATTGTGGTACTTCCCAAGGAGAAATACTTAGAAGAATCCGAGAGGATTCTCTCAGATGTAACAACTTATCGAAAACTCTCCGCAAATCCCTCAAATAAAATCAAACAGTTATTTGAAAAATATATAGAGAAAGGAGTAAATAAGGCCATTTTAACAGAAAAAGAGAGTAAATATTTACAGGTTACACACCCAAAGATCCCTGTATTTTATTACTTACCAAAAGTCCACAAGAATATCTCAAATCCCCCAGGTCGCCCAATTATATCTGGTATAGACTCCATATCCTCCAGGGTCTCTGAGTATATAGATATTCTCCTTCAACCCCTAGTTGCCAAAAACCCTTCACATCTCAAAGATACGATACAGACATTACAAGTTTTAGACTATATTCAATGGAACTCTTCGTACCATCTAGTTACAAGTGATGTCACGTCTCTCTATACGATTATTCCACATGAGATAGGAATCCAAGTGGTACAATATTTTTTAACAAAAGCAGATTTTAAGCAAGAACAAATTGAATTTATTTTAGAAGGGATTTCCCTCATTCTCACAAACAACTTCTTTTGGTTTAATAACACATTTTACTTGCAAATAAAGGGAACGGCGATGGGCACCAAGTTTGCACCCAGTTACGCCAATCTGTTTATGGCGTATTGGGAGGAGCATTTTATCTTCTCATGCCATCCCTGGGTGTCAAACTTGGTGTCCTACCGCCGGTATATTGATGATATCTTTTTTATTTGGAATGGGACTATTCAGCTTTTAGATAGGTTTTTATTATTTTTAAACGGAAATGAATGGGGCATTATTTTAACAACTTCCCACAGCCCCACAGACATTCAATTTCTAGATCTACATATTTTCATTCAAGACCAACAAATACTCACCAAAAATTTCTTTAAAACAGTCGATGCTAACGGGTACATCGAAAGTAATAGTTGTCACCATAAACCTTGGTTACACAACGCCCCAAAGGGTCAATTCATGCGCGTTAGACGAAACTGCACCAAAGATGAAGACTATATCCAACAAGCCACACGAATTAAACAATATTTTTTAAATCTTTATTTTTCATGTGGAAAGATAACATATTCAGGAAGTTGGCCACAACAGCCTCGATACATCGATTAGAATCAGTACATATCAAATACAAGGCATTGTTGTGTGCTATTCACACACATTTTATATTTACAATAGGTCACATTGTTACAGTGAGGTTTTAAAATCTAATAACTGTAGGGGTGGAAGACTTCTGTCTGCCTAAGACACCCTAAGGTCTGTGGAGTCGTAGGTGGGGGGGGGAAGGCATTTATTGCTAGGTCCAGTGGCTGGTCCCTATTCTAGGTCGTGCGGCTATAGTTATGGGTGTTGGGTAAGTCTCTTGACCCTTTTGAGTTTGGGTAAGGATGCGGATTGCGGTAGTTATGGGGTCCCTCTAATGGTGCCTGTCTAGGACTATGTCTGCTCCTCTTTTACTTTTCCCTGGTCATAGCTATTTGTAGGTGCCCATGTGTGTGGTGCTCAGGGTGTCTTTGTGGCCCTAGTGGTAACTACAAATCATGTCTATGTATATACATAGGTCGCTGTAGTGTGACCGGATTAAGTTGTGCCCTTAGGGCATCAGACCTCACGATAAGCCTGATTCCAGTCAGGATTACTATGTCGCCTTTGATGTCGTTTCCCATTAACCCAAGGGAGGGGGGGGGGGATCGTTATCGGAGCTAGTGTGCGCGGCTCTGGTGGGCCGCTTTAGCACTGTTATAGTCGTCAGAGTGTGAGAGAACTACATTTAACTTAAATGAACCGATTTATCAACTTAAAATATTTAAACTAGTGAAACTAAGGCCTATGAGGCAGTCGGTGAGGCAGTTCGTTCAGGTTTTGGTTTTCGGTCCTCTGCTTATTCCAGGAGTTGCGGATGAATCTGTGCTCGTTGTCCCTGGTCGTTGAGCCGGCTGTGCCATAGAGGTCGCTGCGAGGTTCGATATTCCCAATGCGGTCATCAGTGCCGGGCCCTCTGCGTGGTCGGTAGCTCTGTAGTGCTTGTCATCTTTAGTGACCCAGAGAGTTCCTGGTGTTGCCCATCTATAGGCTATTCCTGCGGCTTGGAGTTGTTTGGTGATAGGTTGCATACTTTTGCGCCACATCAGTGTGGCCCTGCTCAAGTCCTGAAAGAAGGAGAGTTTGCTGTCTTCAAAGTCAAGAGGTGTTTTCCCTTGCATAGCCGCCATTAGCCCCAGTTTGTCCATCATTGATTGGCATCTCAAGATTATGTCCCTTGTTGGGTGCTTGTGGGGATTTGGCTATCCTGTAAACCCCGTCGAACTGGAACGTTTTAGATTGTCTAGTTGGCAGGAGTGTGGCCACAAGGCGTCTGATGAAATGTGGCAACTCTTCCAGCGGTATCGATTCAGGTACCCCTCGGATTTTTATGTTCTTTCGACGCCCCCTATCATCTAGGAGAGTAACTTGCCTGGACATTGTTGCTTGTGCAGCTTGAAGGTGTTGCACCGTCTCTCCCAATTCCTGGTAGTTCCCTCTTAGTCCCTTTACCTCCTCTTCTACCGCTTGAGTGCGCGTGGACACGGCGTGCACGTCTAGTTTAAGCACTGCCAAGTCCGCTTCCCACATTTGTCTTAAGTTCTGTTGCAGGCCTGTCAGCATAGCCTGTATGTCTTGTTTGGAGGCCGGTGCGCTGGCTTCTGGCATCCACGCGTGTGTGGGGTGTTGGGGATTGAGGTGTGGGCTGTCTAGTGATTCTTCCTCCTCTGATGGTGCTGGGGAGGTTTCACGGGGGGTCTGTGCCTTTACTGCGCTTGGGGCCTGTAACATTTGGCCTATGTCGCGCTGCGGTTTTGGGGCAGTTTCTGTGTTCTGCGCCCCATCTCACCTGAGCTGTGTGTGCTGGGGTACCAGTCCTCAAATTCTGGGACACTCCAGGGCCAGTGTTCTCCCGTGCTGGATTGAGGTTGCCTCCCTGCCCGGTAGGCCTTGCCGCCTCGGCGTCTATTTTTCGAGCCGGGCGTCAGGAGAAACGGCATCGGCGGTTTCAGCGAGGGTCCCTGCGGGCTGTGGCTGATTATGTGGCCGGGATTAGTGCGGGATGCCCCCGATGTGGCTGGATTGCCGTGCGGTAGCTCGGAGCTCCGGCAATGTGCGACCGCTCCGATCCGGTGCTAGGCTCCGCCCCCCCTAAACAATATTTTTTAGAGAAAGGGTATGAAGAAAAAAATTTAGCTGAAACAATGGAAAACACAAAGATTTTACCACGGAAAGAACTACTCACATACAAATCAAAAAAGATACTTCCTCAAACAGATAATAGAATACCACTTATTTGTAATTATAATGGAAATCACAATAATATTAGGAAAATTATAAAAAAGTATTGGCATATACTACAAAAGGACCCAATTTTAGAAAAAATCCTCCCCATACAACCACATATTATTTATAGAGGGGCTAAAAATCTAAAAAGAATTCTTGTAAAAAGCAGTGAAAATTCAACTAAAACAAATCATTTCTCAGGACTAAAAAATGGGTTTTATGGTTGCGGAAACTGTCAGGCGTGCAAATCCACAAATAGTAAGAAAAGGCATTTGAGCAATCTCCGAGAATTTATTAACAAAGATTTCGTAATCAGGGACAAATTAACCTGTTTCTCTAAAGGTGTAATTTATATTTTAAAATGTCCTTGCAACCTACTATATATCGGTAGAACTATCAGATGTCTACATGTAAGAATCTCCGAACATATACGGAACATCAAAAAAGGTTTGGAAACCCATAGTGTTTCTAACCATTTTAAAACCCACCACAATCAAAACCCTGAGCAATTATTTTTTTGCCCTCTAAAAACAGTTATACATGATTGGAGAGGAGGAGATTATAATAAAAAAGTGGGATTAGAAGAGATGAAATTTATTTTTAACTTCAATACCCTTATCCCACATGGTTTAAATTCCGATTTTGAAACTTGTCACTTCTTTTAATATATATAAAAAAAAAAAAAAAAAAAAAATTTCTATGCACAAAGAATTACTAATAGATGCTTATTTGGAGGTATCAATATTGAATTCTGTATAAAAGTAACCCATTTAGCACTAATAACGTGTATGTGAACACTGGCACTTTTTGACACCCAAATATCTCACTCACCATTATTAAAATAAAAGCTAATGTATACTAGCACCTTAAATAATAAAAAAAAAAAAAAAAAAAATTATGATACTTATTCTAATGGAGGTTGGATGATACATAGACACCTCTATTTAACACCTTGTCACTTTATTAACGGGTGGGAGTAAGAGAATATCCTTTTGATCAGCTAGTATGTTTTTATTGTAAATTTATGTTCCCTGAGATTAGCTATTATGCTCTTATTGTGAACTTATGTTGCTCTTTATTCTGTATTATCGATGTTTCCGAGTTGGAACGCACACGTCATACAGTGTGCGTTCCAACCGGCTCGTTGCCATGCCAACAAGACCCCTGCATGCCGGGAATCAGGCTGAGGGAGATGACGCCGACATCCGGAAACGACGAAACCGGAAGTGCGTTCCACCGCGAACTTTTGCGTTCCAAAGACCGGCGAAATACATATAAAAGAACAGGAAAGCAGAAAGGAAGCATTACCGACTGAGGAAGCCCCTGGCACGGGGCGAAACGCGTTTTGGTAGAGACTTTTACTTGGACTCTTTTATTTTATTCAAGTATATATGTTTTATTGGAGAAACTCTCCTTATTTTTATCTTTTACCACCAATATTGGAAATAAACACTTTACTTTCTAGTAAGTGTTTTCAGCTGCATTTTCTTTGGGTAAACAGAAGATCCACAGAAGGAGAGGGACATCCTACAAATAGTCCCAATGCTGTTCCCATGAGAGCCACATGTCTTTGTTTGGCTCTCGGTTTGTGAGTACCTGACCACTTTTACTTACATCTTGGCCATTAAGTTGCCGACAATATTACACTATATTGCTGTTTATTTATTCTTTATTTAGATATTGCCAGAAGTGTGATCCACCTACTGTATGTATTGCTTTTTAAATATAGTGCTAGCAAATTAAATTCCCTTTACTTTCGGCATGGGTTGTCAGGCAGGTCCCGCTAATTGTAATTAATTAAGATACCTAATTATGTAAAAATATCACATAAATATATATGTAGAATTAATATATGTATATATGTATGTGAATCTATATGTGTGTGTATATATATATATATATATATATACATATATATATATATATATATATATAATTTTAAAAAATATATTTTTATTTATATATAGGTATATATATATAGTGATATATACATATATATTTATGTATGTATTTATGTATTTTGATATAAATATATATATATTAATATCACAATGCAGTTAGAACGAAATAACACACATTTATATATATTTTAACTATTTAGTTTTAATTATTTTTTAATTTTATTTTTTTACGTATTTACATATTTAATTTTTTTATATTATATATAAATATATATATGTAACTAATTATATATATATATTTAATCAGTAACAGTCTACGTGTAATTTTATATTAATATATATAATTAGATATATATATTAATAGTAAAATACACCTGTGTGTGTATGTATATGTGTATATATATATATATATATATATATATATACTTAGATCATATACCGTATATATAATATATATATATGATCTAAGTATATATATATAGATTTTTTTTTTACACTTTACTTTTGAATTCATTTATTTTAATTTCATTTCCAGCCAGCAGGGGGACCACCTGTCATTACAGGCAGCCCCCCTGCTGGCAATGCAGGAGGCAGCTACCTCCGGCCATGTGATTGTGGGGTCCTCGCAAGGACCTCACTCTCACATGGCCGGGGGGCACTGGAGGAAGAGGATCTGCTGCGGGGGGGCTCCCTGGGAGTCCCCCCCACCGCGATCGCCGGCGTGGGACCGTCGGCGACCGGGTAAGTAAGAAAAGACCGGACCGCATCCAAGTAGAGAGCACTCTGGAGTCTTCGTTTTATATCAAAATAAATACTGCTTTATTGTGCAGAATACAAAAATGTCGACGTTTCAGTCACAATAGACTTTTCTCAAGACAATTCATGCAATGAATAAACCGTGATTATATATGTTACAACAAAATTCCTATTGGAGGGTGAAAGATTGAAAGCAAGAACAGGTGACATCATAATTGACGTATTTAAACAGAATATTAACCAGGTGATTCTTGACTCAATTAAGGTTTGAAAAAGTGACCCAGTGCTAATTAAATACACAGAAGACTATTTACAAAATAAAAACTAATGATATTAATAATAATAAGTAAACCTAAAAAATATTCACTATATCCAATAGTCCTGTTAACTAGCAACAAGTCCTGATTTTTCTGTCTTGCAATGTCCAAATGTCTATTAGCAAAATATGTATATAGAAACAAAATCAATATTATTATCCTATAATCCTATTCACAAACAACAAATCTTGATTACTGAGTCTTACACTTTCCTAATGTCTACCGGCAGAATATGTATATAAAGACAGTCAGTGTATCCCATTTATACCACAAAATCTCTTAACAATGTATATTTAAGTAATGCAACATTAGTTACAAAAATTCTCATAATAAGAACACAATGTCATAATATCCCACAAATACTTCATATGTTACTTAATTATCTTCTATTCAAAAAACAATATAGAGCATTTTTCTCATTTAACCCATTGGGTGATAATGCTCCTAAAGTATGGATCCAATATGCTTCACGTTTAAGTAGAGCCAAATCTCTATCCCCTCCTCTCAGGGAGATGGGTACATGGTCTATACCAATAAAGCGTAGAACTGCCAAATTGTGATTTGCCTCAAGGAAATGTCATGACACAGGAGTGGTCGCTATTCCACTGCTGAGTGCTGTGCGGATAGTCGAACAATGTCCACGCATTCTTTCCCTCAGATCATTAGACGTTTTACCCACGTATATTAACCCACATGGGCATATTATTCTGTATATTACGTGTGTAGTTTGACATGTAATATGGTATTTAATTTTATACACTTTTCCAGATCTCGGATGATTAAATGTCTTTCCTGGTGTCATGAAGTTACATGCTAGGCAGTTTAAGCAACGGAAACATCCAACATTGGAGGCTATCTTAGAAGATTGTGCAAAAGTCCACTGATCAGTGTGTACCAATAAGTCCTTCAGGCTTTTCCCTTTCCTGTAGCTTATAATAGGTGGCTTCTGGAACACTGTAGGTAAAGATGAATCTTTGCTGATAGTTCTCCAATTGTCTAATGATCTGAGGGAGAGAATGCGTGGACATCGTTCGACTATCCGCACAGCACTCAGCAGTGGAATAGTGACCACTCCTGTGTCACGACATTTCCTTGAGGCAAATCACAATTTGGCAGTTCGACGCTTTATTGGTATAGACCATGTACCCATCTCCCCGAGAGGAGGGGATAGAGATTTGGGTTTACTTAAACGTGAAGCATATTGGATCCATACTTTAGGAGCATTATCACCCAATGGGTTAAATGAGAAAAATGCTCTATATTGTCAGAGATTACTTGCACCGGAGCATGGAAAAGACCGGGAACATTGAGTGCTGGGACCTGGGAAAATATATATATATATATATATATATATATATATATATATATATATATATATATATATAAAGTTTAGATAAATAGTAAGCCCCACTTAATTTTGCAGAGCTATACTGAGCTCTGAGGGTGATAAGTGTGGACAGTACAATCCCCATCTTTGGATATTTGCATGCTTGTAGATATAGATTTATGGTAATAAAGGCTCCCAATATATATGGAAAAAATAAAATTACAAGGGGGAGGGGCGGGGCCCGGCCAGCATGGTGGACAGACATGCCTTGAGTTAGCGCCTCGTAAGCAGCTGATATATCTTGCGTTTTTGCCCTAACACTCACCTTTGTATGCAAATCTTTCGCATACTTACCTGCTCCTGCAAGCTGAAGTAATCATTTGAGGGAGTTTGCAGCAGTCTTTTTTTTTTTAATTCTCTATTTTTATTGTGCATGGGATTACAGCAGTGCTTGCATAGCCACAACAGCTTCCACAATCGCAATAGTACTTGAACATATGTACGTTATGCACATTTTTACATTAAGTGGTTTGTATAACGGGATTGTGTTAAAGAATCTTCAGTGGGAGATTTGCATTAAGTTTATAGATCTTATATGTTAGTCAGGTATGCCTAGATTGGGTGGGTGTGTAGTGTTGGTGTGTCTGAGAGGGTTTAAGCTGTTTGTCAGCTTACGTTTGGTTGGTGGAGGCAGAGGGGCCCCTGTATAGGCGCTACATAGTGGTTCCTTAGGGGTTTGGAGGAGTTGTGCATATGGATTTGCTATGTGTGGAGCGCTACGTACATCTGGCTGAGCAGACTCATACGCAGCCAACTGTTAGGGATTGTGATAGTAGGGTAGCTGATTGTGTGGCAGGTGGGTTAGTAATTCCTGTACCTGTTGGCTAGCATAGACCCCCCTGTGTCAGAGGGAGGGGGTGGGTGCGGGTGCTTGGGCCCCTTGGAGTAGTTTGCCCTCATCTGAGAGGGGTGTTAGTGGGGGGTTGTGGGGGGTGGGTGCCATCTCAGTTCTTTATATTTTTAGCTGTTGTGCGCCTTAAAAACATATATACGAGCTGAAGTTGTTAAACACATTATAAACACATTATAAAACATATTGTGATGCGTTGAGCTCTGCGCGGGCTATCGGCCGCCTTGTCTAGTTGTTTCAGGGTGAATTATGCTTAGTCCTGCCAGGGTTCAGATTCCCCGGATGTGGTGGCCCTTGGTGTGAACGTGGTTGTGGTTGTTGGGTCCCATGTGTGGGGTGGCTTGTCCCGAGGTGCGTTTATGGTCTGGCCTTCTATGCCTAATGAAGTAAGGCAGGTGGGTATGTCTGCTCCAGTTTCTAGCGTGCGAACAGTCCCGTTGTGTGTTGCTAGCAGAGTTCAGTTGGGGCCCCATCTGTATACCACCCCATGCGGACCTGAGTTGGGAGGTGACCGGTGCTAGTTATTTGCGCCATGGCAGTGTTGCTCGTTTTAAGTCCTGGTAAAAGGTTAGAGAGGCGCCTTCAAAGGAAAGCAGTGTTTTATCCTTCAGGGCCAGCATAATGTGGGCTTTATCTTGCGAGATGGAGCAGCGGAGTATGACGTCCCGTATTTGGCCAGGTTTTGCCATGGGTGAGCCTGGTATTCTGTGTGCTCCTTCAATGGATAGTTTCCTGGCCATTTGCTGGGGTAGAATGGTTACCAGCAGTCGCCTGGTGTAGTGTGGTAGCTCGTCTGCTGTGATGTTGGTCGGGATGCCCCTTATCTTGATGTGATTGCGGCGTTGTCTGTCTTCGAAGGCCGTCATCCTGAGGGACAGGGCTGATTGATGGACCTGTAGTTGAGTGACTGTGTCTTTAAGTGTGTTCAGTTCAGAGTTGATGTTGCTGATGTTAGTTTCTGTTTGTGTTACTCGGCCTGTGACTGCCTGTATGTCTGATCTGAGTTGCTGGAGGTCTGCAGCCCAGACCTTGTGGATGTCTGCCAGCAGTGCTTTTAAATCTGGTTTGGTGGTGGGGGCAGTGCCATCATAGGGCTCTGGGGGTGAAGCCTGACCTGTCTGAGGGTCCTGTGTGGCCCCTACCTCGTCGCTTGTCCCTGTGGCCTCCAGGTATGAGGGTTGCTGTGCGTCCGTTGGAGTTTTGGCATGTGCCGGCCTTTGCAGCATGGAGCTGATGTCTCTGCTCTCCGCCGCCGTATTCGGTTTTGGGACCGACGTCCCATTGCTGGCATCAGGGTTTGTTGTGGGGGCGAGGTGTCCGACCCGTACAGGCTGATTCCCGCGTTTCGGATTGCTAGGAGATCGCCCAGGCTGTAGGCTTGTGGTGCGTGGTAGGCCCCAGGCCTGCATTTTCCCTTAGGCTGCTTGGGCGGCTGAAAGAATGGCATCTGCGGGTGCCGGACCGCTCTGTGAGGCAGGTCAGTTGGGCTGGAATGGCAGATGGGGCAGGATGCCTTAGATTTTGGGGTGTAATTTGGGCTAGTTGCGCGGAGCTGGCCGAGATGGCGTCTGACCCTGTTGGTTGCAAGCTCCGCCCCCCCGTTTGCAGCATTCTTGAAACATCTGTGACCTGCACTAGATCTGTGGCCTAGACGCTGTGCCAAGCCCTGAGAG
Source organism: Pelobates cultripes (assembly GCA_933207985.1). NCBI lineage: Eukaryota > Metazoa > Chordata > Amphibia > Anura > Pelobatidae > Pelobates > Pelobates cultripes. Next base: position 222,706,881 of record OW240916.1, read on the forward strand.
GGGAGAAATGTCCGATCTCCTGGCCTGACTGCTCCAGTGTTGCTGATGCTTTCAGCTGGTACTCCATACCCCCTTTGGACCGGCAGGGGTTATCCTAGTCCCCACCAGGGACAGCTTGTCATTTCCAAGCAGCATAGGAGCTAGTATCATCCTTGCCTGGTGAAGCCTCGCGTAATTTCTAAGATGGCCGCCATTTCACAATAGCATGTGCCAGCTACATGGAAAACAAAGTGTAATGCAGCCTTCGACGTGCTTTGCACTGCCTTCTGGGCCCAGATTGAGTCTTGACTGGGGTAGCAGTCACCTACCCCGGCTGTACATGAGGTAAGTACCAGCGGAGTCTTGGTACCCTGCTCTCCTTCTGGGCCGAGAGCCAAAATGGCCACTGCATCCATCTGCCTACCACAACCCTGTGGAGCTTCTTGAGGAGCCCTGCAGAATCTATGCCCTGGTATGGAAGATGGAGAGCTGAGTTGAGAAAAGGCATTGGCTTAGACACTGGTATGGGCTTGGTGAACAGAGAAATTGGTGCTGTCAACACCCCTGTCCTGGGAAATCTCCAGTTGCTGCCTGGAGGAGGAAGAGGAGCCATTCTGCATTCCGTACCTAACAGCAAAGCCGGAGCCCATCTAGACCAGAATTGTGGTTCTGGCTGAAACTGGGACACTGACAGTCACCATTTTAGTTGCACACATAGTTTAAGCTCCCATGTTTTATTTTGGTAACTTTAGTTCAGCTTTGTTTTATTCTCAAAGGCCTAATCCCTTACCTCTTGGTGAAACACTTTGCCTCTAGTAATAATGCCTCTTTGCTTTCATTTGATAGCTAACATGATAATGCTAATGTGCAGCTGAGAATGAATGCTCTATATTTGACGAGTGTATTCTTCTCAATACACTCCTGATATTTGCTGACAGCCCGTATAACAATTAATGAGCAATATTGCTGTCTACCGGGTGGTCTTTATCTTTATTATAATATTAATCGCCTTGTCAGATTTCATTGTTCCTATTCACTGTAATTTCACTACTACTCTTACTCTGACATATTTTGCAGCTTGTTTACTATTGACAAATTGTGCAGCACTACTCCATGTTACAATATTGTAAGTGTAAAATTGCCTGTTATTGCTATTGTGACATTACAGGCCAGTTTGTAATTCTTTTGCACAACAAAAATAAAGGATAAAAAAAAATACAAAAAACAGTGGTGCAGTAACCAAAATATGTAGGAATATATATCTCTAACAAATTGAAGAGCACTAACCTGCTCAAGTATTGTTGGTTTGGGTGGTATAGTCCTCACCACGAGCACTCCAGGACACCGGATACCGGAACAGTGTGAAAAAGACTGTACTTTATTAAGGCTAAAAATATGCAATAAAATAGAAACAAAATAAAATCAATATTTAAAAATCACTAATGCTTTTCGCTATAGACAGTGTACTGTCCTTGTCTTCAGCCTTTGTTTAATGCTTATTATCTTCTAGTGTGGTCTGGTGTTCCAAAGCTAATGTGAATGGAAGAAAAGCCCCATGGCAGTCTGAGTGAAAGCCAGGGAGGGAAGTGTTTCTTTCCCCATTTAAAAAAAGTGCTGACTTCTATTGAAATCGACAATTTTAAAAAATGTCACAGATACGACAAACTCCACAAACATAAAGCAATTGAGCAAACCGAAGTGCTTTATGAGGCTGGAAGGTTCCTTTAATCCCCATGACTTAACCCTTGTGTCAATAGATAATGTTATTTGTTATAACAACAAAATGAAATTCACTAGGCAACATGCATTTGTTCATAAATGAGGAACATTCATTTGTAAAATGCAGATGTTTCCTATATCTTCTTTAGGTCAAATCTTGTCACGCCACATGTGTGCACTGGAAAAGAAAATGGAGTCAGATCTGCAATGATTGAAAACACTAATAAACACATATCTAAAAATCAGAACAGCAAACATACAGGAATAAGTGATCATCCTACATTACCAAACATTCTTAGGACTACTCAACAATATGTAACACCGTATAAAAGAACAGGAAGGTTATCCCATATTTCAGCTTATGACCAGGTATTTTTAATGTAATTAAAGGCACAATTAATCAAGATGAAGCCTTTCTGAGAAACAGCACAGTTTATAATTCTCAATGCTCTGTGGGGATTGTGTTGACTAAAATCTGGTGTTTGGTGTCATCAAGTAAAGTATGCCGATGCCAGTGCTTCTAACAGTTAAAGGAACACTCCAGTCACCTTAATAACTTCATCTAAATGAAGTTGTTATGGTGCAAGGAGGCCACCCGAGGCACTCTTACCATAAGGGGTTAAACAATTCTCAAACTGTTTAACCCGAAAGGTTGTCTTGAGCATTGATCTCCAGGTCCCCTTTTTATAAATGGGGAGCTACTGATTGGCTCTAGCCAATCAGCAGCGCCCCAGACCTGTGACTTTCCACAATTCCTGTAGCTCAGTTTCAGAAGCTAGATTCTGCCCGGTGGAACTGGAAATCAATGCTAGAGGCAACCTTTAGATTTAAACGGTTTGAGAACGGTTTTACCTCTTAAGGTAAGAGTGTACCTGGGGGCCTCTTGGCACCAACAAAACTTAATTTAGAAATGTAGTCTCCCTTTACGTTTTGGACTGAGAGATTGCAGTGCTAGCTAAACATGTGCTGTATGTCCAATTGATAAATATAATCAAATTTTGACGAATTCAGTGAGTGAGGATCAGAATAGTAGGGAGTCTGTCTTGGTTCTAGATTACAGATAATTTTAAGATTGTTAAAAGAAAAGAAAGAAAATAGGGGACAAGTATTCATACATATATATATATATATATATATATATATATATATATATATATATATATATATAATAGAGAGAGAGAGAGAGAATAATAATAAAGAAGAGAGGTAGAAGTCTAGGATAGGGGCTTAACAGAGCTCCCACATCCTGTTCCTTACCTAGACTGGGAAAACGGGGGTAACCCAAAAAATTTATAAATATAAGTAATGTATAAATATAGAGGAAATAGTGCTGAAGTGCTCCAAAAAAGAGATAATAATGAAAAGCCCAATGCGCGTTTTGGAGCACTTCAGCACTATGCACTGATACACGATGGTTACTTTTTTACTTTCTTATTTTTGTTTCTATTTTTGATACTGAGGTAGCATTTTAGGACTATAGGATTGTCACTTCATATTCAGCATTTATATAGAACTTCCCTCGAAGGTGTTTTCAGGAGCTACAGGGTTTATCAATAGGGATGCCCCATTATTGTCTCTTTAGGATTTAGAGAGAATTTTTTTTTTCTTTTCTGACAGAGACTCTACTTATATTATTGATTCTGTCAATGAAGTAGTCACTTTATCACTGCTATCCCTGTTATACCACTGCTATACCCTTTCTCCTTTTACAACACTTTAGCTGTTCCTGTTCCCTGTGTTTAGGGATTTGTTGCTACCTTTTCTACCTGCTATTGGACCTTTTTCTTTCCATACTAGGCTATTATTAGCCAGTGTTAGGTTTTACTTCCATTAGCTGGCAACAGTAATAAGGTAGGATCAGGCTGCTATTCATTACTGCTTTTCAATGCTATCTCGCTAATACCATATATTTTTCAGACCTGATGTAGTATGTATTATATAGGCACCTAATACCTCTCCTGACTTTTGCCTATGGTCTACCAGGTTATATTTTATATATATATATATATATATATATATATATATATATATATATATATATAGTAGATTCAAAAATAACCGGCACTCACGGTTTTCTCAAGTAATATCTCTTTTATTCCGCGTATCGACGTTTCAGCTCCTCAAAAGAGCTTTCATCAGGACATAAAGCAAATACAAAATAAACAAAACTTATATAGGAAACAAATAATTAGTGTACTTACAACACAGGTGGTCCTCATGTTTTCCCGCCGCCAGACTCGCACCGGTCGCCAATGCGGAAGTGAATTCACTTCCGGGTGCCTGTCACGTGAGCGGAGACAAGAGTAATTTTAATTGGTGCAGAAAGCCTCGTTTCTGGGTAGCTGGAGACTAGCCTGTCTCCTAAAAACCTCCCATTTCTACGGGCACCACTGCAGACCAAAAAACAAAAGTCCTCCAAAATATATCGCGTCACCATGGCAACCGGGCAGCAGCCCAAGCGGCAAGAGAGGGGGGGACTCCAACATGAGATACCATGAGAAAACATAACATGATTAGATGTAATTCAAAAAATAAAAACACTACTTAGGGACTGAGTGCACTGTTAATATATATTAGTAATATAAATTCCTTTCCAGAGGATACCCACGGAAAATATTGGAAAAGGCCCTTATGAGAGCAAAAACAACTTATTCATCATCTGAGGTACCAAGGGATAGAGTAACAAATACTAGACTCATTTTTCCAATGCAGTTTAACACTGCAAGCACAGAGATTATTTCATCTATCCGGAATAATTGGAATACTCTGGTAAGGGATCCTACTCTTCCAGAGAACTTTCGTCAAAAACCCCTGTTCTGTTATAGACGGAACAGAAATTTGAGAGACATGCTGGTTAAGACGGATCCCCAACATTGTTATGGTACATCTAAGAGCAATGTTAGGAATGTGGGGTGTGTGAGGTGTTTGGGATGTGTCACGTGTGGACATATAATCCCTTCTAAAACCTTTAATCACCCACATACGGGCAAGATATATAGAATTCGACATCGAATTCATTGTAGGAGTGACTTCGTGATTTACAAATTAACCTGCCCCTGTGGTTTGAATTACATTGGTAAAACAGAGACAGCCCTCTGTGAGAGGATTAGGGGCCACAGGTCAAGTATCCGCCTGGCCTATCGTGATGGCCAGTCGGATAAGCCTGTGGCCCGACATTTTCTGGAGTTGAAACATCAGCTGTCATCTTTAAGATGCATTGCGATTGACCACATCCCGACACCGATGCGTGGGGGTGATCGTGCTAGACTCCTTCTGCAGAGAGAGACTTACTGGATCATACAACTTGACACCCTTTCACCTAGGGGTTTAAATGAAAAATGTTCCTTTTCAGCTTTTATATAATATATGGTCCAGATCTAGAATAATGGGTTGCTAATTCCAAAAATATACTATTCAGTCTTCGTGAATTTTTAATGGATGATACTGTTTTTTAATATACTACTTATATAATAATTTTTTTATGTAATAATTTTTTTTGGATACTTATGACTCATGAGATGACTTTGTAATGGATTATATATGTGGATGTAACTCTTTGGTAAAAATTTGCATAGTTTGATAGGTGGAAATATGCACTCTCAATATATATTTTCTTTTCTTGCACTTTATACCTTTTATATATTTTTTTTAGAAGAATCAGAACTATAAGATGTCACATAGCACTTTAATATTCATCAACTTTTATATATCATAGCCCTGGTCACAGTATGATTAAGATGTGAACACTGCTACTTTAGATGTATGCACTGAAACAAAGTGTTCACTCAATTAATATATCAATTTCTTTTGTCACTCTTTTTAGGTTTGTTCACACACAGCTTGTTCACCGATCTTTTTTCATATATTTTATATTACTTATATATATTAACAGTGCACTCAGTCCCTAAGTAGTGTTTTTATTTTTTGAATTACATCTAATCATGTTATGTTTTCTCATGGTATCTCATGTTGGAGTCCCCCCCTCTCTTGCCGCTTGGGCTGCTGCCCGGTTGCCATGGTGACGCGATATATTTTGGAGGACTTTTGTTTTTTGGTCTGCAGTGGTGCCCGTATAAATGGGAGGTTTTTAGGAGACAGGCTAGTCTCCAGCTACCCAGAAACGAGGCTTTCTGCACCAATTAAAATTACTCTTGTCTCCGCTCATGTGACAGGCACCCGGAAGTGAATTCACTTCCGCATTGGCGACCGGTGCGAGTCTGGCGGCGGGAAAGCGTGAGGACCACCTGTGTTGTAAGTACACTAATTATTTGTTTCCTATATAAGCTTTGTTTATTTTGTATTTGCTTTATGTCCTGATGAAAGCTCTTTTGAGGAGCTGAAACGTCGATACGCGGAATAAAAGAGATATTACTTGAGAAAACCGTGAGTGCCGGTTATTTTTGGAGCACCAGGTATTTATACATTTTGAAGGTTGGAGTGCAGGAACTACAGTTCTTTTTGTTATATATATATATATATATATATATATATATATATAAAAAAAGAAATTCCAAAGATAGCACTCCAGGGACTTATAAAAATTTACTTTTATTACCTTTTGCTAAAACATCCAAAGTGTCAACATTTCAGCCTGATCCCCTCAAGCTTTCGTCAGGACATACCATGTGCACAGATATACCCACATTTATAACATAAGCAATAATAATCACTCACCACACTTGTGACACGTCTGACTCCATGGACGCCCGGACCGGGACTGCCGCGGGCTGCCCGACGTGCGTCTGCAGCCGCACGGCGTCACGTTCAATGACGCGGCCAAGGGTCATCACCATGGTGACCTATAACAACAACTGTGATGTTACATACTAATCTAATGATAAAAACAATGTATCAACTGTTCCACACTAGCTCCTAGGGATTCTGTGATTCAAATAGTAATACAGCATAGAAAACTGGCAATTTATGATATTAAAAAAACCCTTAGTACACATATTGGACTTAATTACTGAAATAAAATATCTAAAAGATTAATCATAGCTACCAATGACTCTGAGGTTATGAAAAACAGGCTTGTTAGGCTAGAGAAGTTAGGTATCTAGGCAAGTCTCAACAGGGAGAATATTGTATCAAGGTACATTGAAAAAATAGATTGCTTGCCTAACCAATACTAATGAACATCTCATGTACATAGAAAAACTAGCGCAGTTAGTTATTAATGGAGCATAATATTATACTGAGTAATAGTTTCTCCTATGGTCCCAGTGAAATTGGACCCTCACCAATATTAAACAAGCGGGTCATCCTACATATACTAGAACATGCCACTCCACAAACTCTATACATACAACTCTATATAATTGTAAATATCTAAAGAGGACATCCTTGTGATGAAATGAAGATAATAAAGAAAGATAAGAATGTCTAATGAAGACAAAATCTACCATTGTCACTGTGAGTCAACGAGAGGGTTGCCTATCCCACGGGGTGGGCACCCGATCCTCACCCCAAATCTGTGACATAATGAATGAACACACATAGTTGCGAAAGAAACATAGAAATGTATGCCTATCCCCCAGGTTGGGCATCACATAGCTCATCTCATTGCCACTACTTAAAAAATAAACATTTATAAGAATGCAGAAAGGGTATATTTCTCATTGAGACCTTCAGGATATACTGTTCTCAACGTTCTGATCCAATAAAGTTCTCGTTGTAGTAACATTTTCTTACGGTCGCCTCCCCTCCTAAGAGGTGGAATATGGTCAATTGCCATGAGTTTTAAAGTCGGAAGCGTATGTCCTTTCTCCAAGAAATGTTTAGCCACAGGCAAGTCCGATTTTTGATCTCTGTACGCCACCCTTATACTAGATCTGTGGTTGCGAATACGTTCGCGCAGGGGCAGATCCGTCTTGCCGATGTACATAAGCCCGCAAGGGCAAGTTAACTTGTATACTACATAATCAGTAGTGCAAGTTAGTCGATGCCTGATAATGTACTTCTTTCCTGTATGGGGATGGGTAAATGATTTGCCAGATAGCATGTGCCCACAAGTGACACAGCCCAAGCACTTATAGCAACCCAGATTGACAAAACCCTGTTTATCCTCATAGCAGTGTGTAGGGTCCTTCTTTACCAACAAGTCCTTAAGATTCTTGTTTCTCCTATAGCACATCATGGATGGTTGACGGAATATTTCAGGTAAAGAAGTATCATTTCTCAAAATTCTCCAATTTTTCTCAATCATCTGCTTAAATTGTGGGGATGCTGTAGTGTGCGTGGTCGGAAAGACCAATCTCTTAGTCGATGGAACTTCTAATGTGGCTTGTGTTGAATAGCACTTATCAAGGGCTTTACGTAATACATAGTCACTGTAGCCATGTCGTTGGAACTTCTCCCACATAAGGCCCAATTGTTCTTTGGCCTTACCCGGATCCGAATTGTTCCTCATGACCCTGAGAAATTGAGAGTATGGTAGAGATTGTTTGAGAGCATTGGGGTGGAAACTGTTTGCCTGGAGTAAAGTGTTACGGTCGGTTGGTTTTGTATAAAGCGTGTGCGCCAACTTGTTACCTTCTCGCATGATCCGTACGTCTAGGAAATCCACTGTAAGTGGGTCCACTGTCATGGTTAACTGTACATTCGGTGTACATGAATTAATATATTGGACCATGGATTCCGCAGCACTGTTGTCTCCCTTAATGATCATAAAGATATCATCGATATAGCGACCGTATAATAAAATGATATCTTTAAATGGTTCCAATATGTACTGGGATTCAAATTCAAACATGTATCCATTTGCATACATTGGAGCCATGGCTGAACCCATAGATGTACCTGCTGACTGTCTGTACCAATCCAGTTCAAAACGAAAATAGTTTTGTGTCAAAACCAGTTCCAAAATTTCCGTAACGTACTCAATTGGAGGTCCCGTATATTTGTCTGAGGATGTAAGAATCCGTTTCATGGCCTGTACTCCCCCTGTATGGGGTATGATCGTATATAGACTCTTGACATCACAAGTGACTAGTGGTGTCGACCCAGTCGGTAAGGATAATGTAGAGATCTTTCTGATGAAACTTGGAGTATCCTTAATGTACGTTGGTAGATTTTCAATTGTTTCCTTGAATAGGAAATCCAACCACTTCGCCACGGGTTCTAAAATGCCCCCCACAGCTGACACAATTGGTCTCCCTGGAGGGTCCTGAAGATTTTTATGGACCTTAGGGAGTGTAGATCACTGGTGTCCTCGGGTTAGATTGCTGTAAAAATTCCCAGAGGTCATGGTCAATGAAATTCTGTTCCAAGCCCTTTATTAAAATTGCATCTATCAGGAGTTTGACTTGAGGTGTGGGATCACCACTTAATTTCAGATAAGTGTGGAAATCAGATAATTGTTGTATTATTTCCAGTCTGTATTTCACATAGTCTTGGATAACAATCCCCCCACCCTTGTCTGCTGACCTGATAACAATGTTTTTATCCATGGCCAAGGACTTAATGATTTCCCAATCCAATTTTGAACAATTTGAATGATGAGAGTGGGTAATTTTCAAATAATCAAATGTGAAATACAGACTGGAAATAATACAACAATTATCTGATTTCCACACTTATCTGAAATTAAGTGGTGATCCCACACCTCAAGTCAAACTCCTGATAGATGCAATTTTAATAAAGGGCTTGGAACAGAATTTCATTGACCATGACCTCTGGGAATTTTTACAGCAATCTAACCCGAGGACACCAGTGATCTATACACTCCCTAAGGTCCATAAAAATCTTCAGGACCCTCCAGGGAGACCAATTGTGTCAGCTGTGGGGGGCATTTTAGAACCCCTGGCGAAGTGGTTGGATTTCCTATTCAAGGAAACAATTGAAAATCTACCAACGTACATTAAGGATACTCCAAGTTTCATCAGAAAGATCTCTACATTATCCTTACCGACTGGGTCGACACCACTAGTCACTTGTGATGTCAAGAGTCTATATACGATCATACCCCACACAGGGGCAGTACAGGCCATGAAACGGATTCTTACGTCTTCAGACAAATATACGGGACCTCCAATTGAGTACGTTATGGAAATTTTGGAACTGGTTTTGACACAAAACTATTTTCGTTTTGAACTGGATTGGTACAGACAGTCAGCAGGTAGATCTATGGGTGCAGCCATGGCTCCAATGTATGCAAATGGATACATGTTTGAATTTGAATCCCAGTACATATTGGAACCATTTAAAGATATCATTTTATTATACGGTCGCTATATCGATGATATCTTTATGATCATTAAGGGAGACAACAGTGCTGCGGAATCCATGGTCCAATATATTAATTCATGTACACCGAATGTACAGTTAACCATGACAGTGGACCCACTTACAGTGGATTTCCTAGACGTACGGATCATGCGAGAAGGTAACAAGTTGGCGCACACGCTTTATACAAAACCAACCGACCGTAACACTTTACTCCAGGCAAACAGTTTCCACCCCAATGCTCTCAAACAATCTCTACCATACTCTCAATTTCTCAGGGTCATGAGGAACAATTCGGATCCGGGTAAGGCCAAAGAACAATTGGGCCTTATGTGGGAGAAGTTCCAACGACGTGGCTACAGTGACTATGTATTACGTAAAGCCCTTGATAAGTGCTATTCAACACAAGCCACATTAGAAGTTCCATCAACTAAGAGATTGGTCTTTCCGACCACGCACACTACAGCATCCCCACAATTTAAGCAGATGATTGAGAAAAATTGGAGAATTTTGAGAAATGATACTTCTTTACCAGAAATATTCCGTCAACCACCCATGATGTGCTATAGGAGAAACAAGAATCTTAAGGACTTGTTGGTAAAGACGGACCCTACACACTGCTATGAGGATAAACAGGGTTTTGTCAATCTGGGTTGCTATAAGTGCTTGGGCTGTGTCACTTGTGGGCACATGCTATCTGGCAAATCATTTACCCATCCCCATACAGGAAAGAAGTACATTATCAGGCATCGACTAACTTGCACTACTGATTATGTAGTATACAAGCTAACTTGCCCTTGCGGGCTTATGTACATCGGCAAGACGGATCTGCCCCTGCGCGAACGTATTCGCAACCACAGATCTAGTATAAGGGTGGCGTACAGAGATCAAAAATCGGACTTGCCTGTGGCTAAACATTTCTTGGAGAAAGGACATACGCTTCCGACTTTAAAACTCATGGCAATTGACCATATTCCACCTCTTAGGAGGGGAGGCGACCGTAAGAAAATGTTACTACAACGAGAACTTTATTGGATCAGAACGTTGAGAACAGTATATCCTGAAGGTCTCAATGAGAAATATACCCTTTCTGCATTCTTATAAATGTTTATTTTTTAAGTAGTGGCAATGAGATGAGCTATGTGATGCCCACCCTGGGGGATAGGCATACATTTCTATGTTTCTTTCGCAACTATGTTTGTTCATTCATTATGTCACAGATTTGGGGTGAGGATTGGGTGCCCACCCTGTGGGATAGGCAACCCTCTCGTTGACTCACAGTGACAATGGTAGATTTTGTCTTCATTAGACATTCTTATCTTTCTTTATTATCTTCATTTCATCACAAGGATGTCCTCTTTAGATATTTACAATTATATAGAGTTGTATGTATAGAGTTTGTGGAGTGGCATGTTCTAGTATATGTAGGATGACCCCCTTGTTTAATATTGGTGAGGGTCCAATTTCACTGGGACCATAGGAGGCACTATTACTCAGTATAATATTATGCTCCATTAATAACTAACTGCGCTAGTTTTTCTATGTACATGAGATGTTCATTAGTATTGGTTAGGCAAGCAATCTATTTTTTCAATGTACCTTGATACAATATTCTCCCTGTTGAGACTTGCCTAGATACCTGTAATGGTATTTATTAATTAATGACTTTACATCATAAAGAAAGCATATTTAGTGTAATGCTTTGGGGGCACCACTAGGGGGAGTGTGTAGGAAGACATGTGCTTCTGGCAGTGACATCACAGGCCAGCCTACTTACACTGAATAAAAACCAGATGTAGGAGAAAGCTCTCTCTCTTTTTGCCTGTACCTGACTGATCATGTAGTACCAGCTCTGACTTAGCCCCAGCCCTTTGGCTGGGGCCTTGTAAGTAATATGAATCCATTGTAACATTTAGCAATTGTAATAGCCTTTTGTATAATATTTAGCAACCAATAGCGTTTTGTGTAGTATTGTATTGTATAATTATTGTGGTAAATTGACATTCCGCTAGCATCTGTTTATTTATTATAGTTATATTAAATATACATTTAATATTACAACGTTTTGTGTATTTTCTATCCACATATTCGACCATAATACCATGAATTATAAAAATATTAATGTTGTTCCGTATTGCTTAATTATTATGTATTAAGAGATTAATATTCATATTTAAGTCACGACCACAACAATACCTAACTTCTCTAGCCTAACAAGCCTGTTTTTCATAACCTCAGAGTCATTGGTAGCTATGATTAATCTTTTAGATATTTTTTTTCAGTAATTAAGTCCAATATGTGTACTAAGGGTTTTTTTAATATCATAAATTGCCAGTTTTCTATGCTGTATTACTATTTGAATCACAGAATCCCTAGGAGCTAGTGTGGAACAGTTGATACATTGTTTTTATCATTAGATTAGTATGTAACATCACAGTTGTTGTTATAGGTCACCATGGTGATGACCCTTGGCCGCGTCATTGAACGTGACGCCGTGCGGCTGCAGACGCACGTCGGACAGCCCGCGGCAGTCCCGGTCCGGTCGTCCATGGAGTCAGAGGTGTCACAAGTGTGGTGAGTGATTATTATTGCTTATGTTATAAATGTGGGTATATTTGTGCACATGGTATGTCCTGACGAAAGCTTGAGGGGATTAGGCTGAAACGTTGACACTTTGGATGTTTTAGCAAAAGGTAATAAAAGTTAATTTTTATAAGTCCCTGGAGTGCTATCTTTGGAATTTCTTTGTGTTTTGGCTGACAAGCACCGGGCATTGAAGATTGAGAAAGGTGGAGTGCAAGATTTTTTCTATTTTTTTTATATATATATAGTTAATACAATGTTAAACAAAAATCTGCACACCAGTCATGCCATAAGACCTTCTTTTCCCACAGAAATCCCAAATCTGCAGTGATGTTACAACCGCAAAGGATTCTGGGTGGGCATTGCAAATTAGTTTAACAAAGAATCACATTTTTGCCTCATTCCATTTTAAACATGGTTTCGTTTTAATCTGTATTTGCAGTATACAATTGCTTGGAACACAATTTAGGAAAAGATGCAAAACCAATGAACCACTCAGCTGTTTCGTTGTTAATGCAACTCATCAGCATGAGGTTGGTTACTGGTTTGCTTATTGAGGCTTGGAATTGCTTGGGAAGCAAAATCCAAACAGGTTATGGTGGGGAAAAATTGTGATTGAAAACCCCTTCCATCTGAAGTCTGTGGATAGTTAATACAATGTTAAACAAAAATCTGCACACCAGTCAAGCCATAATACTTGCTTTTCCCACAGAAATCCCAAATCTGCAGTGATATATATATATATATATATATATATATATATATAAACATGTCTAACGAGATTTTATATAGAGAGAGATTTTTTTTTTAAATTAGCATGTTCTTTTAAGTGATATCTTTATACATAACAACTAGACATGTGCAATTCATTTTGTTCCGAATGTGAATTCGGACGTATTTTGGGCAATTCAGACATTTCGGAGATTTCCCAATGGCTGAATTGCTGAATTGCCGAAGTTTCGAAAATCCGATATTGCTGAAGTTCTGAAGCGCAGTATTGCCGAAGTACTAATATACCTACCGAGTGGAAGAATGAAGTATGTTACACTGTATACAAGTTTAAATAAAAAGTATACAAACATAGCCAGGATTCTGCTGTAAGCATTTGCAACACTTACAACAATCAAGTAACACACATTCATATAAAATGTAAGTTACTTAGCCAGTCAATGGAATGACAGGAATGAATAAATAGATAATTCCCACGGTATTAGGGAGCTATCTACCAAAAGGCTGAAAGACCTAAATTGGTCTTTCAGACAAATTTACTAATACCAAGTAAAGATTAAACTGCAAGGGAAGTAATTAATGAGTGCTTCCCTGGGTGGCCCGCCAGGGTGAACATTTAGATCCTGAAAGGAGACGCTTTCCTTGCCTGGTTTCACACAGGGATCTTGTGAACGAAGGTTGGTCGCGACAAGTACCGTTGTGGGGGCCCTAGGGTTGGTGTGGGCATCCTTTGGGGACAATGGGGGGGGGGGGGGGTTTGGTGGGCTTCCTGTAGCTGGGAGTTTCCCCCCGCTGTTACTTACAAGTACAGAGGCTCATGGGAAGGAGACCCTATATGGTGGGCTTTCTATGCCTGGGAGACAAAGTGACAATGACTACCCTCTTTCGCACTTGGTCTCCCAGGCATGGAGGATCCTAGCGGAACTAGCAGGGGTAACCGGTCGGGGTTACCCATGGTCCGCTACATTTGATGGCAACGGTGGGATGCTCCTTCCCAGTCATGCGGAACCAGTGTTCGTGAACAGCACTGACTGATGGACTACTCCACGTTAAAGCAACAGATGTTGCAGGAGGTGCTAGAGGGGAATCAGCCGGCAACTGACCCAAGACAGACCTGGTCGCTGCCCTCATGGAGGATGACCAAGTATGTGGCGCGGCTGCTGCACAGCAACCGGGGGGTGAGAAGGATGCCCTGGACAAGGTAATGGATCGTCGCCTGGCATACTACGGTTAGAGGCCCTCTGCGGAGATCATGACCCAGATCTTTGCCGAGGCACAAGCCTATGTCTTGGCGCAGAGGGCATGAGCAAACCCCACATCCAACCCCGATTAGCGGGCTGGGGAAGTCCCGGGTGGTCTGGCCGCTCCAGAGCCCAAGCCCAAACTACCCTACCAAGCCTTCAAAAAGTTTGCAGAGGCGGAAGAAGGTATAGATGACTTTTTGCATGACTTTGAGCTCCATTGCCTGCTACATGAGATTGCCCCAGCCGATTTGGTTCCCCTCCTGGCTGGGAAACTCACGGGAAAAGCTGCGGATGCTTACCTTGATGTACCCGAGGAAGATCTGCAGAACTATGCCGCTGTGAAGCAAGTCCTGTTGACGAGGTATGCCATCACCCCAAAGGAATACCGCTGAAAGTTCAGGGAACTGAAGAAGGTGGCCCAGGACTCCCATGCGAAGTGGGCTTGCCGCCTGAGCAAGGCAGCCCAAAGCTGGGTGCAGTCCCAGCAGGCGAAGACTCCTGAGGAAGTGCTGCAGCTGTTCCTGCTGGAACATTTCTACAATGGGCTACCCACAGAGATTCAAGATTGGGTAAGAGACCGACAGCCTAAGACTTAAACTGAAGCAGCACAAAAAGCAGATGAATACCTGGATACCAGGCGACCCCAGCGTCCGGTTTCCACCCCAATCCACCAACCTCCAGTATGCCTGGCACCCCAGTTTACCTCCCCTGCACCTATCCCACCCTGAGGTTCTCCAGCTCCCGCACCAGTTCCAAGAGCGCCAAGCTGGGCAGCCGGTCCATGTCATCAGTGCCAACAGTGGTGCCATTACAAGTGGGAGTGCCCCCAGCTAAGGGACCGGTCCGCGTGGATCTGGCCAAGGAGCCCTCCTGGCACTGCCCACTATTATCAGGCAGCCCCACCCATGGGCCCAATCCCAATGAGGAAGCTTGGAGCGACCTGCATGAGGTAGACCCCATACAGGCTGCCTCCGATAACCTAGACCATCACGACAACTGGTTCACCTAAATGGACGCCCCATGCAGGGTATACAAGATTCGGGAGCCACCCTGACCCTGTGCAGCATCAGCTCATCGCAGAGAAGGTCAAGACCAGAGGGACAGTGGCTGTCCAGGTGGCAGGGGAAGTCGTCCATCGCCTGTCCACAGCCCGGGTCCATCTCGATTGTGGAGGCGGATAGTGGAGGTCGGGCTCATGAACAACCTACCCGCCAGTGTGCTGCTGGGCAACGACCTGGGTCAGCTCACCTCCACCCATGTCCCAACCAGTGAACCTGTGGAGGCCTATCGAGTGATGACCTGGCAGCAAGCCCACACCACCCAGGACAGCACGCACTCTGAGGCTTAGGTAGGCACACGCACCCATCCACATGCCCTGATCTCCCGTAGGTGTACCAGGAGCACACCCTATTCCCCGTGGCCATTCCCCTACCTTGAACCCTTACCCTGGGATACCCCTGCCGAGTTTGGGAGTTAGTGTTCGACTTTAAGTCCTGTAGAGATCAGGTGGCCACTAGTCGAGCTGGGTTGTCTAAGTAGTGGTTCACGTAGAAAAAGGGTTTACTGTATGGCCTGGTAGAAAAAGGAAAGCCAGGAACCACTCCTACCACCAAACAGTTGGTGGTACCCAGGAAGTATTGAAAGGAGCTACTGAAGATAGCTCACGATATCCCTCTGGCAGTGCATTTGGGACAGGGTCTGACGCATGCCCAACACAGGCATCTCCCGGAACGTGAAACAGTACTGTCAGGTGATGTCTGCCAGAAGGTGGGGAAGCGCGGCAACTAACACAAGGGCACACTCCATCCCTACCCATCATTGAAGACCCCTTCGGCAGAGTAGCTGTCGATATCTTAGGTCCCCTGGCTAAGCCTAGTCCCACTGGGTAGAAATACATTCTGAACATCGTGGACTACGCAACTCGGTACCCTGAGGCAGTCGCCCTGAGCAATATTCAGGCAGAGACTGTAGCCGAAGCCCTGATGCGAGTGTTCTCCCGGATGGGATTACCCCGGGAGATTGTCTCGGATCGGGGCACCCAGTTTACTGACGAGGTAACCCACCAGCTGTGGAAGTTAAGCAGCATTAAACCGATCCTGAGTTCCCCATACCACCCCCAGACCAATGGCCTGTGCGAACGCTTCAATGGCACGTTGAAGCAGATGCTCAGTACCTTTGCCGCGACTCGCAAGGACTGGGAGTGATTCTTGCTGCATCTCCTGTTCTCTTATTGGGAGGTGCCCCAGGACTCCACAGGGTTCTACCCGTTTGAACTGATGTTCGGACAGAGGGTGATGGGACCCGTAGACCTGGTCAGGGAGCACTGGGAGGAAAAGGGGGAGCAGGAAGGGACCCTCATCGTCCCATATGTGCTGGAGTTTAGGGACCGGCTGGAGGAGCTCACTCACCTGGTGCGTGGGAACCTCCAGGTTGTTCAGAGGCGCCAGCGCACCTGGTAGAATAGGGGAGCCAGGGACCATAGCTTTCACATCGGTCAGAAGGTTTTAGTGCTAAAACCAGTCTGGCATGATAGGCTGCAGGCCACCTGGCAGGGCCCATACTGGGTGGTGGACAAGAAGTTTGCCACTACCTATGTGATCGGCCCTTGCTTGAGTACAGGAGCTAGACACATGTTTCATGTTAACATGCTAAAACTATACCACGAGCGGACCAAGGAGGTTGCTGCTATATGTGCGCCCTCCTCGGAAGATTTTGATAATCTTCCCCTGCCTGACCTCATGGAGCTCAGGCAGGGTCCATAGATGAGGTCCACTTGGTGGACTGGCTGACCGAGCGGGAGGACCGGCAATCGAGGCAGCTGTTGGCTGCAAAGCGGGAGACCTTCTCAAACCTGCCAGGCTGTACCCCCCTAGCCAAACTCACTGGGTAGAGACCCCCGTCCAGCAACCCCTGAAGCAGACCCCATGCTGGATACCGGAGGTGGGCATCCCCAGTAGTCCTGGTCCTGAAGCATGACGGAACCACGCGGTTCTGTGTGGACTACATGAGTCACAATGACAAGACTGTCTCCGATGCCTACCCCATGCCCCGCATTGACGAGCTCCTAGACAGGATGGCTCTGGGCTAGTACCTTACCACGATAGACTTATGCAAGGGGTACTGGCAGATTCCCATAGCGGTAGATGCTGTCCCCAAGTCTGCCTTCGTCACCCACTTTAGCCTGTACCAATTTAAGGTAATGCCATTCGGGATGAAGAACGCCCCGGCCACTTTCTAAAGGATGGCCTCCAGGATTATGTCTGCGCCTATCTGGATAACATTGCCATATACAGCGACACTTGGGAGGAGCATCTAACACATGTAGGAGTGGTACCAGATCGGATTAGGGAGGCAGGACTAACCCTAAAGCCCAGTAAATGTAACATAGGGATGGCCGAGGTACAATACCTGGGCCACCGGGTAGGATGTGGGAAGCAGAAACCCAAGCCAGCCAAGATTGAGGCAGTAGCGAACTGGCCCCATCCCCACACTAAGACCCAAGTGCTGGCCTTCATAGGAACCACTGGATACTACAGAAAATTTGTCCCCAGTTCCAGTGCCATAGCCAAGCCCCTCATGACCTGGTCCGAAAGAACCTACCCAGACAAGTAAACTGGGCCCCGGAGTATGAGCAGGCGTTCAAAGCCCTGAAGAACGCCCTGATAAATGCCCCTGTCCTGGCTGCTCCTAATCCTCGCAAATGTTTTCTCATCCACACAGATGCTTCTATGTTTGGATTAGAAGCGGTGCTGAGCAAGATCGGGGACGATGGCAGAGAACACCCAGTAGCTTACCTCGGCAGGAAGCTACTACCCAGGGAGGTAAACTACGCTGCCATTGAGAAGGAGTGTCTAGCGGTGGTGTGGGCACTCAAAAAGCTGCAACCCAATATCTATGGACAGCAGTTCACCATGCTCACAGATCACAACCCGTTGGCTTCACAGGGTCGCAGGAGACAATGCCAGGCTGTTCCGATGGAGCCTGGCACTCCAACGCTATGACTTCACCATCCCCTTCCGATCCGGTGGGCAAAATGGGAACACCGACGGGTTGTCAAAACAGACAGAACTGAAGAAGTGATCTGTGAGCCCTCTCAATGACATCCACAAACCGATCCGTTGAGGATCTGACTGTGTATGCGGCTAGTGGTTAAGGAGGAGCTGTGTGATAGAACCCCGGTTGTTCGTGTATTCCCCCTGTCTTTATGTGTACTACCCTGTGTATTTGTGCAAATTGCCTGCTCCTCGTTAGGGAGTGCTCCACGAAGGGAATCCATTCGCCTCCTGAAGGGGACCACCCCAAAAATCCATTTAGAACGCTCATTAGAACGTTCTCACCTATACCTGATGCCAAAACTGCAAGGGAAGTCTTGGCGCATGTTGTCTCCTGGGTGGCCGCCAGTTCGTATAGACGAACGCCATCCAGGTGAAGCATTTGTGAACTGCTTCTCACCCCATTCAGTTTCCAAACTTGGACCTACCCAGTACCCATTGGAATGTTCGCACCAATCAATTAGAACGTGAACAACTTGCAACATAACTGTGACACCACAAGAGAAGTAATTAATGAGTGCTTCCCTGGGTGACCAGCATTCGTAGAGACGAACGCCGGCCAGGGGGAGCATTCATATCCCGAAAGTAGACGCTTCCCTAGTCTGGTTTCATACAGGGACCTCGCGAACCGGGCTGGGGTTAGAAATGGATCTCTGTACATTTTAATTGGTTCCTGACTGGCTGAAAGAGAACTACCGGAGGTAACACCTACCTTTCTATCTTAACAGAGTTTGGGGGGGAGTTACCTGTCATATTGCTAAACAATCTAGCTTGTCTTATGATGCCTTTGCAATCATACCATGGGTACTGCCATATTATCCTACAACCCTGAGAGCCTCCTGGGGAATTAATCTGACAAGCACATTGCTAGAGCCTTATGGTCGCTGTTTGTTTTGTTTTTAATTTATCTGAATCTAGCATGTCACATTTCTCTACACCTTAGTCTAGTATGTCTTTAAGCATGTCATTACATCTTCTAGTCATATCATATAATCAGTACATAGTGCTTGTTTTGATTATTTACCAATAGAGATGTTGCGAACTGCTCGCCGAACTGTTCGCGAACTGTCCGCCGGTGAACAATAGCGTGTTCGCGTTGGGCGAACATATCCGATTTCCGGTCCGCCCCCTATTCGTCATCATTGAGTAAACTTTGACCCGGAACCTCACAGTCAGCAGACACTTCCTGGGAGGGAGGGTCTGCTGCTGATTGGCTGGAATGTGTCTGCTGACTGTGAGGTTCAAAGTTTACTCAATGATGACGAATAGGGGGCGGACCGGAAATCGTATATGTTCGCCCAACGCGAACACGCTATTGTTCGCCGGCGGACAGTTCGCGAACAGTTCGGCGAGCAGTTCGCGACATCTCTATTTACCAAGTCTCTTAATTAATCTACTGACATATTTTGCCTGCATGAGTTTAACATCAAAAAGGTGCGATATTCAACTTTGCTACATTTCATCCATTATTCATGTCTAGTATGTCTTTAAGCATGTCATTACATCTTCTAGTCATATCATATAATCAGTACATAGTGCTTGTTTTGATTATTTACCAATAGAGATGTTGCGAACTGCTCGCCGAACTGTTCGCGAACTGTCCGCCGGTGAACAATAGCGTGTTCGCGTTGGGCGAACATATCCGATTTCCGGTCCGCCCCCTATTCGTCATCATTGAGTAAACTTTGACCCGGAACCTCACAGTCAGCAGACACTTCCTGGGAGGGAGGGTCTGCTGCTGATTGGCTGGAATGTGTCTGCTGACTGTGAGGTTCAAAGTTTACTCAATGATGACGAATAGGGGGCGGACCGGAAATCGTATATGTTCGCCCAACGCGAACACGCTATTGTTCGCCGGCGGACAGTTCGCGAACAGTTCGGCGAGCAGTTCGCGACATCTCTATTTACCAAGTCTTTTAATTAATCTACTGACATATTTTGCCTGCATGAGTTTAACATCAAAAAGGTGCGATATTCAACTTTGCTACATTTCATCCATTATTCATAAACTTGTGCTGTCAATCTGCATGCCACATTGAATTGTTAAACTGTTTGTCATTACTGAGCTTCTCGATGTTGTGGCATTGTCAGCTCATCTGTTATTCTTTCCACAACAAAAATAAAAAATATTTAAAAAAAATAAAACTAACCCTCCAACCACAAAAATCATTAAATATAAGAAGCATGGCCTGTGTATGTGCCAATCTGTCAGCGTGTGTGTGTGTGTATTTGTCACTGTGTATCTAAGTGTGTGTGTGAGTGTGTGTGTGCCAGAGTGTGTATATCAAGTTATGTGTATTTGTCAGTATGTGTATGTGCCAGTGTGTATCTGTGTGTATATGTCACTGTGTGTATCTGAGTGTGTCTATAGCTGTGTGTCAATGTGTGTATCTTTGTCAGTGTGGGTGTGTGCCAGAGTGTGTATATCTGTATGTAAGTGTGTATATCTGCCACTGTGTTTATCTGAGTGTGTGTGTGTGTATTTGTGTGCCAGTGTGTGTATATCTGAGTCAGTGTGTGTATGTGCCAGAGTGTGTATCTGTTTGTCAGTGTGTGTTTCTGTGTGTGTGTGTGTAACTGTGTGCATCTGGGTGTTTATGTGCCACAGTGTGTGCATCTGAGAGTGTGTGTGCCAAAGTATGTATATCTGTGTGTCAGTGTGTGTATCTGGGTGTGTATGTGCAAATGTGTATATTTGTGTGTACATGCCAGTGTGCATCTGTGTATTTGTCAAGGTTCGTGCATCTGTGTGTGTGCATGTCAGTGTGTGTATATGTATGTCTGTCTATACATCCCAGCAATCAAACACCAATACAACATGCAAACACATCCCTGCAAACAGAAACATTACTTATAAACACACCCCTGAATTCAAACTCCAAAATTATATACAAACACACCCTTCGCTCAAACACCAATACTACACATAAATGTAAATCTGCATTTAAAAGCCTATGTCCAAACACACCAATGCACCCAAATGCAAACATTATATACAAACACACCAATATATTAAAACACTAAAATTATATACAAACACCAACACTACACAAAAAGGAAATGCTACTAAGTACTACAACCAGTTTACTATCTGGAAACAAAAGTGTGTGTAAAACACTTTTTTTGTGTGTGTGTGTGGGGGGGTTCCACGATGTTTGTATCCTATGTCAAAGAGTTCCACAGGGAAAATGAATTAGGAACCACGGGCGTATTGAATGGTGAGTGTGTTGGTTCCTTTCTGCAGTAGCTTATATGACTGGGGCCTGCCTCCTTGTCTTGTGAAAGAGGGTATTGTTTAATATAAACTAGAGAGGAGTCTTATTTGAAAGGGGTCTGGTATGGGGTATAAGATATGTAACCAGGGTCAGTCGAAGAAGTCACCCAAAGAGTAAATAGTGCCAAATGATTCAGGTTCAGACCATGGTAGGTACGCCACTGTTTTATTGATTACTGCACCATTGTAAAGGTGTTATTCTGCTATATTGTAATCAAGACCATTATAATACATTTGAGATACAGCAAGTCAATGCCTTTGATAGCACAAAAAGTAGTCAATACAGTAGCCGAACTGCACAATTTTGAATATTCCAAGGTTATTTGTAGCTGGTTATTAATATTCTGAAATTACATTTTGATTCCAGTTCCATTCTCTGTTCTTTGGAGAAATTTCATCTCAGAGAAAAGAAACCATGGATCAGGCCTTGTATAGTTTGGCAACAGCAAGTGATGAAGAGGAAGAATCTTGTGTGCAGCTTTCTCAGACGTTCTAACATAGTTTATGGCTTCCTGGTTAACGGTTAGATATACTATTATGTTATGTCCAAATGTTCATGTGTTCAACAATAAAAAAGTGCAAGATATATACTGT
Organism: Pelobates cultripes; assembly: GCA_933207985.1. Classification (NCBI taxonomy): domain Eukaryota; kingdom Metazoa; phylum Chordata; class Amphibia; order Anura; family Pelobatidae; genus Pelobates; species Pelobates cultripes. Next base: position 222,729,278 of record OW240916.1, read on the forward strand.
CCAAATATTTAAAACTGTAGCTTAACTGTAATTAAGATTGTACAATGCAGAGTGCAGTATTTTAAAATGAGATAGAACAAGAGTGTAAGCCATAGAATAAATGCAAAATGTACCCAGTTAAGAAATATTAGTATTGGAATCAGTGGAAGAAAAATTTGAATTTTAAAACTTAAACCTTTAATGATTTATGATTAAAATATTTGCTTTGATATATATCAATACCTTCACCATAATAAAATCAACAACTATGGTTGTTTAGATAGAGTATCAACTAGGATTGTTAGAAGAGTGAAATCTAGTGTTAATCCTTCACTTTCATGTACTTCTGATAGTTTGTGCAATATAAAGAAGCAACCAAGATCACTGTTGGTAGTTGGACTTGTATTAACCCTTCTATTGCTACTTAGAAAATAGAGTGTGATAGAAATAAATTTGCAGCCAGGGATCGCTGTTTAAATAGAAGAAAAGTTAACCCTTACTTGGCTCTCTCTTAAAATTAAAGTTTACAGAGTTATAAGTAGCAAGCACGATCATAATTTTTTGTTCAGTTTGATGAAGAACTTTATTTTGCTACTATTGTGAATTATTAAATCCGATAGAGCTCCAGTACCGGTAGTTGCAGCTGCTATACTGTTCTAAGAGGCTTGTTGTTTGGCTGTTGAGCCTCTTAACTTAACTAAATTAAGAATGTCACAGTAGGTTGGTAATGCACTATTTTATATATCAAATGTGTGCCAGTTTTATGGACCCATCACCTGTCTCAGAACGAGATCTATATTTCTGTAATGATGTTTATTACATGTTGGCAACTGTATAATCAGCAGTTAAGTCTTTGATACAATTGTGACGGTACAGATTGTATCAATGTGGCAAAATAATATCACTAGCAATATAGAGTGAAACGTTAATGGCAAGCTGCCATAGCTGATCATGAGGAGGTTTTCTAGCATAGATAAACATACATAGTGCTAGTCCCTATTCTGTGCCTTCGAGGGCACCCATTAATCAAAAGCATAATAACTTCTTTGCTTAAAGGATCACTATAGGGTCAGGAACACAAAAATGTATTCCTGACCCTATAGTGTCAAAACCACCATCTAGCCCCCCTGGGCCCTTCATGCCTCCATAAATATAGTAAAATCTTACCCCTTATTTGCTAACTCGTTAAATGTATCAACCAATAAAGGTGTTACCTCTTTTTAAAAAACCTTTGTAAAATAGATTGTGATATCCATCAGGGTCTGGTGCTTTACTACTCTCCAGTCTGCTTATTGCAGCATCTACTTCCTTAGCCGTAATAGTTTTATTTATTCTTTTCAAATTAGAATTTTTTAAATAATCCTCAATCATAACTCTCTCCGGTGTTGCATTTAGATTCTATAAATTCTCATAGAAAGATCTAAATTTATTAGCTATATCTTCCGGTTTATAGATATTATCTCCCTCTCTTAGTTTAAATATTTTACGATCTATATCTTGTTTATTTAATTTATTCGTTAAGATTGAGTCTGCTTTGTTTCCTTTATAGTAGTATCTAATATTAAGTTTCTTTAGATTTCTTTCTATCGAAATCCTAGTCTGTTTATTAATCTTTTCCTGACAGTCCTTAATGGCAAGAGCCTTTTCCTCCGTGTAATTGAGTTTATTATCTTTAGACAGATTATAAAATTTAATATAAAGATCTGCTAGCTCACTTTCCCTACTTCATTTCTGTTGACTTGCAAGTTGAATCCAATAAACTCTAGTTACCGCTTTAAACGTGCACCACAGGCATTCCTTGGCTATTTCGTCAGATGAATTTTCTAAAACAAATAATTTCATTAATCTCTCTATATATTCAATATTAGTTCTATTTTTCAATAGATAGTCAGCAAGTCTCCAACTCGGGAGTATTTTATTTTGTCTATCCACCACTTCAGTTATAACCATGTCATGATCAGACCAAGTATTTTCTACTATACTAATAGTTAGGATTGCTCTTGAAAAACTCAAATTACCCAAGAACATATCTATTCTAGCAGAGGAGTTATAAGGGATAGATTTATGTGTATAGTTCTTATCATTAGGGTGTATTAATCTCCAGAAATCATACAAGTCTGCCTTCTTAATGGCTCTATTGAAAGCTGCTGCCATTTTCTTTAAAACTTTATCTATTTGATGATGAATTGCTAGTTGTTTATCCATTTGAGTATCTAAGATGCAATTAAAATCGCCTGCTATTATAATTCTGCCCTTTTTAACTTGGCCAACCAGATAAAAAATTCTAACTAGCGTTTTTATCGGATCTTTGTTAGGTAAGTAGACATTAACCAATGTATACTCTATATCATCTAATAGGCCCACTAATATAATAAACCTCCCATCAGGGTCTAGGAAATTATATACACATTCAAATTTGATTTCTTTAGAAAATAAAACTGTAACCCCGCATTTTTTTTATCCTGAATATATTAGAGAATATTTCTTATAATGCCACAAAGTCTTCGACTCCCTGGTGCAATGCGTTTTCTGAATAAAAGCCACTTGAATTTTTTGCCTAGTTAAAGTTTCATACAAAAAAACCTCTTTTAACAAATGAATTAAGGCCCTGAGCATTTAAGGATAGCATTCTAACCATATCTAATTTCTTTTTATGGGCTATCTGACCATACATTTCAAATACATGACCAATAAATACATATACACATAACAAATAATAACATAGAAACAGTCATAACAATCACCTACTTGGAACAGCAAATCTGAACCAAGTACTGGGTGCCCATTTGGAAACCCACAGGGAGGAATAACGAGATTAGAATGGCCTAAGAGAGAGAAGTAGTGGGAAAGCGGAAGAAGGGAAACATAAATAATAAAATGTTTTAAAAAAAATAATTTTCCATTATTTTCTTGTTATCTCCTATCTCAAATCTTGTGCGATATCAATCCAGTGAATATTCATTACTTTTGAGTTAACTACTTCCATATAGCAAACTTATAAAACAAAAGTCTAAGTGTTCATTATTTATAGCAGTAGTAGTCAACCTTTTTCTACCTACCGCCCACTAATGTATCTTTTTGGTTGAAAAAAATTCCTTACCGCCCACCAGTTTTCGCACAAGTGCAGAATATTTTTTAGAAAGGAGGGTGTTTAAAAAAATAAAATAAAAAAATAATGTATGTACATTTATCTTTTTATTTCTACTTAATGCATGTTTGTGTTTTTAACTTTAGAAAGTTTAATGAGAAAACAATAAAGTAAATTGAAATTACCTTTACTAGTGATTAATGAGATCCTTGAGGTTGATGCCGCAAGACTAAATATTTGATATCTGGTTCGATTTTCGTAAGGAACAAACGAAGGTCTCCTCTTTCGGTGATATTCAGACGATTTCTCTGTTTGCGCATAATATGATTTCTCATCTGTGCATCAGCTCCCCTCCTCTTTTCCCCTCCCCACCTTTTTTTTCCTTTTTTAAAAATTTTTTTTTTACCTTCCTTATAGCAATGCCCAGTAGGAAGGCTGAAATAGGTATCCCACTTACTATTACTTACTATAGCCCACTATAACAGACAGGCACACATATATACATACAGACACACACATAAGACATACATACAAAGACACATACACACATATATACGGACAGACACATACATAAGACACACATACATATATATATATATATATATATATATATATATATATACACAGACACACTCAAGACATACATACAAAGACACATACACAAACAAACACACAAAATATTTTAGTCACCCTCCTATTTCCTACCTTTTAGGTGCAGGTGACTTTCCCTGGGGTCCAGTGGTGGCTCAGGTGGATGGGAGTCAGAGTTCCCACTCTGACTCCCTCCTCCTTCCTTCCGCGCGGTCTGTGTGTTAGATGGGAGGAGTAACGTGCAGTCACTTCCTCCCAGCTATGGGATGTAATCACAGGGGGCCCGGCCCTTCTATTAAAGCGCCCAGCGCTGACCAAGCCCCCTTACAATCCACATCAATCGGGTGGCCCATGCTGTCAGGGCCCAATGGACCCCTCCATATGCTGCCCCGGCAGTTTGCTGCGCGGGCCGGGTCCGCAAATGGTGATGGAGGTACCCGGTCGCAGGGGTACCGCCAGCTCGCACAATCTCTCAAAATGAGAAAATCCCTACCGCCCACCTGGAATCCTGAAATGCCCACTAGTGGGCGGTAGGGACCAGGTTGACGACCAATGATTTATAGTGTTATATCCATCCTAAAATATTAGGAAGTTACAAAAAAAGACCTTATACTTCGACTTCATAAACCAGTAATCCGACTCTTGTATAACTACCGGATAATTTCTAGTTATAATAATCCGACTCTTGTATAACTACCGGATAATTTCTAGTTATAATTACTTTTAAGGAAGGAGATTAGAAATATTTTGACGTTGTCGAACTAGTGAATTTAGTGACATATACTCGATCTTAAAGGACCACTCTAGGCACCCAGACCACTTCAGCTTAATGAAGTGGTCTGGGTGCCAGGTCCTTCTAGGGTTAACCCATTTTTTTTATAAACATAGCAGTTTCAGAGAAACTGCTATGTTTATTAATGGGTTAAGCCTTCCCCCTAATCCTCTAGTGGTTGTCTCATTGACAGCCACTAGAGGCGCTTGCGTGCTTCTCACTGTGATTTTCACAGTGAGAGCACGCCAGCGTCCATAGGAAAGCATTCTAAATGCTTTCCTATGAGACCGGCTGAATGCGCGCGCAGCTCTTGCCGCGCGTGCGCATTCAGCCGGCGGGGCGTAACGGAGGCGGAGAGGAGGAGGAGAGCTCTCCGCCCAGCGCTGGAAAAAGGTAAGTTTTTACCCCTTTCCCCTTCCAGAGCCGGGCGGGAGGGGGTCCCTGAGGGTGGGGGCACCCTCAGGGCACTATAGTGCCAGGAAAACAAGTATGTTTTCCTGGCACTATAGTGGTCCTTTAAAGCTAATTTTTAACTTAACAATGTCTCTTATAGAGTGAAACATATTATGCCAGCCTTTCATTACTGTGATACATAATTAATCAAAAAGTGCTATGCCATATTGTTAAAGGGTAATCGCCTCCAAACCTTAATTAACTTATATTGTGGATCAAATAACATATATCCCTACAACATGAAAAACAAATCCTTTACCACAGCAATCAAGTAAATATTAGTAATTTGTATATTTAATTATAAATACCTAAATATAAGTGATTTACAAGTATATGTTTTCGTGCCCTTGTTTTAAAATGATATATCATATCCAATGTACCAAAGTGTTTCCATAAAAACCTTAGAATTTGCTTTCTTATATACTTCTTATAAAATACGTTGACCCTTATGTACTATTATATATTAAAGTAATTAAAACTTTCACCTTTAAGAAGGGATATTAGTTTGACAACTACAACATCAAAATAATTCGAATAAGTTTGATGAGTGATAAACTCTGTCCCAAGGCGGATTCTTAGAATATCAGTATCTCTTATAGAGTAACACATAGTATGCCAAACTTTCATTACTATGATACATAATTAAATAGAGCTATACCATATTTTTAGGGCATAATCCCTTTGAGCCATAATCATTATATATCCCCACACAGTGAATACTGGGGGGCTGGGGGATTTTTTTTTTTACAATAATAGTTAATAAAACTCCCCCCTTCCCCTTACCCCCAAAAACCTTCGGTCTATAAATTGTTATCTTTTAACCACACGTGAACAAGCTCTACTGATCTAAAGGTATTCCATCTGTCCCTATAACAAATTTGCAGAGCTGATTGATGATTCCATTTAAATTTGAGATTGTGTTTCTCTAAGGAGGGAAAGACTGATGAAAACAAGTTTCTTCGTTGTCTTGTAAGGAGGGAGACATCTGATTGAACTTTTATAGCTTTAAATTTGTCTTCCCCTATAACTGTATTCCTTGAAGCCTGATAGAGTTTAAGCCTAAAATCGAATGAAACAAATGCCACGATTACATCTCTGGGGAATTTCTGTTCTTGCTTTTTTGAAAAAGACGGTGGAAGCATGACATCTTAGTATCAAATTGTTCGGTGAATCCTAAACAACTAAAAAATAATTTTAGATAATCTTCAAGTTTGTCATCTGTGATGTCTTCTGGTATAGTTCTGAACCTTAAGTTCAGTCGTCTTGATCTGTCATCCAGATCACACAATTTATCTTCCAATGCGTCAACCTTTTCTGCCGTCTTAATTTGTGTTTCCTTCAGCTCTTGAAGTTGTTGCGCCAAATTTTCTTGTCTATCTTCTGTTCTTTGTAACCTCCCCGTTAGAATAGATAATTCCTTCTTAATATCTTGAAACTTTTCAGACAGCTCATTCTTAATATCCAAAGATAAATCTTCTAAACACGCTTTTAAAAGAGAAGGTGTCACCATTTCTCTATCTTTAGCCATTGAGGGTGAAGCAATAAGCCTGACTTGAGCAGGTTCTAAGGTGGATTGTTACAAAACTTCTTGGCTTTCTTGTGGAACAAAAAAAGCGGAAAGTCTTTGTGGCGAAACCAACCTCGCCACTGTACACTGGAGAAGCCTGGTTGCTCGCCTGCTGCCTTTGAACTATGGCCCCATGTTAAAAGACATCTTTTTTCCCTGCAGAAAAGACTAATTTGTGCTTTTCTGCCGGGTGTTCAGTAGTTTTGTTTGAGTGTGTTGTGCCCCAGATAGGAATCCCATGGAGCCCATTCGCATGAAACTGACTGTGTAAAGACTTTGGCTCCATGGCGATTAAACTGTATTCGTGTGGTCTGAGCGCCATTCGCTTAATAATGTGCTCTCAGACCTGAGCTATCTGGGGATATGTAGAACGTATATGTTTTATGTACTGACTGTAACTGTTGGTAATTTTATGTCTTGTATTATTTGTTTTTTGCCATGTGGTTAATGGAGTTTTGCCTCTTACATAGTTACATAGTTACATAGCTGAAAAGAGACTTGCGTCCATCAAGTTCAGCCTTCCTCAGAAATGTTGTTGCTGTTGATCCAAAAGAAGGCAAAAAACCTGGTCTGAAGCACTTCCAATTTTGCCACAAACTAGGAAAAAAATTCTTCTTGACCCCAAAATAGCAGTCAGATGTCTCCTTGGATCAATCAGCTATTACCCCACTAATTAGAAATTATATCCCTGTATGTTATGTTTTTGTAAGTTTTTATCCAATTTCAGTTTAAACATCTGTATGGACTCTGACAAAACCACTTCTTCAGGCAGAGAATTCCATATCCTTATTGTTCTTACTGTAAAAAAACCTTTTCTTTGCCTTAGATGAAATCTCCTTTCTTCCAGCCTAAATGTGTGACCTCGTGTCCTATGTATAACCCTGTTTATGAATAGATTTCCAGATAAAGGTTTGTACTGGCCCCGAATATATTTGTAGATATCTGTCTTTGGAGATAATTAAATTACTTCCCAATTATCTCCAGGGCAGAGAGGAGGGATTGTGATGCATTGTGGGATGGTTGAAATGTGTAAGTCTGTGATTGGTCCTTTTACCCTTTGTGTCACAGTCTCCCATTTGGTCCCCTAGGGGAGTGTCCACCAGGTGGGAGACCTGCATAAAAGCCGGGCAGTTAGCCCCAGTAAATCAGTTCCTGCTTAATCCTCAAAGTGAAGTGTCGTCTCATTATTGGGGGAGGATTTACTGTATGCTGTTAGAGACTGATTGCCAGGAGTGTAAGCCACTTGGGGGCTTTTCCTGTTCGTCTGCTAGTAGCTATTCGTGTGTCTCCAGTTCGGGAGTTTCGAGTATTCCCTTGGTTGCAGTTCGGGAGTTGGTGAATTCGTGGGTTTGCAGTTCAGGAGATTGGTGCTTGCAGTAGCTGTTGGTGCAGCTGAAAAAGGGGAATATCGCCTAAACGGTTTTTAACCTCTTTTGGGCAAAACGGTCCGTTACAGTCTTTTTTCTTGTTTTTGACCTTTCTTCTCTGTTTTGGTAAGAGCTTTATTGTCTTCCTTTTTTCTGGTCGACATATGTCATTAATGAATCTATTTACAATACTTTTGGTGCAGTTTGCAAAGTGCTGGGTAGTCAGAGTGATCAGCAGGTCAATAAAGAACTTTTTTAGACCACTCATGCCTTATAATGCTTTGAAAAGGCCGAGGGGAAAGATACAGGGGGAGCAAGCAAATTTGGGTGATTTATATGAGAGCAAGGAGCAGGAGGCTGTAGCTTTATTTACAGCTATATAACAGTATTCTCTTTTTCTCTCTCTTTCTTCTTTTACCCATTTACCCCCTCCCCCCCTTCTTCACTTCTTTCCCTTTCTCCCTTCAGTGCTACATCCAGGTCATTTATAAGCCTTACTCACACCTGACCCTTATTATTGCCACCTTTTCCTTCAGCAGTCCGGTAAGCGTCTAGGCCCCTCTCACAGCAATGAACAGGCTGAGGTGACCCCCACAATATTGCTGCTCCAGTAGCCAAAGAGAGGGTAGAATCTCACAGCAGATTATCCTACGTGAGCTACTGGTTGTCAGCTGTTTGGAGCAGAAATCTCGAGCCGGAATCCCGTTCAGCGTCTCTTCTAACGAAAGCTTCTCCATTCTCTCCGACCCACCAATCTCCAACTCCTCCCCTCCTGACGTGCGCATTACGTCATCACGTCCCTTTTGTTTTTGCCCCCATTTCTCATGAGCTGAACTAAAAAGTTAATGACTTTTTCTTTGTACACAAAATTACCTATTTCTGTCAAATATTGTTCACAAAGCCGTCTAAATCTGTGTTAGTGAGCACTTTCCTTTGCCGAGATAATCCATCCAGCTCACAGGTGTGGCATACCAAGATGCTGATTAGACAGCATGATTATTGCAAAGGTGTGCCTTAGGCTGGCCACAATAAAAGGCCACTCTAAAAAGTGCAGTTTTATTACACAGCACAATGCCACAGATTTTTGCAAGTTTTGAAGGAGCGTGCAGTTGGCATGCTGACTGCAGGAATGTCCACCAGAGCTGTTGCCTGTTAATTGAACGTTCATTTCTCTACCATAAGCAGTCTCCAAAGGCATTTCAGATAATTTGGCAGTACGTCCAACCGGCCTCACAAACGCAGATCACGTGTAACCACACCAGCCGAAGAACTCTACATCCAGCATCTTCACCTCCAAGATTGTCTGAGACCAGCCACCCGAACAGCTGCTGCAACAATCAGCTTGCATATCCAAAGAATTTCTGCACAAACTGTCAGAAACCTTCTCAGGGAAGCTCATCTGCATGAGATACCATGACGAGATCCTGAGGCCATTGTTGTGCCATTCATCCACGACAATCACATTATGTTGCAGTATGATAATGCCCGGCCCCATGTTGCAAGGATCTATACACAATTCCTGGAAGCTGAAAACATCCCAGTTCTTGCATGGCCAGCATACTCACCGGACATGTCACCCATTGAGCATGTTTGGAATGCTCTGAATCGGCGTATACAACAGCGTATTCCTGGTCCTGCCAACTTCGCATAGCTATTGAAGAGAAGTAGACCAATATTCCACAGGCCACAATCAAAAACCTGATCAACTCTATGCAAAAGAGATGTGTTGCATTGCAGGTAGCAAATGGTGGTCACAGCAGATACTGACTGGTGTATCGATACCCAGTTTTTTCATCTTTTCTGTTTACATATTGTAAGAAAACCCAGAATTTCCAAGACTTTTTCGAACAATATTTTGTATATTTTACCCAAATGAAACCGTCAATTAAGCGCTCTCCCTGTGTGGCCATCTTGTTTGCACAAAAGGAGACAGCGGGACTTGGTCGTTGAGTGTCGAACTAAAATCGGACACTCGACTTCTCGAACACCGGTCAAACTATACGAATGCCCGCTTCCTTTTCCCGAACAGCTAGGAGACCGCTGTTCAGTAGTTTGGTTCCCACGAACCAGGAGGTTCCATTCGTGCATTAGTTAGTTTTTGTAACTTGTCGAAATA
>OW240916.1:222744210-222877276 GCA_933207985.1 Pelobates cultripes
AAGTCAGTAATGCTCAAACTTGACCGATCAACTGATTTGATATCCACATAGGCTGGAATGTGTACATTGCCTATCCTTGGGAGGAATGATGGTTAATTATGGGAATATTTGTCCATATTAATGTATAACCTCTAGAATATTGAAAAAATAAAATAAAAAATACATTGAAATTGGGTCTCCTGCAGCAAACCACTAAATCCTGATCCTCCAAAAGCGACATCAGCTTCAGTAAGAGACTGCTTGGGATATCTTGGCCAAATGGTAAACTCCGACTTTCTTTCTGCAAAGGACTTGAGGATGTGTGCATGACGTCATCCACGAATATACTCCCATAAATACTCATTAAAAAATTAATGGAATGTACTGACATGCTCTGCATATCTGCATGGCTTCAGCTCATATAAGTGATTGGAAGCTGCTTGTAGTTTGTTTACTCATCTAAGCAAGTGGTTTTTGAAATAATTTTTAGGTGAATAGGAAGCCATTTCTGTTCGTACTAAGCATGCATTAGCAGGTTCTATTCATTTATATAGGGAAATGTTTCTCATTTGTGCATGGCACAATATTGTTTTCAAGAAAACCTGTGTTAAATAAAAGAACCCTCCCCAAAAAACCCAAACACACCTTTGCATTAAGCATCATACCTATGTTATTTACTTGATGCTCTACCAGATGACCCTTTACAGCAGTGGTTCTTAACTTTTGATTTGAACCTGTAAAATGGGTTCCTATTTATTAGGTCCCCTATGTTGGGTACATGTTAATCAGATCTTAGACGTTTGCCAACAATAAATGGTTTCCTAAAGCAGCACTACCTTCTCTAGGATAAGGGAAACCCCTTGGGCACTGAGAAGTGTAATGAATGTGTTACACCCACTTTAATTTTGTAGATATTGCGTTCCAGCTGAAGAATGAGATGCGGGTCTCAAAAAAGTAAAGAACCACTGCAATAAAGCAAACAAGACCAATTTTAAAATGTTAACGAAGGGAGAAAAATATAAGACTATAAAAATATCACTTGCTGTATTACTTGTTTTAATGCACAGCACTCTTTATGAAATCACAAGCTAGATTAGTGACTTTGTCAAGTTTCAGGCAGTTAAGGCAATTTAAGAAGTCCTTCAGACCTCAAGTGTACAAGATACCAATTTAGGAAGAAAACACACTTTAACTGCTTACAAATGAATAACTCATTACCATTTAGAATGAAATGCCTGTTACAAGCATGATGCACTAATGTTACGTCATGTACATAGTACATGTTAAGTATTTAAATAAAAGCTAACCATATAGTTATGCAAATATACAGTACAAATTCACAAAAAGAAAACCATGTACAATCCGAGGTAACATTACACACCACATAGTTAAAATACATAGAAATCAGTCATATTTCTTTCGAGAAACAATATTTTAGATTTAACTCAAATGACAAATTTCCACTAAAATGTAACCCCAAAATATTATTGACCGACATTCTGTTTAATCACTGTTACCTGAAATATTTAAAAAAATATTATATTTTATATACACACACATTTTTCTCTGTCCACATATATACACACACATATACATACATAATTTACTCATATACATATATGTGCATATGTATATATAACATGGCTTTAAGTATCCTTAGAAATAGCATACAATTAATAATGGAAGGAATTTATGACCCCAATTGTGTAGTCTTACAGCAGCTGAGTATCACACTAGGCTTATAGCATTGAACGAAAAACAGATACACAAAAAAAACAACAACAAAAAAAAAAACAACAAAAGAATAAACCACAACTAACCATTACTGTGCCAGGTAATATTTAAGTAAAAAAACAATAAAGAATTCTAACCATAGTTGAGGTCTCCAAGTGTGCTTTTTGGTAACAAACAAGGGGAATATCACAAGGGCTACAAGTTTAGAGTAAACAAAGTAAGAGAAAAGAAACATGGTATTCAACTACACTCTTGATTTGTGTAGCAAATCACACACTGGTGGCAGGTAGCATTCTTGTATACCAAGCCCTGTGATGCTCAGCTAATTATCACAGAGCTACAAGCTACTTGATTATCTAAACTTGCAGCCCTAGAAAACGCTATGTACATCAATCTGTAGGAAGCATTGTGTGTTAAATTAAAAAACAAAACAAAAACAAAACAATGCTATACCCAGTATTAATGTAACAATTTAAGGGAAAAAAAAAAACACAATTACATTTCCCCCCCCATTTTAACTTTTGTCAATACACTAATTGAGCCTAGTTCCATCTTTAGAAAGAATTTTCGCTATAGAACAACACTTTGATTAGACAGCAGTGGTTTCCACATTGACCTCAGTTGTATTAAAAAAACACCCACACCATTTAGCTTTCTTTCAAAACTGGCCAATGAAATTGTGATCCTGCCAGCAGGATAACAGTGCAACGTATATTAAGTTCTACTTGTAGTAAAAAAAAAAAAAAAAAAAATGTTGTAGCAGATGTTCCAGGTTTATCAGTCTGTATATTCAGCCACAATTGAAAGGAGAACAGTGATATCATCTGGTTTACCACCTGCAAAAAACAAATGCATCGTGATATTAATAAAAGTACTTTTTTTCAAATAACTATTCTATTAATCCAAAGCACACACTGCTTATATACTGCAGCAGACATTTTAATATTTCTAAAAGAACACCCTGTACCTGGAGTAAACTAGTATATTACCATTTTCGTGGACAGAAAAATTAAAAATTAAAAAAGGTATATTTTATAATCCAAGTACTCCACGCAAACAATGGGCACGGCACTGGAGCAATAATTCAGATCACAGGAAAGTAGTTTAAATCTTGGTAAACACAGGCCAGACCATGTAAATGCAGTTCTTCAGACACAGTTCGCAGGCTGTGATATAGCCTGTGGCTAGTCTTAGATCTCAATTTACAGGAAGTGTTTAGGAATGTTGTGTAGGTCACATGAAGGGAGGTGTGACTAGGGCTTTATAACCAAAGTAATCTACCTCCTAAATGGCAGAGAACTGAGCATTGAGACTGCAAGGGCATGATCTATACATGAAAACTGCTTGATTAAGCTAAAGTTGTTTTGGTGACTATAGTGTCCCTTTAATCATTTAACTAGTGGATGTGAATTCCACTAGCCTTTTCTCCATAACTTCTATATACATTGCAGATCAGAGCTGCCAGATATACTGCTAACACTGCAGCTCAAACCTGAATTACAAAGGTTTTTCCCTCTTCATAATGACTGATCCTTTCACGAGAGTCTACCAGACTTCTTAAACTGTGCGGATAATGAGCGTAACTTTTTTCTTCAATCTGTGTGTGGCTCAACCGTAGTGAAGCTAAATCAATGGAATCGATTTGGAATTCTGTGAATACACACAGGTGTTTCCTCACTAAATGGCAGTGAATTGAAAACAAAATTGCAAAAATAGACAACCTAATTCTGCTGTAGTCACAGCTTGGTTATTTTAACCTAAAAAAATGCATTTCACAAGAATTCACAATTTAGTAAATAAACCCCATACTTTAAAATACTTTGGGCTGAAAATAAGTTAATAGTATCTACAACCAAGGGATGGAATTGAGGTGCTTTTTATTTCCCTTCGGACTGCTTTAAAACAAAGTCACTTACTCAACAGTCTCTTAGCACCATAGCTAGAGAAATGTACTCACCTCTAACATTCAATCCATAGTCACATGCAAATTGTGCAAAAGGTGACATGTAATTTGGATCATATGCCAGGTCGTGTGCTTGCTCTGCAATGCTTCGTGCCGCCTGCTGTATACTTTCATAATTTGCATTCTAAAACAAAATACATATGTGTAAAAAAAAAATTTAAAAAAATGTAAAAACAATTATGCAAACAGACTGCCAAACAGCACAAATACACACACATATAGATGTGACCATAGTGTATTACATTTTGAAACATTCAATGTTTGTGGTTATTTCTGTAGGAAGGTGTAGTGAGTGAACATAGAAGCTAGGTTAAAAAAAAATAAAAAATTATATATATATATATATATATATATATATATATATATATATATATATATATAATGAAAATACAGCCAAACACCAAGTCTACTTACTACAATCTATAAAGGGACACTATTGGCACCCAGACCACGTCATCTCACTGAAATGGTCTGGGTGTAATGTCCCTGTTCCCTTAACCCTGCAATGTAAAACTTTGCAGCAATTCTTAACACTATAGTGTTCCAATTGGCTCAACAAAGGTAACACTAATCAGTTCACGTCAGATTAAATTTGCAACTCAACTGTTTTAAAACTGATTAAGCACATTTCTATAGATTTGGTCAATTTTAACAGTAAACCAGACAGCAAGCAAATGAGCAAGGCAATTTTCTTTAAAAATTCTTTATTTTTCTTGTGCAAAGGAGAAAAACAATCTGCTTGTAGCACCCCGACAGGGTTGACAAGCAATGCATTTACTTACAGGAATAAACAGTGTCATGGCATGAGATAGTCACACACATTTTTATAACCAAAAAATAAACAGGCTGATTTGTAATTCACTTGTACATTATAGAGAAAGCTCGATAGGTATGTTGGGCATTTCAAGTGAACTGAAGCATGTTGGCATTTTAGCTACACGATTGATGTATAGTACGCTATTTCTTCTGGATGGGTTTACACGTTTAGTTAGTTAAGTACGGAGTGCCACCTAGGGTAGACGTGTTTGTGCGGGGAATGTGTCATCGACCCGGTGGTGCAGGTTTAAGGAGGGTTTTTATGCCTCCCATAGGAACTGTTATAGTTAAAATACACGTTTTGTTAGTTCCCTGGAGTCTCCCCATAGGCGTGTGTCTACTTGTGGTGTAGGCCACTGTAGGTATACCGGTCTACGTGGGCATTCCTGTGCTGAGTCAGGCAGGGTATGTTAAGCTCGAGTATTTGGCCCAAAGGGCCGGGAGTCAAACATGAGAAGCTTGATATGATCGATTGTTGGCATGGGCTCAAGGTGATATTAGTTATAGGCGGTGTGGTCACCTTGTTGGGATCGGCTAGGGGGTCGTGACCCTTACATGAGGTCTATCACCTGTGCTCATGACTGCTTGGGTTACCACCGCTTGTGGTATGTCCAAAGAGGGCTGAGGCTATGCTCTTTTGAGCGGGTAAAGTAAGTTGCCCCCATTTGGGCTATTCCCTTAGAGAGGTTGCAATCTACGGTGCGGAAAGTGAAAAACATAACTGAAATACAGAAATAAAATATACGTGCTGAACATTGTTAAACTTGTACATATTATAACAGTAAGGATATTAACTGCCTTTTCTGGTTTGTCTGGAGTTAGGTATCCAGGCGAGCCTCCGTTTGGCCTCGCGGGACGAAGTGGACCACATGGCTTGGGTCCCAGGTTGGGGTCGTACGTGTAGTCTCTGGGGGCAGTGTAGGTAGTCCCAAAGCTTGCAAGAAGACGGGAGCCTTAGTGATGTTGGAGAGCCGGCAGACTATTCCTTGGTGCTTCACTATGAGGGACCTTGGAGAGTCCCAGTTGTAAGCCACTCCAGAGTCTTTCAGCTGGTTTGTCACTGCCTTGAGGGATCTGCGCCATTGGAGTGTGGACCTAGTGAGGTCGTGATAGAATATGAGTTGAAAATTCTCAAATGAGTATGGGTCTTGTCTCGGATTGCTGTCATGACATGTCCCTTATCTTGAAAGTAGGAGCAGCGCACCACTACATCACTTGTCACGTTCGGGGGTGCATTAGGGGACTTTGGGAGGTGATATGTCCCGTCAAGGGCTATCTTCTTTGCCTGTGGCTGGGGTAGTATAGTCGCAAACAGCCGTCTTAGGTAGAGAGGTAGTTCTTCTAAAGGGATATCATCAGGTATGCCGCGAATCTTAATATGTTGTCGTCTGTAGCGGTCTTCCATGGCAGTCATTTGTGTGCTAAGTGCCTGTTGAGAGGCCTTATGGTGTCTTGCATCGCAGACACGTCCTTGCGTATGTCCAGAATGTCCTCTTCTGAGGCATGGACCCTGTCAGTTACTGCCTGAACCTCCTCTATCACTGCATTGTCTGATTCCAGCCACTTTCTGATTTCTAGCATGAAGGTTTGAATGTCCTGCTTGATAGCCAGCTCGGGCCCTCCCTGGGTCAGCAAGGGTGCTGTAGTCACTGTGAGCTCTGCTCCAGTGGTGAGCTGTGGTGGTGGGGCTGCTGGTTCTGCGGGGCTTGGTGCAGGGGATACCTCCTTGTTCTTTGCGGTCGCCATTTTGTGTTGCGGTTGTTGCTGCAGGAGCGTTCCGATGTCTCTCGTGTCGGACACCACGGCTGCTGCAGGTCTCTGGGATCGATGTCCCATGGTGTTCCCACTGTCTGTGGGGTCAGTGCGTGCGGTTTGGTCTGCCAGAATGGGTCTCCCTCCAGAGATCTGCCGAGGAGGTACTCAAGTCTGGAGATGGAGGGCGCGTGGTAGGCCTCAGACCTGCGTTTCGGTCCCTTCGTCCGTGGGGAGTGGAAGAAGGGCATCGGTCTATGTAGCAGGGTATCTAGGCGTGTTGTCACTGTGTGCCGCTGTGTAGTTGCTTATTTTCTCGTTTTTATATTGATTTTTGTGCCGTTCTTGCTGGAGCTCAGCGAGATGGCGTCTGCTCTGCTCGAGTGCTGGCTCCGCCCTCCTCCCCCGCAAGGCAAATATTTACCACACATTTTAGTACAAGGACCATGCTGGTCATTACGCTATAATATGCCTGTGGCTGCCATTTAGGTTTTCACATAGAAAGTGAAAGCCCATTCCAGAGACTTAGGAGTTTTACAGCTAGGGCATACCATGCATACACGGACTGCACAATATCTTGCACAGGTCATGGGAAACTGATTTTATACCAGAGCAATAAAACTCACAGTAAGGCATCTTTAAACTACAATAAATATGTTTAAAAATCAGTCTGTTTAAATACGACACATTGTTCTTATTCTTAATTACATACATTGTTATTAGTAAGTCACTTGAAAACTCAGAACAGCCCCGCCTCTGGCCACACCCCTAAAACTAAAGAGTCTCTATCTATTTGAAATGTTGGAAGGTATGCTATAAACAACACCTCACCCCCTAAAAAAATAAATAAAAAAAAATTAAAATACATATGCCTCGTCACAATAAATGTAATTGCCAAGTACTTGCCTAAACAATCAACATATGTTAAAGCAGGGGTTCTCAATGTTAGTCATCAGGACCCCCTACCAGTCCAGGGTTTAGGGATTACCTGGGTGTGTCTAAGGTGTTTAAAAAAAAAAAAAAAAAAACACACCTTAGAGTCTAAGGTGTTTTTTTCCATTTTTTCTTAACACCTGAGACACACCCAGGTAATCCCCAAATCCTGGACTGGTAGGGGGTCCTGAGGACTGGGTTGAGAACCCCTGTGTTAAAGGAACACTATTGTGTAATACAAACATCATCTATTCCTGACACTATAGTTGTAAAAGTGACGTTAAGGTCCCCAACCCCCCTGTCATAGGAGTAAATGGTGAGTTTACTTGTCGCTGCTGGCTGAAAAGGCAGTGTTTACATGAAAGCCTGCAAGACAGGCTGTAGACACCAGAACAACTACATGAAACTATAGTTGTTCTGGTGATTATAATGTCCCTTCAAATAAAATTAGGTAATTTATGACAATAATCCATTAACAACTAAACAAAACGCTAAGATCTGTAAAAAAGGATTAAAACACACGCAAAGACTAGTTTTGGGGTAGTATCTATAGTCACTTCCTAGATTTTATTTCATTCAAGACCACAGTGAGCCAGAAATATGGACAACTGCGTAAGGTTAGATCTATGCATCTGATTTACTGGTGGAGTGAGCACATGCACAGACAATAATGCAACCCATTTTAATATACCTTTAACTTCTTTAACTCCTGAAGAATCATGTAATCTGGCATATTGTCAAAAAGTCCATCAGTAGCAGTCAAAATAATATCGCCCAGTTGCACATCAAATGTACTACTGTCAGCAGCATCGGGACTAAAGAAAAAAGAAAGTAAACCAAGTTCACTGAAAATACAAAAGGCTTTTTTTGTAGTCATTTAATATCAAATAGTCTGCACAGCTTTTTTTTTTTTTTTAGTCCAGCTCAAAGTGAGTTAGCACACAGGGAAAACAAGTTTTACAGATACATTATCTAAAAGCAGCAAGCAAAAGAATAGGTATAATCGAATATAATCAGGGCTTTAACATTTGCTATTGTGTGTCAAAGTTCAGTGTAATATTCAGATCCCTTGTGAATGTGTATCATATGCCAGTATCTACTGCTCATCTACTATTTAAAATTGTTTTTTTTTTTTGTTTGTTTTTTTACAAAAGGCACATCCTATGAGAAAACTCATTTCCATACACTCCCACCAAGCAGCTTGCTGCCAAGTATTTTCTTAAAGTAGCACTGTCATTGTCAGGGGACTTTGCGTGAATTCCAAAGACCTCTGACAGTGATATTACTGCTAGGTATTGCGTAGCGGCAGGCAAAGGCGAATTTTACTTACCTAAACCTATCCCTCGCGGGCGCAGCCATCCTCTTCCAGTGGGTCCTCTTCTACCCCTGGAGATTCAACTGCCAAGAGCCACCGACAATGCTGTATTCTCGTGCATGCACAAGAGGACATCATAAAGTTCTTTTGAAGATTCCGCAAGACCCTTCTTAGACAGAGCTAATTATTTATCTGCAGCCATCACTGGTGACGCAGGGGGATTGACACTTCTTGATGGTGGTATTTCCACTAAGTGTCTAGAATTGTTAAGTGGAGGAAAAATACTGAAAAATCCCTTCTTTGACTCAGTAAATCTCTTGACTGTCAATATGTGTATTTCATAAAGATTATAAAGTGCAGCTGTAAAAATAAACTCAGCAGACACACTCCACCCCCTCAACACCAGCTTTGCACCATTAGGTTCTTTAATTCCTTTTTTTGCTTCAGTAACAGCCATATGTAATGCCTGCAATGGTCTCAAGGAGAGGTTAATCCATTGGCGTTCTATTGTCGAATGACAACTCTCAGAACCCATGTGTTCATAAAACACTGCGGTGAGGGGATTTGTTCAGCATTGACATTTTATGGCAAAATAGAATTATGACTGGCTTGTTCACTTTTTTGGTCTGGACACAGCTCACTGCAGAACATGTGAAGTCTGGGTATTTAATTTCATGCATGTTTTAAATAATCATGAGATGATTGAAACTAACAGTGAGGGATAAATTGTTTATGCTATTAAACTCTGCTTGTCAGGAATCCATGACATACGATCAGTCCCTATATACTAGCATGAGAAGCTCCTGACTAGAGCGTCTAACTGGTATGGGAGGCGTCTGCAGACTGCTGCAGACAGACCCACAAGTGGATTCTGTTGATCTTTTAATTTATATTTCTTTTAAAGAAAAAGAAATGGAATTGGGCAACTCTGGCAAGTTCCTATGCAAATGTTTATGTTGGTATATTACTAGTAACTTCAGAGTAAACTCTATAAACTGATACTAGGCATGATGTTGAAAGACAAATAAAAATAAAAACTAAAGTTATGAAAAATAAAAGGCATTATGTATGAGGTAAATATCAGGGGACAGAAGTATTTTTTGGGAAAGAGAGACCACCAAAAGGGGGAGGGAGAGTACAGAACAACAGAACAGGTAAGCTACGCTAGAAGGAGGGAGCAGCGCAAGAACAAAATATTTAAATCTCTTGATTTTAATTTAATGGCACAAGCCCTTTCCAAATACGGTTACTCACACAGCTATCTTCACTGTAATCTATATGGATGGTCACAAACTGCCATGCCATTGATTTAACTAGTTTGTCCTCTAAGTGATACCCATCCCTGTCTTCAAGGCACACCCAAATATGCAGGTTTTGTGGCTTGCCTCACCCAGTGAACGCAGGCAGTATCTAAAAAGTTGGCTATACACACACCAACAATGACATGTTTTAATAGATGCAGGAACCCCGCATTTAGCTTTTCCTTGATTAGTGGTCTGGGGAATAGTTGATTATTTTTAAGGCTGACATTCCACGCATAATCTTGTATCTCAGTTTAGCTCTACATCCTATGAGCTCCAACTCATGCACCCAGGGTTTTCTAGAATATTTAGTATAGCTTAAGGAACAGTAACTACGAGTAGTTCTTGATTTTAAATGTACTGGCGACCACTGATATGCATGTCTGTTTACAAGCTTTTGATGACAGTGGGTTGTCTCTGTGCCATCACGTGTTTATATACACAAAGATTAGCGCCAATCAAAGAATAGTTTCTTCGGTGCATATAACCACATAATACAATGCTGGATCCAAATAATGACACATACAGCTGAGGGGAAAAACAAAACAATTTAGTTGCACCCTAGGTGCCAAGACTGTCAAAGAAAGTCTTACATACATAGATAACCAATGCCCCAATCAAGTAAACAGAGGCACATGTACCTGTCACTGAGAACAACACCCTCTGCTTCTGGAGGTGCTATAGACAGTTGGAACGGAGTGTTGAAATAATGCTGCTGTTCATCTGATCGGTGAACAACTTCACCTGCTCGAACCACAAGAAAACCAGAATCACCTAAATTTGCTGTGTGTAAACGATGACTTGTTCTGTCCAAAACCACTAGACAAGCAGTGCTGCTTCCTTAAAAAAAGACAGGAAAAGAAAGTATAAGTTAACACCAAGGCAGAGTGTGCAAACAATACACACACACACACATATATATCTATATCGAATGACAATTCTATTCTATAAACAAAAGCTGGAAATTACATAATTTTAAAACACAAAATTGTTTTACCCCACCAGCTTACGACAGAACTGAAGAGTTCACCTGCGCTGCTGAAAACACACGTTAACCATTTAGAAAAATTATAAATTATAAACCATTCAGCAATATTAGGGCATTGCTTTACAAACTTAAGATTTTAGCAAAGAACCTACCAAAACATTGTGGGAGTTGTAGTTCTACCACATCTGGGGATGTAACGATTGGGCAGCCCTGCTGTAGAGTTGGGAATGCAAACCTATATCCCCAACACTACAGTGTCCTAGTGCCGGAGTAGTTTAGCAAAGAGGAGCATTGGGGACTGATGCGCAGGCAAGGTGAACATGCATCCAAAGGTTTCTCATAGGAAAGCATTGAATTCAGCACTTTCTTTTGAGCTGCATCTGGTCTCATTGTAGAGAAAGCACCTCTAGTGGCTGTGAGGAAGACAACCGTTAGAGGTGTGTAAAGGACCACTCTAGGCACCCAGACCACTTCAGCTTAATGAAGTGGTCTGGGTGCCAGGTCCAGCTAGGGTTAACCCATTTTTAAATAAACATAGCAGTTTCAGAGAAACTGCTATGTTTATCAATGGGTTAAGCCTTCCCCTATTTCCTCTAGTGGCTGTTTCATTGACAGCCACTAGAGGCGCTTGCGTGCTTCTCACTGTGATTTTCACAGTGAGAGCACGCCAGCGTCCATAGGAAAGCATTGATAATGCTTTCCTATGTGACCGGCTGAATGCGCGCGCAGCTCTTGCCGCGCGTGCGCATTCAGCCGGCGGGGCGTAACGGAGGCGGAGAGGAGGAGGAGAGCTCTCCGCCCAGCGCTGGAAAAAGGTAAGTTTTTACCCCTTTCCTCCTTCCAGAGCCGGGCGGGAGGGGGTCCCTGAGGGTGGGGGCACCCTCAGGGCACTATAGTGCCAGGAAAACAAGTATGTTTTCCTGGCACTATAGTGGTCCTTTAACTGCAATGTTTTACACATTGCATGGAAAAAATTACACGGCCACTGCACATAAATCACTTTATTGAGATGAAGTGGCCTGGATGACTTTAGTGGACTGTTAAATTGACACCGTAAGCACACCAAAACATACCTTAATCAAGTAGTTTTTGCCCAAAGATTCTCCCAATTTTTTCTGGCAAAGTAATATTTTGGCTATGCTTACATTCGTCTGAAAATATGTCTTTAGTGGCCGTCATGACTGACAGACATTAGAAGTGCTTCCTCATTTTTGAAGATTTTAAGGTTTTCTTAAAAAGGCATCTATTGCTTCTCTTAGATAGGAACTGAATTTAATGCTCCTCTAGAATCTCTGGATTGGTGGAGCGCAATCATTTCCAGACATACTCCCTGTAAGTTCAATGTCAATGGATTGAACAGAATGTCAGAGTTAATGGCTTCACTGGAGGCAAATCGGCTGCAGAAAAGACATGATCCCAGCACTGGATTAAAGGCAAGTTTACCAGCTGTTACCAATAACTAAGACATACACAAACATTAGCTACTTTATTACAGCTAGACACATTTACATCCCATCCTACAGTTCAACACACTTTCTATTTTTTTATTTTTTTTCATTGAAGAAATGCTTTTATTCACATCAGTTTGCACACATTTGCAGTTGGAAATGCTAACATATTACAGCATAGACTGGTATACAATAGTATTACAGTAGTACAATGCATTAAGGTTAATCGCAACTGCAATAATATGGTTGCAGAACGTAAAAATAACACATCAATAGAAGTAAACTACGAAGATCGCATCAAGCTTACTGATCTTTTCCCTCTTGCACTCCAATGAGTGGGGGCAGTAGGTTCCCTTCTGTATTATGAATAGATTCCACCTAAAAACCCATGGGTATATATACACATTTATTAAAGCCCCTTTGCAATAAAGTTATAAAATAAGCTTCCCTTCACTGAGTGCATGAAAACACTGAGGGGAAAAAAAAAAAAAAACCTTTATATAATGCCAGGACTCTGTCACATATTATACCATATATCAATAAGGAGGTCTCACATACAAGTGCAGGATTACTTTGGAACATGATCAGGAACAGGTTGTGTACATTTATATGGAAAACCCAGTATAAATAACACAGAACATTTAATGATCATCTCCTAGCCTAAGAAAGCAATAAAATTGTCTCTGAAGCATCAACACTTTAGTGGTGAGTGACCTTTCAAATTACATTTGGAACATCTACTCCACCACAAGATTTCTGATTTGCAGATATAATTCAGCCCAATGTCACCTTCTGGATTGGTGAACTAGTTTATATTACAGGGAATTGATCGTTTCAAAGTAAAATACTTCCATTAGTTGTGGATGGGCAAAAAAGACCAGGAGGTTTTTGGTCAATTAAATACTGGTCTTTGCCACAGCACAGAGCAAAGCATATGTTCTGTTTAACTTAACATATTCAGTAAAGTCAAATAAAACCTATTTACCTACAAATACTATACTAGGCAATGTATTACCTTGCTTCTTGCATACCTGAACAAAGGGCCGGCCAAAACTATTAGGCTGTGACTGTACATATTTTGTTTGTTTGATTTTGGTACTTTTATTCCCTTATCATGCTCAATGTTTCACATGGGTCTGCAGGTTCATCTGGCCTAGGTACTGATACACTCCCAATCCTACCATGCATTTCTCTACTCACCTGAGCATTTAGGTGACCCAGTTTTGCATACAAATATGCATTTCTATCAATCCCACTTCATTGTAATTTATGATTTTCTATATAGTGCTTCCCTGTGCCTGTTTAAGCTCATATCAAGTCTCCGTTTGTCCCTAACTTAGCCTTCCACATGTTAGAGGAAGAGGTGGGCAATCACTGAGTTCTCTTACTCAACTCCCCCCTTTCCCCCACCTCGATATTTTCTGCTTAATTATTCCACAAAGTGACAGCATAGCATGACACCATACTTAATCACTTGCAGCCATGCTTATTAAGGTATTCCATACCCTGCTCACCTCCTGAGCAATAGGTATGCTATTCCCACACTAGGTAAGTTTTCCACAATACCCCCGCCTTATCCACTCACTCAATATTCAAGTGAGTGTTCTGTTAACCTACAGTTTTAAGGCGGGCTCTACTAAACCACACACAAACATCTGCGTATACACGTGGTCCTTACTTTACGACCTACCGGTTTTACGACTGCTCGCACTTTCGACCAGATCTCTAGCGTGGCGATTCAAGGGAATCCCCACGTTAGAGAGCTAGTCTATGTTCGGGGGAACAGTTTCACTGTTCACTAAACAGCAATTTCAAAGAACGGAAGAGTTTTTAAAACTTTTTTTTTTTTAAACACCTACACTAGACAAAAATAATGGGGGCTTAGTTACATTGTATAAGCCTGCCACAACACTAATGTATGCAATTCATTGTTTCTGTTTCTCTTGTTTTCGCTCTACTTTTCTCTACTAGAGTAGAGTGAATATTTACTGACAGGGAGCCAACACTAAGGAATGCTGTCACAATTTGTAGGTATATACAGCAGCGATGATTTCTACATTTAAAGGAACACTATAGAAACCTGTATTAATTTCCTTACATTTTCGTATGTTGCAATTTACCCAATAAAACAAATTAAAATAAAAAAACTGTATTCCTAATGCTACAGTGCACCTGTCTATGTACAGGTGTCCCCCCCACCATGCCTAATAAAAATGTATTTAAAAAAAATAAAAAATAAAAAAATAAAAAAGAGCTTTACTTTTTCCAGCTGCTCACCTCTCGTCATGATGGAAGCATTCGACTCCTGTGACTTTGGTTCAATCCAGCGTGGATTGGCAGAGAGCATCGGCTGACCACTCTCAGCCAATCAGCAGCGCCTCTACCTGACTGCTGCAGGGATTTGAGATCGGAGTTGGAGGCTCACACTGGGGTCGAGAACTATTTAACCCCTGTAAGAAGGTGCCCGGGGGCCTCCTGACACTATAACAACTTCATTCAGATGAAGTTGATATGGTGCTTACATTGGCCCTTTAACTATAGATCATTACTTTCTTGAAAAATGAATGTAGTGCTTACCTAATAAAGGTACTTTGTTCTGAAGCAGTTCACAGTAACTTGAGGTGAGTATTCCCACTGGGTTGGTTGGCACAAATCTTCCTTCTTTGACCAAACGCTCACAAGTCCGCATAAGGGTCTCTGAGAACTGAGAAGGGTCAACGCCATAATCTCTCCATCCTCCGACACCATCAGCCACACCTGAAAGTAGTAACACGTATGTTCAAAAAAGATGCACACGATAAAACCTAGTAAAACAGATGTACTGTCCTCAATTCTTAAAAAATACATTTCTATAAAGACGCAACATATCAGCTCAAGGGTTATTTATATATACTTATCTTGTTTTCTGCATTATAGCCAACCTCTTTAGACATGTTCTGTCTTGACTGCTATGTAAAGACAGTGATCAGACAGAACTGAACTTTTGGGACAACTTTCAGAGGGCAGCCCAGGGAGACATACTAGTATAATACCACATAACTGGTTGTCTTGCCCCCATTCATGTCCGTGCTATACACTGCAGGCCACGCCTTGCTCATCAGTTATGTTTAACAATCAAATTCAGTGTTATGAGATGCTGTGCATCCCTCAATGTTGCAGGCAGCTAGAGAGCTCTGGACAACTTTGAAAAGTCACATAGACCTTGCACAGCTACATTCCCTTTGCTTATTTCCTATTTGTAGGCTCACATAGGTGAATAGAAACCCTAAATTCTGGGCAGCATCCCACTTGTATTGGCTACAATACATTCCGGCAGGTACCAGTTTTAGTACAGACTGAAATCTGAAAAGCTGGGTATTGCTACAATAGCAGCAAACATGAGCATTATATTCATTTTGCTATTTTTACAATGTGATGGGTAATAGAGTACTGATTGCAGAAAGAAATGATAGGTTATTGGGACTGAAAGTTTATTTTTCATTTAGAATTATGCTATTTTCATTCTCTTACTATGATCAGCACTTGAAAAGCAGAATAAGTAATGATTCCCATAAAGAATAAACATTGCGCTCTGATTGTATCTCAATCAGCTTCCAAAACGGAAACTGGTTGGCATTTCAAACAGAATTGAAGGACTATCAGCCAAAGTGCTGCTCTGCAGAAGATTAAATAAAAATATTGGGGTGGGGGTGGCGGAGAGACTGTATTTAACATATTGATATTACAACGAAAGGACAGATAGGAGTTCTATATTAAATAAGGGAGGGAGCATATTTACAGAAAAAGAAAAAAGTTAACTGTTCGTGCTATATTGTAAAAGAGTACCCAAGGTTTTAAAGTGTACCCTTACAAACACTTAAAACACAATAGTGAAAAAAAGAAGAAAAAAACCAAAGGTACAAAGCAGTGTGAATCACCAAAGTGACAAAGAATAATAAATATATACCAACTGGGTATGTAGAATATCACCAGAGATATTCGAAAATGCAAATTATATAGTGCGGGTTGCTGTTGCTTGCCGGTATGTCGGTAGAGGAACCGCCAGTGAATTGTGGCTTATCGGCAATGAATCGTGGCACAGCGGTTCGCTGCGCTTCATCACCTGCGTTAGCAGAGCAGTAGATGGACAAAATACTTATTATGCAATAGTGCCGCACTTTCGGCAATGCTGCGGTGCTCATACCACAAAGCGATTCGTTAGCAGCAAAGCGTCGAAGTAGGCAGCAGATAAACCGGCTCGTGTCGGTGTCAAAGCCTAAAGCGTCGTTTGGGAGATTAGTGTAGTAATGATGAGAATGAGTAATTCTTATATTCAATATTGAGTTGAGCAAATATTTCAGTAAGTAAATTACCAAAGACGAAATAGCGAGTTTTGAACAGTTAAGCCGGTAGTTGCTGCTGAATTAATATATATTGTCTTCAATAATAAGCTCAGTAGTATCGTACTAATATATAATAGAGATGAAGAGTATCAACATTGGAGATGTTATCAATGATATATATATATATTTTTTAATACTTATATTGTGTATCATTGATAACATCTCCAATGTTGATACTCTTCATCTCTATGGTGATTATTGTATTATATGTGTAATTTTGGTCCTTTGCTAAACTGTTGTGGAACCAATATATCAGTGGGGAGAGTGTTTTCAGCTGTAACTGCTAGTAACATTCAAGAATCGCTGTTTCACATCGGGTCCGTGAAACCACAGTGGAACGCACGCCGACACCGGCGAATGATTTATCAATCCAATGGTGGATATAAAAGAGGATTCTCATTCTCATCAGTACTACATATCCCTGAGGAAGTCCCAAGACGGACGAAACGCGTTGGAACTTTTTATTTTATTTTAATTGTTTATCTGTACTCTTCATTTTTTGCAGCTGTCTGAAATCCTGTGCTGCTATTGGATCAGCTATTGCATGTGGATACCACCTGGTGTGGAGACACCTGGTTTTAACTTGCAACATTGTAAGTGCAACTTATTTATAATAAATTGTTACATTTTGTCCCATCTACACTATCTATTTTTCTCTTTACTTGGAGTGAATGAGACGATCTACTATAAGATCATCGCTGGAGGTTCTCCATATTGCTACAGTTCCCTATTTATTGTGGGAGATACGCCTGATTTCACCTAATTTTGTGAGTTCTCTACCATTTTGCTTCTATTTAGAAGTAACAATATTACACTATATAGTTTTTATGTATTGTCAGATATATCTCTGAGACAGAATATTTCTACATACCCAGTTGGTATATATTTATTATTCTTTGTCACTTTGGTGATTCACAATGCTTTGTACCTTTGGTTTTTTTCTTCTTTTTTTCACTCAGGGAGCATATTTAGCCAGGACAGTTCCATTAAAAAGGGAAACCAACATAATATAAACAAACATTTATACGTTGTCCACATTTGATTCCTAGAGATTTTCAGACAGGGGTTAAATATAAAAGGAATACTAACAGTATCCAGACAACTGAACCTCAATTAAGTGGTCTGGGTGCAGAAGCCCTTTGTTTTTTTCAAAGAAACTGCTATGATTACATATGGGTTAATCCAGCCTCTAGTGGCTGTCTCATTGACAGCCGCTTGAGGCGCTTCTCACTGTGAAAAATCACAGTGAGAAAACGCTGACGTCCATAGGAAAGCATTGAGTAATGCTTTCCTATGGACTAATTGAATGCGCACGGCTCTTGCCGCGCATGCAGTGCTGACATCGGAGAAGGGAGGAATTTTCTCCCGGCGCTGGAGAAAGGTAAGTGATTAACCCCTTCCTCCCCCTTCAGCCCAGCGGGAGTGGGACCCAAAGACCCTATAGTGCCAGGAAAACGAGTTTGTTTTCCTGGCACTATAGTGGTCCTTTAAGGCAATTAAAACTCACCTTTTCTACTAGTGAAGGGATGGTCCTGGTTTTTGTAATTCATAAGCAAGTACTATAATAAACTAAACGTGAGAGCTTGTAGCAGAGTACTTGCTTATGAATTACAAAAACCAGGACCATCACTTCCCCAGTAGAAAAGGTGAGTTTTAATTGCCTTAAATCCTTTACCTGCTGGTCTTACAACAGCCTCCCGGGCTGATGTCACATAGACTGATGATCTCACCCCAACAAATGATTCCCAATATGGAACACTGCTAGAGCTGTCTCAACCGCTCCAGATGGTTATGTAAGTTTGTTTTTTGTATCTTGAATGGCTGTGATTTTTTCCACCCCTTTATACTGTGCCTATAAATTTTTAGAGAAAAATAAAATTCTATTTAGGATATACAAACAAAAAAATATCCAAAACAGAGCCAGCATTTAACACTTTGGTAGTCTTCTTCGTGTGCATTCAAGAGGAACAATTTCCATAGCTAGCAGCCCTCCACCAAATATGGGAATACCGAGTTTTAAGGAGTCTTATTTAGAAAAACCTCACATCACTAAATAGATCAGCATTCAAAAAGAAGAATTCAACACTATATGTGAACTACACTTCTTAAGCGACCCCAACTTATGACAGTCTGACAGGCTGAATTAAATAAATTAGCTTTCATGGTCTTTAAAATATATGTAGCCAAAATTGACCACTTGTTATCACTGTCCTATCAGCATCAGACATTGTATGCATCTGTGTCAGTCTCTTTAAAGGGACACTACAGCTTAATGTAGTGGTTCTGGTGTCTACAGCCTGACCCCGCAGGTTTTTCAGTGTAAATGCTGCCTTTTCACTCAAACGACCACTAGAGGAGCTTCCTAGTCCAGTGCTTCGCAGTGTGCAGTACATACATCAGCTTGTTATTCAGAAGTACCACACATGTGGCAGGTCAAAAAAAATAAAAATAAAAAAAATAAAAATCAATTACCATTAGAAAAAAATACTTCTAATTAACAGAACTAATGGCTTATGGCTTGTAGAAAATAATGTTATTCATTTGATCAAAATTTACAAACACATTGACCCCCCCTTGTCCAGATGTCCTCCAAGTCTGCCTTTGGAGAAGAGAATTTCCCTTGACCGGTTTGTGAACCCTGTAATCTGATAGTAACCTGGTGCCAGACTCAACACTGCCTAGGGATTAATCAGATTCAACCCAAAAATAGATAAATCTTTTCACATTAGTTCCCTTAAACTATTACAGCAAACACAAAGGTATTCTGCCATTTTATTTTATATTTTTAACATAGTTTGTGCAATGTCTAACAAAAGGAATATATGGGACATGGACTGGCATTTGAGTGGTTATTTACTGTTCAAAGAATGGTGACACTACATATTGAATTGAGAAATCTAAACCAAAACAGTTAAAAGCAGCACTCAAATCGCCATGCCCACTTTAGATCAGGGGTTCTCAACCCAGTCCTCAGGACCCCCTACCAGTCCAGGATTTGGGGATTACCTGGGTGTGTCTCAGGTATTTAGAAAAAGGGGAAAAAAAACACCTTAGACTCTAATGTTTTTTTCTAAACACCTTAGACACACCCAGGTAATCCCTAAACCCTGGACTGGTAGGGGGTCCTGAGGACTAACGTTGAGAACCCCTGCTTTAGATGGTCTGAAAAGGTACCTGGGTCCTTCCAGTCACAGATTCTCCTTTCGCTCTTTTCCAGCAACACCTGGATAGCCCTGCTACAGAGCTAAACAGGGCTATCTGGTTACGTATATTGACTACAGGGCTAAGCACGGCAATGCAAATCAGCACTCCGTGTCTGAAAGTACAAGCTGAGAACCATTATAATTACAGGTTTTATGTGATTTTACTTGCATACTTTGTGTGGTTATACTTTTATAATGGTGAATGATAATTGCCCTGATTTTGTACTTTTACATAGGAGTGTAATTTAAATAAACTATCCATCTAATTTTTTTATTCTAATTTTTATTGAGGCATATAGCTTAAAATCACAGGATTGTACAGTACTGACGTGATTTTTCAGACAAACCATGAGTAGACAGGCTTCATAGTACAATTCAGTAGCTAAGCATCAATTGCACAGGCTAAGTGATGTATCTAGCAACTCAGGATATTACATTGTCACTTACAGGTGATAGAGGCCTCATTTCATGGTAAGTGGAAGTAAAATAAAAGTGACCACGATTGTATATGTTACTAAACATAGGATCTCAATAACAGAAAACAAGAGATAGCTTAACGTGTTTTACAAAACCACTGGCTATCACAAGAGATAACGAACTAGGAATAGGAACATGAGTAGGCAAAATAAACACAAAGCTTGGTTCAGTGTCTAGGCATTACATGAACCAAGTGCTGCCTCTCTCCCCAGAGTCTGCTCCTAAGGAGTGTACCCCAGCTAGACTCACATATGTCTTAGAATGATGATTAGTGAGTGGTGAGAGACCTGTGAGATAACAGGAATTAAACACGAAGATAAGAGTGACAGGCTTATGCTAATCTTCTTGCAGGGTAAGTAGACTGCTACTGGGTAAGTGACAGATACCATAACAGATGCTAAACTAACAGGAAAATAAAAGAAGAAAGAATATTCATGCTAAACATGTGACACAGGGGCAAGCTTGTACCGCTGAGGCCCTATGCATGTATACACTTTGCAAAGAAGGGTGACAGCTGCTGCAAGAGCAGTGTCTTGGCCTCTGGTAGATATGCCAGCTCACAGGGGGATGCAGTCAGCCAATGCCTTGACTTGGTTAGTATTCCAGTCGGTCTAAGAGGGCCGCACAGCGGAGCCCGGGTGAGGCACCCTTCCAGCCCCCGACCCGTTTGAGAACCGGTTCCACTTTTCAACTGACCCGGTATCTTCTCAAGCCCAAGCGCCTTCGGAAGTGTTGGGGCTTGTCTGGCTTTACTCCGCCGCCCCTTCCCTCCATCACAGCAGACCAAGAGTCAGATGCCATGTGCTGCTTTCGGCTATTCAGCTTTCCCCAAAATAGGTCGAAGAGTGCCTCCAGTTTTTCTGCAGAGGATAGAGGTGAGCTTGATGGATTAGATGTTTTTGGCGCCAAGACCCGGGCCACCCATTCATGAGCATCATCCATCTTGTTTTATGTGAGGTTCAGCTTTGCACCTGGGATGTGGTAAAAGAGGCAGCTTTAATATGCAGAACCGCACAGATCTGGCCAAGCGGAGACCGGGATAACCCCCACCGGTCCAAAAGGGGAGAAGCGCGACCCAAACAGTAGACACGTCTTCAAGGCGAGTGATCGGCCACGTCCCTCGCCTCGGTATAGACAACAGGCCACAGGGATTCTCTGGGTCTCGTAAGTATGTGGACGTGCCAAGTGAGTCAGTCCAGTGGGTGCATAAGTTCTCTTTGTACAACCTTATATATTTGTAGTCACCAGGTGTGCAAAATTATTTGCTTTTTAAGCTTAAATTGTGGTCTGAACAGAGGAGCTCCCCTGGCCCACACCCCCCTAATATTTTTTTCAATTTGTATTATTGATTGCTTATAGTTTGTTGGCATACCCTTTGTTATATTTACAGTTTTCCCATTCACTCACATTTGGGTTGCTGACGATTTTTATTTTATTTATTATAACGGTCTGACAGTTCTTTCAGAATTAACAGATGGAGAGACAATTTCCCAGTTTTGTTTATTACAATCTAAATTTAATCTCCCCCCACAGGGAGATATTCATCTATCTGAGAATTAAATCCTTTTTAAATGGTGAAGCCTTAGCAAGGCCAACCCCGATACACCAGTTTCTGGCTCAACACTTAAGTAATAAAATGTTTTTCATGTTCATTAGATTTGTTAACACTCAGCAGCATAAAGAAAAAGGCCCAGCAATGATAAAATGGGAACAAGAACTTCATTTCGTTTGTGCTTGCGAAGATTAGATACAGGGCTTTCTTTTAGTAAAAAGAATTATACACAGTGTAACCATACTAGAGGTATATTACAAACGTATTTACCGCTGGTACATGGTCCCATCTAGTCTTTCACGAATGGATTCTTATGTATCTCCTGATTGCTGGTGCTGTGGCAAAGTTCAGGGTACATTTTCACATATCTGGTGGCAGTGTGAAGAGCTGTTCAGAACAAAAGAGACTCAATCTAGATTGCTAAATCTCACTTTTAACAGGGAAGTCAAATTGACAGCACCCATGCTATTATTCTATATAGGCTTCCCCCTTGGCAATAATAATGCAAAAACCCTTATGATTCATATTTGTATGGCCACGAAATTAATTGCTAGAAACTGGAGGAAAATAGACCCTCTGAGCTGTACCGAAATAAGCTTACAAGTGAATTTCCATTATAGAATGGAAAAAGGGTTCCTCCCAGACAGATTGTCCTCTGACAAATATGAAGAGGTGTGGCTTTCCTGGCATAAATTTAACACATCTTATGGTCATTAGACACAACCCCCTGCCACAAGTATGCTAGAAATGTGTTGGTAGGTTATTAGTTGGGAAACATAGGTTTGATTTTGTATGATTTGGTTAGAAGACCACCTTGGTTTCTATAAACAGAAAGCGAACTATGGACCTAGTAGTTTGTAATAATTTATATATTTACTGCCTTTGCCCTTTCTATAATGAATACAGTATGCACAACAATATGTAAAGCTGTAACCTGTGAAAGATAAAGAAATTCTAAATAAATAAAAAAATATTTTTTTTAATACGTGTGTATTATATATACATACACACACACACACATTAATTCTTTGTTTTTACTATACACTATTAAAGGGACAATATGCATCAAATCCACATCCTCTTAATATTAACCTGACAATGTAAAAAACTGCCATTTCTGAGAAATAGCAATGTTTACATTTATCAGAGAAAACGCTTCTAGGGGCTGTCAGACTGACAGCCACCAGAGGTATTTCCTAATTTAACGTTCAGTATTATAAGACAAACTCTCTGAAATATTTGAATTATTTG
This sequence comes from Pelobates cultripes, assembly GCA_933207985.1. Classification (NCBI taxonomy): domain Eukaryota; kingdom Metazoa; phylum Chordata; class Amphibia; order Anura; family Pelobatidae; genus Pelobates; species Pelobates cultripes. The sequence goes on from OW240916.1 coordinate 222,767,305, forward strand.
ATTGGGGGAGTGTGGAGAAAACCAAAAGGGCACACTATGTCTCCGTTACTTCTTTATCGGGGTTATTCACTAAAATAAGAATTCAAAGTGAACTTAAAATTTTAGTTCAAAGTAGCGGATTTAGAAGAATTCTCTAAGACAACTATACTACAATTTCAGCTACTTTGTAGCAAGTGGGGATCAGTAAACTTAAAAAAGCATTACAATACATATATTAATGTTTAAGGGGACACTATAGTCACCAGAACAACTACCGCTTATTGAATTTGTTCTGGTGTGTAGAATCATTACCTTCAAGCCTTTTGCCGTAAACACTGTCTTTTCAGAGAAAATGCAGTGTTTACATTACAGCCTAGTGATAACTTCACTTGCCACTCCTCAGATGGCTGCTAGAGATCCTTCCTGTGTCATGGCTGCCTAAAATGCATCCAAACATTCAGTATCTCCTCCCTCTGCATGCATACTCTGAACTTTCCTCATAGAGATCCATTGATTCAATTCATCTCTATGAGGAGATGCTGATTGGCCAGGGCTGTGTTTGAATCATACTAGCACTGCCCCTGATCTGCCTCTTTGTCAGTCTCAGCCAATCCTATGCGGAAGCATTGTGATTGGATCAGGCTACCACTTCTGATGATGGTAGCAGACTTTTTTTTTTTTAGGCAACAATTTATGGATGCATGAGGGGCTCAGGGGGGCTAGATGGTGGTTTTAACACTATAGGGTCATGAATACAGGTTTGTGTTCCTGACCCTATAGTGATCCTTTAATGTAACAGTACTCCTTAAGAAAAACCCTACAGATTAGAAGCTAGCAGCAACATCTTTAGAAAATATGGCTTTCTTGATACTGTGGTTAGACAAGTTCTAAAGAATGGCAGATCAGGACTGTATTGGCCTGACAAAGGATACTGTATTTCCCTACAATACTGCAGAACTATTCTTGCGTTATCTAGCTATGGATATTTACATATGCCCATTTCCAAAAAAACATGAGAAGAAAATGTTGACGTATCCCTACTGGTTCAATGCTGCATGTTTTGCAATACCATACAAGAATGGGGTTTGCTTTTCCTGGAAAAAAATCAGAAGGAGAAGAATTCCCCAACCAGATGCCTAAAAATAAAATGTAACTTTACTTTACTGAGCTAGTTACCTTTCCCATGCACCACTCCAAAACAGGAGATGTACGACTATCTCAAACAAACTGTATGAAACCTATTGCAGCAGTATGATTATGGGTCATCAAAAAGCAGCACACAACTGATTAACAAGACACTTGGAATGGTACATTTAAGAGTGATGGGGAACGAATGTGCCATGCAGAAGACATAGTAGCAGTAAACCTTTCAGAGGGTTAACTTCACGTACTACAATAACTTTATTAGGACTATCAAACATTTTTCTGAATTTCAAGAGGATTAATGACTAAATGTATAAATAGTTTATACTTCGGGCAGACAAACACTGGCTATGTGTGCTGCATTTGCAAAGAAATCTTCAATGACAAGGCAGCAGTCACACTGTTGCATAAAGCATGAAATTACTCTGTGTGCAAGAACATTATGTAACTCACTATGTTTAGATTATTAGGCACATTACCATGCCAAAAAGAGAATACCACAGTAGAACATGGTACTTCAAACCTTTGTACTGTAAAATTATAAAATTAGAACTACCATATTCAATAAATACTACTACTGATAAAATATAAAGAAGTGTGTCTATATAAATACATAATTCTAAAAATAACGAAATTAATTAAGTTTTTAAAAGTGGCACTGTAATGGCTGAATCTTTTTTTTTTTTTTTTTAACTCATACACTTTATTGTCCTCCCAATCACCCCCAAATGCCTCTAGGTCCCCTATTTCACAACTTATTTTTTCTACTGCCTAATTTCTTCACCGGATTTAATGTCCTAGGCGCCTCCATCTTTGTGTTCCAGGATGACGTTTACTGCATGCCTTCATTTGCCCACACTAGCTTGCGCTGTGAAATTCCTGTGCATGTCTACTTGTAGACTTGAGCGTTTGCTTCTTTGCGAATTCCTCCAAAAGACGAATAGAAATCACTTCCAATGAACAAAGCCGAACTGTAGTTCTTCATGTGATGGTTTATCTTATTACAAGGATGGAGCTACTGGCCAGCGGCTCCCTCCTTTTAAAAAAAATATTAGTGGGGATGAGGGGAGCTGTGCTCCAAACCTTCTAAATCCCCCATGCCCCCTCACTCTAAATAGGACTACCAGATTAGTAAAAGAGGTTTAATTCTCCTTCCTGCCCCTACTCACTATGCCACGAGTAGAGGGATGTCTACTAAATAGGCAGTGGCTGCTCACGGTTGAAAAAAATAAATAAAAAAATCCTGGTTCCCAACAGGCAACAATTTATTCAGCACCATGTGGTTCCTGGGTGAATCCTGAGCAAGCGGCTCCCATGTGGCCTGTCTTAAATGGTTGACAGTGACGCTGCTACACAGCTTGTGGTTGAGACTCTGGTGCAGATCTAACAGGAAGGCCCTTACAGAGCATTCTTGAGGCGAACAAAGCAATCCACCCTGACAGCTCCAATGGAAATACTCTATCACGGAGCCTCGACTTGGAGACTCCGATCCAGATGTGGATTTATGCAGGCTCAGCGATACGCTTGCGTCCCAAGGGCCCGAGAAAACCCATCACTTTTTTTTTTTTTACACAGTTTATACGAAAAGCGATACACAGCTACAGGTACAGGAGAACTGAAACACTCCATGGCACCCACGGAGGATTTTATCATCCAGTAAACCTATCTGGACTCTGGATGTATGTTAGGGGCATAGGCTGAATGGGCTGCAGTTCTTCAGTTACCTCTTTTAGCACTAAGCTCTAGCTTCGCTGTACTTAGCCTCCCTTTCTCAGCTTGCTTCTTTTGAGCACCTATTTCAACTATATCATGCACCCTCCGTCTGCCTTAGCAACTAGTAGAGACCAGTCTATAAGCTCTTGGTGGAATTATGACCTTAAGTTTTACAGAAGTTAAACTAGCATGTTAACTATTACATATAAGCACCCCCAACTACCATGTCTTGTATTTCTTTAGTGATTAACAGTTCAGTTAATACCTTGTACTTAGCATGTTCATTACACTTAATTATAAAATTGTGCTACATCATAGAACTGCCACACAATGTACTATGACTTAATATAGATTATATCATGCAACTATTTCTATGCCACTTGTTATTCTTGTACCTGTTGTTGTGGCAGTGCAACAAAAGTAACTCAAGCACAGTGAAAATAAATAATTTTTAAAAACTGCAAGTGGGGGCTATTAAACTAAAGGGGGACACGTTTCCACTGCTCCAGAGTCCAGTGGTGGCATGCTTTACACCACTCAATCCACCACTTGGCATTGTATTTGGTCGTGTGAGGCTCTCTAAAAAGGCAGTGTTTACATTAGAAAGCCTGCAGGGACATACTACACACACCAAAAACACTACATTAAACTGTAATCGTTCTGGGGACTATAGTGTCCCTTTAATTAAGGGGTGTGTCCCAATACTTGTGTTCATATAGTGTATGCCACCAAAAGATCAATAATTAAACAAGCCCTAACAGTCTGCTATAAAGTTTCATTACACTGTTTTATTACTGTTATATCACAAACTCTTATCCCAGTCACATCGATCAAGTCTTAATTATGTTGGAGTACAAGTCTGGTAATGCAATGCAGCTTGCTGGATACTAAATTGTGATATTTGTGTAAAGCAGATGCCAGTAACTAATTAGCAGTAGATAGGAGGTGCTTTGTTTCAAGTCATACAAACTGGTGAATGTTTTTTATTTTTCTAAGGTATAAGCTCTGGGATCAAGACTTACACTCCCAATCCTCCAGGGTACAGACGTCTCATAGAAGCATAAGTAGCCAACAACAGATCAGTATTTAAAGTACTTTACACACCCAGTAAATGAACTCTATAAACAGTGAATTTCTCCAATTCGAACAGTATGATTAATATGAAGCTGCTAACTCCATAGCCAGAGGGTCAGACAAAGAATATCGAACAAATTCAAACAAGACACACCATGTGTTTAAACAGTGATACAGTAACACATGAAATCAATCACAGGTCAATGGTTACTCCAAGTAATTTAAGGACACGGCATGCCGCAATTCCCTTAGAGCAATGGCTTCTTGCAGATATGTATAACCATATACATGGGCATATTTACAAACATTACTAAGGGCAAACTGCTATTGCAAAAAAAACAAAAAATGATGGACAAAATTACATTTTCTGACAACAGCACAAAAAAACATTCACAGCAACAAACATTGGGGTGCTAAACACACAAGCTAGGAACATGTTCTTTCTAGAGATATGTAGCCAGTTTAGGGGATTATTTCTGTCAAGCAAAAACAAAACTCACATTTGATACAACAATTACATAAAGACAGTGTTAGCTAAAAGTTGTCCAATTGTAGGTTATTAGCTATGTAAATTTACAGCATGTTAACCTCAGAGCTGCTGGAGAAAACTGGTGCTCTGTGGACCCCAAATAAATTGTCAAATTGTGCTAAAACAGTCTGACAACTTACTATGCATCTGCCACTATAACAACTACAATGGCCTGAAGTTGTTTCAGAGTTTCATTCAGCAGTTAATTGTTTTTCTGCAAAAATCTAAGTTTGTATAAACAACTTGAATGAATAATCTTAAACTAGTTAATGGTATGGACAGGAAAATTCTATCAGACATTGTACTTTCATTACTTTGGTGCAGGTAATATACATATTTAAAGGGACACTATAGGCACCCAGGCTTCTTCATCTGAACTGAAGTGGACTGGGCACAGTCTCTCTGTCGTCCTTAGTCTTGCAATGTAAAACACTGCAGTTTTAGAGAAACTGCAATGTTTACATTGCATGGTTAAGACTGCCTCTAGTGGCAGTCTACTAGATTTGACATTGACTGGTAAAAGGATACTGGACGTCCTCACGCTCGGCACATCAGAGAAAATCCTATAGGAAAGCAATGAGGCAATGTGTGCATTAGGTTCCCTCTCCCCATTGGACAACATTCTCTGGAGTCAAGTAAATGAAACCCTTTATATCCTGGGGTTGGGGGACACACCAAGGGCACTATAGTGTTAGGAATATTGCTTTTTATTGCGAAGACTAATTTTCCATTAAAGGGTAAACTGTATGACTGCAATCAATTCAAATAGTTATTTTGCAAAAAAATCTTCCAAGGTTAAAAATCTGAAGGTATGAGATAAAGATTAATGAACATTAAATAACCTTCTGACAACCTTCAAAATGTGAAAGTACAATAGCCTTGTTATTTTCCAAGAATTAAGTTAAAGATTAGTAAACAATGCGTGTTGCCAATACCAAGGCACATGACACATATCAACATATCAAGCTAATTTAGACAGCTGAAGGGTAAAACTGCAGACAGAAGTTTAATTGAAGAAAAAAAAAAAAAAATGAATAAGGTTCAGAATGGTTTGGATTAGAGGCTTCATAGGCTTGGGCCAGACCTTAGGTCTACAAATAAAATTACATTTGATTAATTTGTGTTTCAAGTATCATGTACATCAGGGCTTGACAAATTTGCTTTCAATCTAGGAGCCAGCTAAAAAAGTTAGGAGCTAGTTTTTTTCCAACGATAGAAATACAATTCTTAAAAGGGACACTATACTCGCCAGAACTACTACAACTTAAAGGGACACTATAGTACCCTGAGGGTGCCCCACCCTTAGGGTCCCCCTTCAGCTACTCACCCTTTTCCCCCGCCGGGCTCCTTTACCTCTCCTCCCCCGCCGACGTCAGCATCCTTGTCTGACGTCACCAGCGCACATTCAAAGTGTCCGTAGGAAAGCATTTTTCAATGCTTTCCTATGGACACTCTGCGTGATTGAGGCATAATATGCCTCAATCATTGCCGATGCGCCTCTAGAGGCTGGCTTAACCCCAGATGTAAACATAGCAGTTTCTCAGAAACTGCTATGTTTACATCAGGCAGGGTTAACCCTCGAGGGACCTGACACCCAGACCACTTCATTGAGCTGAAGTGGTCTGGGTGACTATAGTGTCCCTTTAATGTAGTGGTCTGGTGTCTATAGATTGTCCCTGCAGGCTTTTCAAAGAAAAGACAGTGTTTACATTGCTATCTAGTAACACCTTTAGAAGCCGTCAAACAGCCACTAAAGTGTCTCCTACCTACATTCAGCGTCTTCACGCTTTGCATAGAGCTGCTGAACGTTCCCCATAGAGATGATTGATTTATTGAATATCTATGAGGAGATGCTGATTGGTAATTAATAATCTTAGCTATGGAGGCTGGCCAGCTGCAGCGAGACCAGCATAGCGTTGGAAAAAAGGTGAGTAAGAACACCATTCCCATGCAATCAGAGGGGCTGGTGACCTAAACGCACACACACACCCAGACAGATGACAACACACACACCCAGACAGACCCCGCCACACACACCTCCCGGCGTGCAAGGGTAAGGGTGGACAGCTCTGCTTAACCCCTTAAGGACACATGACATGTGTGACATGTCATGATTCCCTATAATTCCAGAAGTTAGGTCCTTAAAGGGTTAAAGGGGCAGGCTGGAGGGCTGGCTCTGAGGGAGGCAGACGGCCGCGCCGGCTTTAGGTCCAGCTTTGCTCAGTGTGGGTGGGCGGCAAGCTGTCAGTCTTTAAATGCTGCCCTTCAAGTTTGCAATTTCCCTGTGGGAGGATGGAGGGAACAGGCCAACCAATCCCAGACGCCACAGTGACCTGGCGCCTGGGATTTGTCGAGCCCTGATGTACATAAAAGACAGTATGACCTCAGTCTGCAACTAGATTTTGCAGCAAGCCTTATATAAAACCACATCTCAGACACATTTATAAACTGGAAATTTAAAGCATGTAAAATCCATTTTCACATGCCCACTGAGGCACAGAAAATAAAAATCCACTGAAAGAATTTCTAATAATTATAATTACAAATCTTTGAAAATTATTTACAAGTCTGATTTAAAGAGTAAAGTTAAATCCCTGGTTAGAAAAACACCATATTTTGCGTGGTTCTATTAACAAAATGTATGTTTGTATGTTCAAAGAACACCATAAAAAATAAATAAAAAAAAAGATAGAAATCTGATTTACTTAGAAGGGAAAAAAGTACATAATAATCTGTCCATTATGACCTTCAAGTTAACCAGATCGAACAGCTTCATTCAAAGTCTCAGTTCTGGAGAACAGCCAGTACACAGGGTGTTACCTTTCCACACCTTGACAGTGAGAGAACAGAAATGTATATAACACAAACATGTTGTGATAGTGAGAAATTACTTTGACATTGTTAATATAGTTTTATGTTGCTATTAAGAGTCAGAGGAGGAATGTAGAAAACCACTTGAGATTGTATTAAATATATTAATATATGAACTTCAAGATTAACTCAAAAATTACGGAGGATCTCAAAATTACTATTACACTCATAATCTACACAAAATATATCTCTGAAAAATAAGTCGATATAATGGAAAATGTATTTTCTATAACAATGCAGAGTTGTTGCTCTTGACTAACTTTTTTCTACATTCATTGCAGAATAAATGTAGAGTCTAGCCCCGTGCTCAGAAAATACAAACTCTACACAGAACACAAATTAATAACCCAATGCAATTTAAAATAGTTTCTTTTATGTTTTTTTTCCCCTTTATGGCCTATTGCTATTCAGTGAACCTTTGTAGTTTAAAAGGTAGACAAAAAACACATGATGGCAAACATCAGCAGCATCTGCTCAAATGTGCCTCAAAAGGGACTGTCATATCCTCCCTCCCTGGCCAAGTAAGAAGCAGGGAGGGGAGACCAAAAAAAAAAATAAAAAAATGCCCCTCCATTTTACACACACTTTGCATTCATTATATATACACACACACACACACACTACACACAGCGTGTTTGTGTAGTGTGTATATACACACTACATTCATTATACACACATTGCATCCACTACAGAGAAACACACATTGCATCCACTACACAAACATACACTTAATTCACCAAATACTCACTGCATCCACTACACACATTATTGAAAACAAAATTCTGACTGACATGTATATTTTGTGCATTTACCTTAATAAAAAAATATATATATTTGCAAAGAAATAAATAAACATGTTCAGTTAACAGTAGATTTGTGTAGAAATAGTTTATTTTTTCAAAATGGTAAATGTACTGAATATCAGTAAGTTATCGGCTATTGGCCTGAAAGTTCACAGATTATCGGTTCAAAAAAAAATAAAAATCAATATCGGTCGATCTCCACTTCAAACCCTTTTTTCCTTTATGATCCTTTTAAGGCATTCACCTTCATTTTCTCCCTCTTTGCCTTTCATCCCCTACCTTCCTCTGTAAATGTTCCCACACTTGCATAATCTGCCTAGATGCATGTATTTCCTCACTGTCACCTATGCCAAGGGTAGAATTGTTGAGATTTACCCTTTTTACTTTTCCCCTTATTCCAGGTGCTTCCTAATGACTGTGGGCAGTCACATTGTGCTCTGAATCTCTTGACTGGTATTGTAATGTTTTTCTTTTTTCAGTTCACTATGTTGTGATGTAATATTGAAAAGTCTTGATGAATAGTACAATATTGCAAAAGCTCAAAATGGCTGGCTGCCAGACACTGCCAAGATTGGACAAATCGCATTGCAATAAAGTAAACCATGAAAAAGCAGGCATATTTATTTATGCATATTTATATTTTTTTGACTACCCAGGTATCCAGACAATGCACAAAGTTTCAAATTGACAACAGTATTATATTCTATATATTTTTTTTTTTTAATAAAGTGTCAAATATACTTGAAGCTATCCAACTTAAGCCCCAAAAGGAATTGGATAGGCCTTCGGCAGACCTAGGTCACATGTGAAGATTTGTTTGTCAAATTACCGTATATATAATTTGCTACCCATGGTACATAAGTAGCAAATATGGTGGTATTAATAAAAAAATCTAAATAAATAATAATTGTAAGACCAAAATGAAGCCTCCATACATGCACATTTGATGTATCCCAAGCTTTACCTTATGCCACAAGACATATGTGCTCCAACATCTGTCTGTCCTAGACATTCTCTTACTATCACTATGTCAGGGGGTTCCCAACCCAGTCCTCAAGTAGCCCCTACCAGTCCAGGATTTAGGGATTACTGTGTTTCTAAAGTGTGTTTTTTTGTTTTGTTTTTTAGAAAAGAAAAACACCTTAGACACAACTGGGTTGTTTCTAAACCCTGGACTCGCCAATGAAACTGGGTCAGGGGCTTAAGCAGGGCTAATATGAAATTCTGAGTTTGTAACAATTTTGGCATGTAAATATAAAAACTTATCCCCCTTTACCATATGAGTCAAAGAATCTATGAGTCATTCAACAGTCATTCAACATTTTTGCACTTAATTGTGGAAAATTCTGATTCCAGGGAACAAAATACATTCACAAAGTACTGAGTCATCTATGTTCGCCATTCTATTGTTTGAATGCAGTCAGAACGAAGATGTTCTATAACTAAATATATTTAAATGTGAATTCTGTCTCATTAGGAAAGGGTGTGATTCTAACATGCTCCATCAGATATAGGCTGAGTATGCTCCTGGCTGGCTTGATGTTAGACAATTCTGATATCACTTTATGCACACACTCTCTGCTCGAGGAGAGATGTTCCTTTTCAGACAAAATTGGTATAATTTTTTTGTGAGGTCTGAGAGCATTTTGGGACGGGAACCCCCTAAGCGATCCACGTATTGAACAGCTGAGTTGTTGTCCATCCTCAGCACTAGGGAACAATTGTAAGCAAAGCTGCGAATCGCAAACAAACCGGCAATCAATTCGAGACAATTGATGTGCAGTGCACGTTTTGATGGGGACCAACGACCTCCTTTAAAGAGATCCGAACATGACGCACCTCGGCCCAGAATTGTGGCATCTGACTCTAGGATATAATCTGGTATAGAGGCGTAGAGCAGTCCGATTATGCGAGCTAAGTCACGAAGCTGGATAATTGATGAGGCTAGAATTTTCCTGATGTCTTTTTTAAAGTTCTTGATCTTGACCGAAAAGAGTTGTAGGACCGCCAAAACGAAATCTATTTGAAATCCGAGGAATTGATCAAGAACCCCAAGTTCTGTAATAGGGCCGTGGTCACAGCTGTATGAAGGCGTAGAGTGTCTAGGTCCTGAGCCCTAAGGAGGATATCGTCCAGATATATGATGGCGCGAATCTCCTGTGAGCGTAGTAAAGCCATGACCGGTTTCATCAGCTTAATGAAACACCAAAGTGCGGAAGAGAGTCCGAAGGGGAGGAATGTGACCTGCCATAAATCTTGATGCCATCTGAACTGTAGGAAACTGCATTGGGCCGGTGTTATAGGTACTGTGAGATATGCATCTTTCAAGTCGAAACGGGAGAACCAGTCTCCCTCACAGAGTAGGTCTCGCAAGAGATGGATACCCTCCATTTTAAAATGCTGGTAAACAATAAAATTGTTTAGGTCTTTCAGATTGATAACTGGTTGAAAGTCTCCCGACTGTTTCTGGACCAGAAACCTGTTGCTTATGAATCTGTGAGGGGACAGAACGTTCTATAGTACCCTTGGCAACAAGGTTGTTTAGCGCGGTCTCTATGGTCGCATTGTCCTCCTGAGACATGAGGATGGTTTGCAAAATCTACATGGAAACCTGATACGGTTTGAAGGATCCATGGATCTCGAGTTAATAGAAACCACGGTTGAAAAAAAAAAAAAAGGGTTAACCGGCCTGCAATAGGAACTTGGGAATAAGGAAAGTCGATTGCCTGTAGCAGTGCGGCGGCGGAGGGAAGCAGAGCCACATCCTCTGATGGATCCTCTAGAGGGAAAAAAAATGTTCGTGGTAGAAACGGGTATTGCCCGAATTCCATGCGTCTGATGGTCGAGGCCTGTAGCCAGTCGTTCGGCCCCTATAGCGACCAGCTCTCCCAGAAAAACGCTGGATTCTAAACACCCTGAGAAGGGACAATTGTGCCTTATTGAGGGAGGTAAACACGGATACGTATTTATTCAGGTCACGTATGAACCTGTCCCCAAATAACAGTCCGTAAGCCTCTGAACATAGTTCTTTGGCGCCTAGTTCTGCCAGTTTGACATCAATTTTATATAACACTGCTTTACGCCGTTCAATTGAAATACCTACATTGGCGTTGACCAACAGGCATAACACTCTTTGTGCGTCAGCGATTATAAAAATCTGGATAAGCAGGCCCGCAATATCCATCAGCTTCTCTTGTGTGGCTTTTAAGCCTATTCCGATGCCTTTACAGAGATCTTTACCCATTTAGTTAGAAAGGTAACCAGGAGTGGGTGAAGTTCAGGGGTGACATCCCTCAATTTGGCCCTATCCTCCTTTTCTATTGGTTTACAAACCGTAATCTGCAGTATTTGGAAATGTGATCAGGGGGTGTCCACTCAGCTGAACGAGGGTGTCTGATACAGCGAGGGTCAAAAAGAGGACAACCATTGGTATCCAGTAGGATATCGTCCTTAGTATTGTTCATAGGATCAGTTTTTTTAGAGTAGGAGGAAAGTCTCCGTAACATAGTCTGAAAAGGAAGGGTCTCCTGGGAGATCCTCATCTGGATACGCACCATATTTGTCCATCACTTGTAGGTGATAGCCAGAGGTTGAACCCTTTAACGGGTCAAATTCTTTATTGAAAGTGGGTTTGGCATGAGACAATTTAGCAGTCTTTGGGGCTTTGCCTTTGTCAGCAGAAGCACTGTCAACCTTCCAAGGGCGCTTACATGGGGCTTCGTCATGGTCAGAGACCCTGGAATATAAATATATATACATACATATATACATACACAAACAAACACACACACACACACCAGTTAAACACATAATGAACCATTTCATAAACTCCTCCACAGTTACCAAATTAAAAAAAAAAAAATCGCTTATTAGAGTATTTTGCATTAGTCGTAATAATGATCTGCCTGCAGGGCATACCTGCAAATGCATGTTTATATATACACACACACAAACACACAAAAGTAGGTTACAAATAGCTGCTTTTTTGAAGTGGTGGGTAGGCAAATTTGTGTAATGATTGCTGGCAAATGGATAATCTCTACGGACAGTGTAAAAATAATCATTGCAGCTAGTTAGTGTAGTTGAGGGGCAAAAAATGTTGTGTACATTTGATAGATATATAAGTGTTAGGCCTGGCTAATTAAAGAATTTACATTTTGAGCCCTTTTGTTGAATGTTTTTGGTCATGGTTTACAAGCACAATTTTTTTTCATTATGGTCTAAACTTCTAGCACAGCCATATTTTCATATAAAATGCTGAGCAATTTAAAACCTAACTGTTGACCCTTCCAAGGAAAGGCAATGAACAGGCTATCAATGAAGAATCCAGTCCTGTTGTCAGCAGCTTTTGAATGCTACAAAGTTTCAAGAACCAGCATAAAATGTTTGTGACCTTGAGCATGTTGCAATAAAATATGTCTGCAGCTCTACATGCAAATAAAATGAGTCACATTATTATTATAGCGCTAGTTAATGTGCCTGTGAGGTAGAATTTTATATTTTTGAGATAAAAATAAATATATAACTATTAAAGACTTTAGATTACATGGCAGATTTTCCCCCCTTAACTTCAGCATATCTGCATTATGACTTTGAGAATGTTTTTGTTGAGCTTAAAAATATAAGGCAGTGAACAAATAACTTTAGAAAAAAGGACAATTAAAATGTGAAAATCACTAATAAAATAAAAATAAAAAAAACAATGTACCAACACCTCCCCTCATCCGATACAAAAAAACATAACATTTACAAATTGTATCTTAAGTCTTCCGGTAAGATTGCATTTAAAAAGTGGAAAAAAAAAAAGTTCTATACTTTGTAAAACAAGCAGCCTTCATTTCCCCAATAAAAATAATAGCAAAACAAATTTAATGTCATGTGCGAGCACGCAACACACAAAAAAATAAAAAATAAGACAAAAACACAGATAGAAAGGCTGATTTGATGACAAGAGAGGTGAAGCTAGGTTATGGTTCGGAATATTTGCAAAGCCAGGACAGTGCACAAAATACAAACAAAAATCACAAGCCCAAAAACTGGCAGTTAGCCCCTCTGGTCCAACCACAAGATGCAACAACAAATATAGCATTATGCTCAACACAAGTCTATCCTGAAATATAAACTACATCCAGAATTAAAGGGACACTGCAGGCACCCAGACCATTTCAGCTCATTGAAGTAGTCTGGGTGCCAACACCCATCACCCCGCAAGTGTAACAATTGTAGTTTTTATAAACTGCAATAATTAACATGCGGGGTTAAGTCCTCCTCTAGTGGCTGTCACTAGAAGGATTTCCAGCTTCTTAGACTACTTTTGGTCATCTAAACAACACTGGACGTCTTCGCGCTATGCATGAGGACCTCCCGCGTCACCGGAATCCCCATAGGAAAGTATTGAATAATGCTTTCCTATAAGGAGGTCTAATGTGCGCGTGGCCATTGCCATGCATGCGCATTAGGGCTTCCCGGCCAGCGGACATCGGTTGGGGAGGAGCGTGGGTGGAGCCTGACCGCGCAGAGGGACATCGGCGCTGGATTCAAGTAAGTGTCTGAAGGTGTTTTAACCCCTTCAGCAACGTGGGATAGGGGGCACTCCAGGATTCTCTAGTGCCAGGAAAATGGGTTTGTTTTACTGGCACTGGAGAATCCCTTTAATAAACAACTGAAAACAAAATGATAAAAGTTAATTTACTTTACACAAACATTTTTTTATCTTATTATGTACTTTAAAAACCATCACTGATCTAAATCACAAGTTTATTGACAGATGGTGGGGGGAATCTATTAAGTTAGGATTTGTATTCCTAATGTCATAGTGTTCCTTTAAGGCTCATTCTCAATAGTTCTAAATTTGAGACATTTGTGCATTGGTCATGGACAGGACAGGTGCCAAACGTGTACTAAATGAAATTCAATGTGACTGTATTACTTGTGATTAAAGAAACACTGTAGCACTAGGAATTCACACCTGTATTACTAATGCTATAGTGCCCTATTGGCAAGTTTGTTTTATCCCCACCATCAAGTTAAACAATAAACAAAAAAAAGTTTACTTACCTTTACTCCAGCGCCAAGACTGCTTCGGGCTTCCAGCCACTCTGCCTCCCATGATGTCATCTGGCTCTCGAGACAGTGGCCAAAGTGATGTGCACGGACCGTGTGCACATCGAGGCTTTCCCATTGGAAATCACGGTAATGATTTCCTATGGACTTCCACGTCACCAGACAAATTTTTACACTGTCAGTTTAGTGGAAGCGCCTCTAGTAGCTATAATGATTACAGCCATTAGAGGTGGATTTAACACTGAAGTTTAAAAAAATTACCCTGCAATGAACTAAAAGATCCTCTCTTGAAAAAGGCTTCCAGCTGAAACACTGGGGTATGATTTTGGTATCCTCACTTTTTTTTCTGGTATGTAATCTAGTTTATATCATTTTGTTTCGTACTTTGGTGTCTGGGGCTTGGTTTTTAATTTTGTTTCTATTTTTTGTTCTTCATTTTTGTTAGTTGCATTTTGTGATAGGGTATATTTCTGTACTGTGTATACTGTAAGTCATGGTACGAATTCAATAAAGATTACTTATATTTTAGAGTGTGCTCCTTTTTGTGCTATTTACAGTGTTAAAAATAAAGAATCACTAATGTGAGAATTGCCAAGATTTAAAAGTAAATTTAAAATTTAAGGGCAAAGCAGCTGACCTTCCCCCCCCGCCCCCCCGTTTTGTAAAATGCACTGCGCATGCCTAGCACTAAAGAACACAAAGCACAGCTAAGTTCACTAAACAATGAACCAGGCTGCACATAAACCGTAAGCGTCTGCAATTTATTATGCAGTTTCAATCATGTTATGCAATTAGTAGATAGAGGATAAATAGCCCATAATTACCAACTGTAGACAGGCTGACTGGACAAAAGTCATTCCCCACACAGACCATAATATAATGATTCCAATTGGAACGTCTCATACTAGTAATGGGAAAGGTCTAAGGGGCACTTTCAAAGTATGTAACTTTTTTAGTTATATATATATATATATATATATATATATATATATATATATATATATATATATATATATATATATACACACACACACACACACACACACACACACACACACACACATATATACATATACTTAGTGCACTATCTATATACTGCCTTAAAATCTGAGGACAATATTTAACTAGACAATTCATCACTACTTAGCATTAATGCAAAGGTAATGGTGCATGGTGTACACTGAGCCTACTCTCTGATAATGTTATAACGTCAAAGAATTGCAGTTGTACAGAATTGATGCAGTCAATCTGGCATGCAGAACGCAGACAGAATTATTCACTAAAGTGAGAAGTCAAATTGAATTTAAAGGAACACTATAGTCACCAGAACAACTTACGCTTAATAAAGAAGTTTTGGTGTATAGATCAAGCCCCTGCAGTCTCACTGCTCAATTCTCTGCCATTAAGGAGTTAAATCACTATGTTTAGCAGCCCTAGTCACACCTCCCTGCATGTGACTTACACAGCCTTCATAAACACTTCCCATAGAGTCATCTTATGTTTAAACTTCCTTGATTAAATATTCTATTTAATTTTTAATTTCTTATTTCCTGCTCTCTTAATGGCTTGCTAGACCCAGCAGGAGCCTTCTGTTTATGATTAAAGTTTAATTTACAGAGCAGGAGATACATTATTTTAAAGTAAGTTACATCTGATTGAAAGTGAAACCATCTGGTTCTCATGCAGGCTGTGTCAGTCACAGCCAGGGTAGGTGTGAGTAGGGCTGAATAAACAGAAACAAAAGTGGTTTAACTCCTAAATGGCAGATAATTTAGCAGTGAGGCTGCAGATGTATGATCTATACACCAAAACAGCTACATTAAGCTAAAGTTGTTTTGGTGACTGTAGTGTCCCTTTAACCCCTTAAGGACACATGACATGTGTGACATGTCGATTCCCTTTTATTCCAGAAGTTTGGTCCTTAAGGGGTTAAGGTAACAATAATTGGACTGGAAAAATACCACATCTATGATTCTAGTCCAGCTACTTTGGCCTTAAATTCGAGAATCACTTTGAATTCTGAATGTAATGATTAACTATGTCAGTTCTGTCTGCCCATTGTCAATTTTGTTCAAGTTTTGTTTGTGGATCTGTGCACACACAATTTTGGCTGAGCTCTCGGTCCTCCGAGAACAAAGAGCCAAATAGTAGATGCAGCTCTGCCCGTAACAGAACATAGCCCATTTCACTAAACACTTAAGTGTGGTATGTGTAAACAGACAACAGCCATACCATGACTGCCATCAGTTTACAGAGCTGTTCCACTCATTCTAGTTGAGGATACACTATCAAATACATTAATGTCAGCAGAAATGTATTGGGTAAGAGGCTCTCCAAATTTAGTCTTCCTGTAGCTGTATGCAGGTCGACTAAACAGTGCTTAACAAGGGAACTCCATAAAGTTAAGATTTTGTTCCAATTTTTAATGCATCATTTATACATTGCATTTGAAAAAAAATTGGTAATTTTTAAGCCACATTTTCTGTTAATTATGTAATAATACATAAAAAAGTAAAAATGTTTCTCTAGGTACTTTTAGTAATCTATAGACCAATGTATTTTTTTATGGTTTGCATAACTTAAAATAGAACGTAAATATGAAAATAAATGGATTTGTCCTTTTAAGAGAGGGCCGGGAATGGGTAGATGACCCAATGGCATCTAGCAACTCTGTATATCACAGCCTTTAATAATTTAGATCACAAAAGGCAATGTAATACTGCCTAGATACCTACAGGGTTCAGCTTATATCTGCAGGACCATTTGGCTAAAGCGCAAAAATGGCTGCTCAACAGGTTGTAAGTCCCTAAACAACTGATGGATAGCCTTTTGCATGGCAGCTGATGTGGATTGTGTTTTACAGACTGGTCAGCCAGCAGAGAGGCACAACAAGATCGAGCACCAAAATATTATTCTACCCGCACTACACCCAGGGGGTCTGCACCTGCGACACCGAGTGCCAAAGGCTCAGTTTATTCACTAAACAGTGAATTGTTAATAGCCAGTTTGCCCCACAGTAGAGGGGATTTCCAAGTCACCAATTGTTGCCTAAGATTAAGAGGAAGAAAATGCACAGTGTAACCCATAACAGCTGGCAAATGAAAAGAACACCATTAGCAAAGTTTCCCTGAATCTCCATTATGGGGATAAAGTGTGCACTTTCCTGGTCTCCTAATTCGCAGCTTAGTGAATAACCCCCACAGTGAGTGTCTCCTTGCCCTCTCTATGCTGAGCCCGGTACCAGCTCGCTCTCTCTCTCCCTGGTGGTGCCAGGCTTGGCTGGGTCCAGTCCCCCCCCGGAGCCGGTCTAGCAGGCTGGCTGGGGATGATGGGAGTAGTTGCGGTCACTCACCGAGTACGTCCGCCGTGCGGTGCCGGGCGATGAAGCAGGCGTCGTCCCCGTAGCACATGCCTTTCTTGAGGATGCCCTTCCTCGCATCCTTGCCGAAGCCGCAGCTGGCGGTGACCAGGCTGTAGTCCCGGGAGTCGGTCTGTGAGAGCCCCCCCAGCACCGCGCGGGCCACTATCCGGCCGTAGGACAGCACCGAGAACATGGCCCCGGACCGTGCGCCGCGAGGCCTCCGCTTCCCCTCCGGCTCGTCCTCCGTGTCTCCGCTTCCTCCTCTAGCCGCCTTCTTCAAGGACACCGCGGGCTGTCACCGTGCCCTCCGCCCCGGGGGCCGCCTCGCCCCTCACCGGCCGGCACCGAGCTCCTCACACACTGCGCTATCGGGCTCCCTCGGTAGCTGTGTAACGATCGCCTGCCTTCCGCGTCACTCAGAGCCGCCAATTCTGCCCGCTCCGCCGACCCTGTGCAGCCGCCATCTTTGTCACCTCAGACACATACTGTCAGTGAGGCCGGGAGGAGGGCGGGGACTGCGGCGGGGCACGTGAAGCGGCTGACGTCATCACACGCAGCAAGGATTCCCTGTCTGCACTGAGAGCCCACGTGGTGTACCGCTCTGACAACCTCCCTCCTCCCCCCTCCTCCTCCTCACTGCCAGGAACTCTGAGCCTGGGGATACACACATACTGCATTGGCAATGTATGGGCTGTGTGGCGGTGACTTACCCGGATAGTGTGCTGCGGGTTCATTTAAAGGACTACTATAGGCACCCAGACCACTTCAGCTTAATGAAGTGATCTAGGTGCCAGGTCCAGCTAGGGTTAACCCTTTTTTCTATAAACATAGCAGTTTCAGAGAAACTGCTATGTTTACTTTAGGATTAATCCAGCCTCTAGTGGCTGTGTCATCGACAGCCACTAGAGGCGCTGCCGCGCATCTCACTGTGATTTTCACAGTGAGAAGACGCCAGCGTCCATAGGAAAGCATTGAGAATGCTTTCCTATGAGACTGGCTGAATGCACGCGCGGCTCTTGCCGCGCATGCGCATTCAGCCGATGACGGAAGAAGAGGGAGGAGAATCCCAGCGCCGAGGGAGCCCGGCACTGGAAAAGAGGTAAGGGATTAACCCCCTTCTTCCCCCTTCAGCGCAGCGGGAGTGGGACCCTGAGAGTGCGGGCACCCTCAGGGCACTATAGTGCCAGGAAAACGAGTTTGTTTTCCTGGCACTATAGTGGTCCTTTAATATAGACCGCGGGGTGGGTACCATTCACAATTGTGTGAGAGGTGATATATTTGGGAACTTACAACATTTAACCTTTTTGGTTTGTTTTTTTAGACCGTTCATAAGCCCATTGGTCTCTGCAGACTCTGCGTGCCCTGGTTATCATAATGTTATGTTTTTGCATTATTTGTGTATAATCAGCTCACTGTGTAAAAAAAAAAAAAAATGTTTTTATTTAATATACCTACAGATAAACAGTATATCTTTAATTTGGCTGCGTGTGACATGGTCTTTTGAAATGTTAGAAAAGGAGGATGTTCCCAAGGTTAGTAAAGGTGGTTTGTGCAATGCATTAATATATAAGCTGAGTTAGAAGGGATATGTTGCTGACCATGGTGGCCTAAACTGCACTTCGCTGTCATTGTACACAAAACTTAAAGTTTACACGTCATGCTACACACAATTTGGTCATAGCACTTTAAATTTCATTTAAAATTACTACCAACCTGTTTCTGAAATTTAAACATGTGCTTTTGTTGTATAATTATTATTATTTTTTCCTTCTGTGGAGCTTCATTGAGTTTTTAGGCATTCTCACCTCCTTATAACGGATCCAGTGCAGCCATTAGCCTACCTTCGTGGGTATTATAGTAGTGTAACACCTACAACCAAACAATAAAGGTAACACAGGAGCGCGTGGAAAAAGAAAAACTATATTCTTTATGAAAATATTGTATATTTACAGCTTTGGGACTTGTTATGACAAGTTCATTTTAAATAAAACAAGTGAACATTTCATCTATATATGATGCTAAAACAAGTGCTAGCAAATATACACAGACATATAAAGGGTGTGGTCCATCTCCTCACTTTTTACTAGACGTGCATTTGTTGCATTCTTCCTCAAATGTATTGATTAATTTGAGGACGAATAGATTAATCCGATATAGAATCCTTTTTGAGTCGTTTGGAACCCGATCAATTGGTTTCATGAATTGAATGGAGTTTTATGTCAGTCAAATCGATTCACCAACAAGCAAATCAATCCATATCATACACTACTTCTTACTCAAGCTTATATACTCATTAAAATGCCTCATCCTGCCTAAATTTTGTTGCCAACATTTAAAAACAAAATTTCCAGGGACACTTTGCAGCACAGCTATCAATTACTACCTTGAAAATTTACCACGCCCACTGCAACAAAGCTCCGCCCACTCTGGCCAACCCACGTAATTTTATGGCAAGACAGGAGGCTTCATATTTGCTTATCTTTCTTTACTGAACCTCCCAGTAGCAAAGAAATAGTTAACAATAGTGTAAAAACAATTCAACCAATCAGAGTGTATAACAGTATTATATGATGTCATCAAACTCCTCCCACTTCCTCTTTCTTTGCTGCTTGCCTCCCAGGTGAGTCTGCTCCAGTTATATTGCCTTAGGGTTTTTGCCTTTAATGCAATATTTGAACTAATTTTCTCATTAATTTGTTAAATTTTATAGCACCCATATCTCTATTATCATTTTTAAATAATTTTCTGTGGTAATGTTTTGTTTATCAAACATTCATTTTCACTAGTTTCTCACACAATTTATTGTCAGTACACAATACCCTTACTACATATAATTATACCTAACATGTTGGTTTATTTATGTCTCTGAACAGTTTTTAAACTTTATCTCCATTGTTCCCCTTTAAAAATCGTCGGGGTTTGCCGCTATTTTATTACATTTGTGGCCGCGGTTTCCTCTCGATTATGATTCCCAATTCCCAGGAGTCCACGACTCAATTTGGCGCCCTTTCTCAGATCCCGACTTCTCGCGTCTGCAATTACCTGACACGCTTCCTCCCACCCTTTTCCTGGCGGCGGCCATCTTAAACCGCGGTTTACCTTGTTATTTATGCGCGATCGCTTCACCTCACGTGGGATCCGGTAAGTATTTTATTTACTTGTTGCTCATAGCACCCTTAAAGTGCTACCACCTTTTTCCAAATTACTCTTTGTACCTATTTGTTTTTCTTGACAGGAAAATACCTGCTGTATCTTATCATTATTAAATTATTGACTGCCCGTATGGGTGGGACCAATCTGATATGCTTCAGATAGGTTCTCTCTGTAATGGCAGAAGATGAGCTAAAACCAGTTCTGAGCGGGGACCTACTGACGGGCAGGCTATTTCAGTTGCTGTCCGTTCTCAGAATACTCTTGCGACCCGTTTTTTGCTCTCCAGTTGGTAACTATATCACACATACTACATGGACAAAGGTATTGGGACACATGACCATTACACCAACAGGTACTTTCATGACATCTAAATACATAGACATTAATATGTAGTAGGGTGGCAGAAATGCCGGGGGAGTGGGTAGCTGGGAGGTCTATACCTGACTGCAAGGCTGCACCCCTTGCAAGCACCCACTTACACTGTCCTAGTATTGCCATGGTTACACATTCCCCTACCCTCCCTCCCCCAAGTTGTACCTATGGAAAAATGATATACTTCTTTAACTTAGGCAGGACCAGCAGGTTTACAAAGGATTGAGATTTAGTCAGGCTCCTCTGCTCGCCCAGCTATGTGCATAATACTATTTACAGGCACCGCTATCTTAGAAAATTTAAGATGGCGACGCTGAGATAGAAAAAACAGAGGAACAGGTTTTCCTTCAATAAAGGTAAGAGACACCGGTCCCATGGTCCAAAAATGGTTGGGGATGCATCAGGTTAAACAGATGTGCACATCCCTAATATGCATTTATAACATCATTCTAAATGTATTTTGATTTAAATATATATGTATATTAATATCAAAATACAGTTAGAACAAATTTAAACCGGTATATAATTTTTTTGAAATGTAATTTTTTCAATTTATTTATTGATTACTTAATTATTATTAATTATTTTAAGTGTATTTTAATATAAAAAACATATAATTATATATATTAAAATACACTTTTAATAATGATTTATGTATGTGTATATAAAAGTACTTAGATCACATATATATATATAAATAGCATTTATTTGAATAATCGTGTAAAACTCTGTTATTGCAACAGATAATCCTAAACACCCCTTATTTCACAACTGTAAACCCTCTCAAACTTTTAGTCCTTTTAACACCCTAAGTAATTTAACTCTGAAATGAGCTCCTCTCTAACTTTAATCCTCTCTTTACTCTAACCACTTCTAACATTATATTTAACCCAGCATGCACTTACTCAACTGCAAAAACTCTCTGTGCTCATAGATTACAAGCAGGGATATCAGTATTTATGTGTAGTTTGTGTGTATGTATATATATATACACACATACACACACATATATATACATACACACTGCTCAAAAAAATAAAGGGACACTTAAACAACACAATGTAACTCCAAGTCAATCACACTTCTGTGAAATCAAACTGTCCACTTAGGAAACAACACTGAGTGACAATCAATTTCACATGCTGTTGTGCAAATGAGATAGACAACAGGTGGAAATTATAGGCAATTAGCAAGACACCCCCAATAAAGGAGTGGTTCTGCAGGTGGTGACCACAGACCACTTCTTAGTTCCTATGCTTCCTGGCTGATGTTTTGGTCACTTTTGAATGCTGGCGGTGCTTTCACTCTAGTGGTAGCATGAGACAGAGTCTACAACCCATACAAGTGGCTCAGGTAGGGCAGCTCATCCAGGATGGCACATCAATGCGAGCTGTGGCAAGAAGGTTTGCTGTGTCTGTCAGCATAGTGTCCAGAGCATGGAGGCACTACCCGGAGACAGGCCAGTACATCAGGAGACGTGAAGGAGGCTGTAGGAGGGCAACAACCCAGCAGCAGGACCGCTACCTCCGCCTTTGTGCAAGGAGGAACAGGAGGAGCACTGCCAGAGCCCTGCAAAATGACCTCCAGCAGGCCACAAATGTGCATGTGTCTGCTCAAACGGTCAGAAACAGACTCCATGAGTATGAGGGCCCGACGTCCACAGGTGGGGGTTGTGCTTACAGCCCAACACCGTGCAGGACGTTTGGCATTTGCCAGAGAACACCAAGACTGGCAAATTCGCCACTGGCGCCCTGTGCTCTTCACAGATGAAAGCAGGTTCACACTGAGCACATGTGACAGACATGACAGAGTCTGGAGACGCCATGGAGAACGTTCTGCTGCATGCAACATCCTCCAGCATGACCGGTTTGGCAGTGGGTCAGTAATGGTGTGGGGTGGCATTTCTTTGGGGTGCCACACAGCCCTCCATGTGCTCGCCAGTGGTAGCCTGACTGCCATTAGGTAACGAGATGAGATCCTCAGACCCCTTGTGAGACCATATGCTGGTGCGGTTGGCCCTGGGTTCCTCCTATTGCAAGACAATGCTAGACCTCATGTGGCTGGAGTGTGTCAGCAGTTCATGCAAGACGAAGGCATTGATGCTATGGACTGGTCCGCCCGTTCCCCAGACCTGAATCCAATTGAGCACATCTGGGACATCATGTCTCGCTCCATCAACCAACGTCACGTTGCACCACAGACTGTCCAGGAGTTGTCAGATGCTTTAGTCCAGGTTTGGGAGGAGATCCCTCAGAAGACCATCCGCCACCTCATCAAAGTTGGATCAGCCTGTAGTGTGTTTTTCCACTTTAATTTTGAGTGTGACTCCAAATCCAGATCTCCATTTTTTTATTTTTGTGTGATTTTGTTGTCAGCACATTCAACTATGTAAAGAACAAAGTATTTCAGAAGAATATTTAATTAATTCAGATCTAGGATGTGTTATTTTTGTGTTCCCTATTTTTCTAAGCAGTGTGTGTATGTAATATATATATATATATAAATATACATACACATTTTTAAAATATTGTTATGCCTGCAATGTCCAGTTAGCATATTTATTAAATTTAATTTATTAAGGGGGGGGGGGGAAGGGTGTGTGTGTGTGTGTGTGTTGTAGTAGGGGCGTCTACAGGCACCTGACATGTAAATCCTGTCCTGAACACAAGTTTAAATGCTTTCCATTTCTATATATGCCATCTAAAAGGAAGACCTTTTCATAGGTTATAAAGAGTAATTTGTTTCCCTAGTTTCTGAATTAAGGAAGCATGGAAAGACTGAGGGTCAAATGCTGCTTGCTTGACGTCCGTTGCAATGTTCCAAGGTCACAGAAATATCTAGTTTCATCATGACTTAAAGGTTCAGGGCTAAAATAGGAAACCACGTCTAATGTTTCTGCCCCAGATCTGGGTGAAAGGTGATCTCTGTTATGACTAGGGAAACTACCACTGAAGTCTTATTTTACCTACCTTATTTATTCAGAGTTATGATGTATAATAATATATAATACTTAGTTTTGTTTGAATGATTTATCTTTAATCACTGTTTTCTTACTCTTGTCTTGCACATTTTTTTTGTTGTAATTTTATATTTTTTATTATATAGTATAGATATAATACAGTAATTAAAAGGACACTATAGTCACCAGAACAACTACAGGCTTTTCAGAGAAAAGGCAGTGTTTTCATTACTGCCTAGGAACACCTCTAGTGGCAGTCACTCAGATGGCCACAATATGCAGTGTCTCCACGCTCTGTATGGAGAAGATGAATGCTCCTCATAGAGATGCATTTCTTTTAAAAGAGGCTGATTGATCCACGCACGTGTAATAGCCTTCCAATGCTTTCCTATGGCCTTCCAATGCTTTCGTATGGAAAGCATTGTGATTGGCTGAGTTCATCAAATGTGATGATCTCAGCCAAAGAGGCACAGCAAGAGTGAGGCCCAATGTGAGGAGACCCGTGCGGCTCTGGTAAGAAGGTGCATAATCACCTTTTTAACAAGGGGTAAGGAAAGCCAGAGGCCTAAATGGCTATTATAAAACTATACTGTCAGGAGTATACATTTTCACACATAGTCCTGAAACTACATACTGCATACCAAAACAAAACCACACAATGCTGTTTTATATTTATATATAAAATTAAAATTTTATTGTCAGTTATTCCTTGGTAAGTGATCAGCTAGCAAATTTCCAGTAGTTTCTCAAAATGAGGATAACTTTAAAGAAACTTCTATGACTAATGGGGTCATTCACTAAACAACAGGGCAGTTATAAATGGGGGTACATGGTGTTCCCCACCCGTTAGTGGGTGGTGGACATGCCATGGTGATTATGTTCACCAAATAATCCCCTAGCCAACACCATTATAAATAATGAAGCAAAAATATTGAATTGAAAACAAAGATGGAAATATTAAAACAGCAACGAACTAAAGGTAATCCATCTTCGCCCTGCGATTGCGCGTTGCAGATTGACCTCTCATAGCGGGGAAAACCCTTATAAAGTCTTTCCCATGCTTTGTCAGCATTAACATCGTGTTGAAAATTTTCCCATGCTGCGCAATAACAGCAAGCCTACTCTTGGGATTTGGCTGTCAGAGCATTCAAACTTTTTTCCATGTGGCATTAGGTTCCCCCCCATTTTATTATGTAGAGTCCCCACTTCTAGATCTGGCTAGAAGTGGGGACTGACGTCATTCCGTTCAGACTTCAGCATATTGTGTCGGTGTCGCAGAGGAGATTTTGCACAGTTCCGGAAATATCTCCAAGTAGAACAAACCAAAGAAGTGACTAAGCAGAGCACAGGTGGGGTGGAGTGGAGGTGGGTGTTAACACCCACCTCTGTGACAACATTGCAGAGCTGGTTTAGAAAGTGAGTTAAGTTATAACTGATTCCCTTTAAAGTAAGTCTACATTGGGGTAAGCTCACAACCTCTGTGTAGACCATGTCCCAAGAGGAAAACACTCCTCGTAGACCCCCTTGAGGAGCTACAAAACTCTAGTCGAAATATAGAAGGTCTCATTAGTGTCCAAGTAGTAGTGCATCAAGTCCTTTGAGTCAAGCAAGGTGAGCTACGTTTTCTACAAGTCCTTGAGTGCTGGCTTAATTTGTATTTTTGTGCTGCTGAGCACCGGGCATTTAACCAGGAGGAAAGCAGGAGTGCAAAACTCCAACAAATTGTGTGTATATATATATATATATATATGTGTATATATATACATATACACACACACACATATACATATACACACCATGAAATTATTTTTTAACTTTTTTTTTTTTTTAGGTAGTTATGAGTCATTTGAACCATCATGAAGTATAACACACCAAACAAAATATATATTTCATGTACAGCTTTCACATTGTATTCATTTGAACAAATTGTGATGATTAATAAATTAGATTATAGTTTGATAATTGATGGCGCCATTTTACTTGAGAAGTTGGTACTCTGTTAAAAATGTAGCAAATATCACCAGACGAACAACGAAACGAACACAAACAGACCTAATAAGGAGCCCAGACTTACATAACTGACCCCAATAATGACTCCCTGGAAACGACTGAACATCAAGAGACCGGAAAACGGGGCACACACACCTTACAACCTAAGCAACTGTAGTCTACAAACCGGACGACGCATAGGCCCCACACGCAGAACTGGCTCACAGCCCCAGAATAAGGTCACAACGAACCGCGTAACACACAACAAAAATAAAAATAAAACTACACAACAGCCAACCCCTGACCTCTAATATAGATACACGCACAGACCGCAACATTCCACGACAAAATACATAATGAGGGACGCTCTACACACTCACACCACACACACAGACACCTCTGTCACCTTCCTCACTTAGGGCAGCGACACTTGATACCGGGGGTGGAGGAAACCACACAACTAGACTGGACATGCGAGGCCACCACACACTAGGATCTAACTCCACTTGTCCCATCCATCCCTGAAGGCCTGAGCGCCACGGTGCTAGACAGGTCTATCTGTGATAACCTAACGTTGAACCAAAATACGTAACAAGAGGCCTCCAGACGACAAGAGAATACCAGTATACGAGAAGGGACCTGCGAGTCCTCAGATGTCAGAGGCCTACGAACCCACATAGAAGCCTCACACAAATACCTAATACAATACACTGCACGGTTTACTGGGAACCTACATGATTCACACTGTCACTAATCTGAAAATATATGATACACGGATAAAACGAGAAATCTAAACTGTAGAAATGCTACCTTTACCAAAAATGTGCCTGACCTGCAAATGTCACAACATGCCTTAGTCTCATCACATTTTACGTAGCAAAGTTTTAATAACTGTTTGTTATCTCAGTTAAACACTCACGTTTAGCCTTTGTTATTAAGCATGTTATTAGCTTAAAGGCAACGCTCATACTCTGTATGCATGTACTCATTGAGAATGCATATCACTAATGCTGATATATACACTCTATTAGCAACGAACATAAGTATTTGATACGACTTTAACCTGACTCACACTTTATCTACCAAATGCATGTCTACGATAATGCATGGTCTACTGTTACTCCTTTAAAAATCTGTCTAGACAGGCAATACTCCTGGTTATTATATGTCTTTGTTATACGACATGACAAAAAATAAATAAAAAATGAGGCATCACTTTACAGGAAATGTAATTTCTCAAAGCCAACGATGTACTACCCCTATATTGTGAACCGTTTATACGTTTCCCTCTCTTTACTTTGTACCCCATTTCTTATGCTTCAATAAAAGAAAGAATGTTGCGGCAGGAATAAAAAAAAAAAAAATTATTTGGGGCTAGGTATAATTCTATAAATCCTTCCCTAATAAGGGTGGTTGGCACATTATTTTGTTAATCTGCACCCCAATATGAAGTCTGCAGGAAATTACTTCCAGAATTCGATGCAAATGTTTGTTTTTTACATGACCTTGTTTTGCAAATGGAATCATTTCACAGCTGGAAGTTTGTACTTTTATATCTATATATAGCCAATATTTAGATAATCTGACAACCAAGTGGCAATGCAGCAGTTAAGCCAGTGTACAGATCTGAGGTTTGGTGATGAGCAGGGCCGTCTTTAACACGGGGCAAACGGGGCAGCTGCCCCGGGCCCTGTCCCTGCTCGGGGGGCCCAAGACAGCTGCTCCGTTTGCCCTCTGCCTGCAAACTATGGGAGCCCATCGTGTGGCCCATGCACTTAGGGCCACCCGGTGGGCCTATGTCAGCAGAGGCCCGGTCGGGCGCTGTGGCGCTTTAACAGCGCGGCCGGGCCCTTGCTTTTCGGCAGCACTGGGAGGAAGTGACAGCCGTGCGTCACTTCCTCCCACCGAAACAGGAGCCGCGCAGGGAGGAAGGCGGACCAGCTGTTCCGGAGGGGGGAGAGCTTAACTCCCGGCCACCTAAGCCAGCCCACTGGACCCCAGGGAAGCCACCCTCCAGTAAAAGGTAAGAAACTGGAGGGTGGTTATCAAATTTTGCATGAGTGTCTGTGTGTGTGTGAGTATGTATGTGTGTATGTCTGTCTGTCAGTGTATGTCTGTTAGTGTGCCAGTATGTCTGTCAGTGTATGTGTGCCAGTATGTCTGTCAGTGTATCTGTGTGTCTGTGTGTTTTAGTATGTCTGTCTGTGTGTATGTTTTCCAGAATGTCTGTCAGTGTCCGTGTGGTTCTGTATGTCTGTGTTTGTCAATATGTTTGTCAGTGTCTGTGTGTAGGTGTGTTTTAGTATGTCTGTCTGTGTATATGTGCCAGTATGTCTGTCAGTGTATTTGTGCCAGTATGTCTGTCAGTGTGTCAGTATGTCTGTGTGTGTGAGTCTGTCAGTGTCTGTGTGGTTCAGTATGTATGTGTGTATGTGTGTTTCAGTATGGCTGTCTGTGAGTGTCAAAATGTCTGTATGTGTGTATGTCTGTCAGTGTCTGTGTGTATGTGTGTTTCAGTATGTCTGTCAGTGTGTACGTGTGCCAGAATGTCTGTCAGTGTGTCAGTATGTCTATGTGTGAGTCTGTCAGTGTCCTTGTGGTTCTGTATGTCTGTGTTTGTCAATATGTCTGTCATTGTCTGTGTGTATGTGTGTTTCAGTATGTCTTTGTGTATATGTGCCAGTATGTCTGTCAGTATGTCTGTGTGTGTGAGTCTGTCTGTCAGTGTCTGTGTGGTTCAGTATGTATGTGTGTATGTGTGTTTCAGTATGGCTGTCTGTGAGTGTCAAAATGTCTGTATGTGTGTACATCTGTCAGTGTCTGTGTGTGTCAGTATGTCTGTCTGTGTGTATGTGTGCCAGAATGTCTGTATGTCTGTCAGTGTGTCGGTATGTCTATGTGTGAGTCTGTCAGTGTCCGTGTGGTTCTGTATGTCTGTGTGTATGTGTGTTTCAGTATGGCTGTCTGTGAGTGTCAAAATGTCTATATGTGTGTACATCTGTCAGTGTCTGTGTGTTTCAGTATGTCTGTCTGTGTGTATGTGTGCCAGAATGTCTGTATGTCTGTCAGTGTGTCAGTATGTCTATGTGTGAGTCTGTCAGTGTCCGTGTGGTTCTGTTTGTCTGAGTGTATGTGTGTTTCAGTATGGCTGTCTGTGTGTGTCTCTGTGTCAGTATGTCTGTCAGAATGTGTCTCTGTATCTGTATGTTGTCCGTTTGTGTTTGTGTGTGTATCTGTATATAGTCAGTGTGTATCTGTATGTGTCAGTGTTTGTATCTGTATATCTGCATGTGTGTCAGGTTGTGTATCTGTGTGTCTGTATGTGTGTCAGTGTGTCTATATGTAGTCTGTGTGTATTTGTATGTTCTTGTGTGTATCTATATGCGGTCAGTGTGTATCTGCATGTGTGTCAGGTAGTGTATTTGTGTGTATCTATATGTAGTCAGGGGGCCCAAGTAAATGCTTGCCCAGAGTCCAATCAAAATTAAAGACGGCCCTGGTGATGAGGATAGTTATTGCACACTAATTTTACCAATAGAAAGGGCATTTTATAGCCTTGAAGGAATAGACTGTGTAATCTATGTCATTAGAATCGAATGCTTATCCTCTTGAAAATCCTGCATATGAAGGATTCTCTCCTATTATTCTATTTAACAAGTGCATTTCCAGGCATTATTTGAAGTTAAGTAACGGTTGAGTCTTTTTTTCTGAAATGTCCATACTGGTAATAATAAACTATATATTTCTTTTTATGAAAATAGAAAAGGTGTTGACTGAACAAGAGTGGCTTATTCCAATTGGTGATTAATTCTGCAACTGTAGACACATGTAAACATCAGCTGGTGTTTAATTGAGGGTTAAAAAAAAAAAAAAGCATTACAGTGGGTAAAATGGAGATCTAAAATGTGTTCTTTTTTCTGGTTTCCTTTGTAGTAGGCAAGCTTTAAAGGTTGTAATGTTCCTATGGATTTCTAAAAGTAATTTACTGTAAACTAAGTATAATTCACCTAGAGTAAACTGGGATGTAGGAATTTGGAGCATTTGTTTTATGGGTTGACTGATGTTTAATTTTACAGTTTTCCTATAATAAAATCTTACTTGATTTAAAAAAAAAAAAAAATGTAGCAAATATATTCACTAGGTGTTAATGCTATTCTTATGAATGTTTCCCACTAGAATAATGATATTTGGAGACATCTTATCTCTTTGAATTGATCTATATGATTTATAAAGATTAAGGCATGATATGATCCTATTGTAATAAATATGGATAATAATATTATTGTTTTGATTATTCCCTTGCTTATACTGAGCCTCTTGGAGCCAATATTAACACTCCAGGAGGTGGAATGCAACGTTTGGAAGGAGCAATAAGGCAAAAATAGAGACCACCGTTACAAAGCATAGCTGGAACGTAAATAGGCGCTGCTTGGAACGCAAACAGTGACAGAGGTCACGCGAAAAGGATTACGAAAATACCCTGGAAGCAAATTACTTAAATCTACCACAGTTGAAGATGAAAAGAACGCCCACTGGACTACCAATAGAACAGAGTGACTAGCCCTGCTGCTATTTCCTGTTGAATTACTGTTTATGTATGCTTTTACCTCCTTAAGGACGGACGGAGGCAATTGTACAAGTTAAAAATAAAACTTGGAATTATATGTCTGTTCAACAATAATTCACCTCTTTTATATTAAGTGCACCAATACTTATTAATTATCATTTTGTTCAGGAGAAATAGAGCTTTCATTTCACATCAAATATTTATATATGAAACAGAATTTAATATGAATAAAATCTCTAAAAGTGTGAGAAATTGAGAAATTTTTTTAGTTGGGAATTTTAACTGTGATTGTCATAATACTGTTAGCTTTTACTTCAATAAAATACACAAATTTGTGTTGCGCAATGTCTCACAAATATAACAGTATCCCTCATAGTGTGTATCACGGCGCATGTCTCATCTCATTATGAAGTTTTCAAAAGTTACAGGGTCAAATAAAGAGCTTTTGAAAATTACCCCATAATGGCATACCATATGCAAAAGTAGACAACCCAAGGTATTTAAAATGAGCTATGTCCAGCCCTTTTTAGTTACCACTTAGTCACAAGGGGGGCGGGCCCTGACTCGCAAACTGAACGGTCACTTGGCAGAGGAGCTCCCAGCGCCAAAGCGAATTTTGGGAAAATGCCAGCTGATTTGATGCCAAAAAAGATGCCGGGGTATGCTACCCAAGCTAGGGGCACCCTGGTGAATCGCCTGATACCAGACACAAGCATTTCCCACAAGCACAAACCTGAAGTGGCCCATGGCGACTTGCGGTGGACGGGGATGGGGGGAGGGGGGTGGCCGCTCTCCTCACCTCCAAGCCGGGGGTGCTGAGCCACTGATCGCCCGCTCCCCCCCTCAGGACCGGTGGGGGTGATCCCGGTCCAACCTTGCCAGACAGCTTGGCAAACGCAGAAGCAGAAAACAGAGCCCCACAAGCAACTGCTAGCCACACAGGCGCACAAAATGGCGGACACCATGTGTGACCACAATGGCGGCAGAGAGGGGACCGACATCCTGACATGGCTGGACGCCATCTTCGATGCCTTTTGGGCGAAACTGGCACACAGAGAGCAGCAGGGCAACATGCCAGCGAACCTACCCAGAGAGAGACCCACATGTACCAGCCACAGCCGCGCTGTCTCCCGCCTGAAGGTAACCACAAGATGGCGCCACCGCCATCGACGGAGACTTCTCCCGCCCGCTCGTAAGAGACTGAAACAAGCGGTGATGGCAGCCCGCAGGGACATACAGGCTCTAACCAAACCCCACATGGAACCAAGACACGTTAAGCAACCTCTGAGAGGTAGGCCCCCATAACGACACCAGAACCTGCCCACAACACGGGGAGATACAGCGTACAAAACACCAACTACCTGCAACGCAACTACAGGTACCTATGGCAATAGGAGAACGGGCCTGACACCGGAACTAACACAGCAGAACTGTGCCCTACCCCAGAAGGACTTACATACCCAGCTAAAGCATTTACACCTCTGCAGCCTCCCATTGCATTGGCTAAGCAGCATACAGAGATGACCGTAACAGCCAAAAGACACTCGCAGTATCTACACCACATGGTGCCCTACAAACATACAGGGACATATTAAAGAAATATTGTTTTACTCAACCCTGAAATAGACATGCTTATCTTAACTTAACGGCAAATGCCGATAATACATTGTCCACTACATTGCTCTTGTAGACACACCTGTTCAAAATCAAATCCATGTTATCCTGGGGTTTCCTACCCTGCCAATACGTCCCATGCTTAAGAATAGCCTGTTAAGTGCATAGTAATGTGCCCTGCAATCACAGCTAGTATTATAGTTCACACTATTGAACCTGTTTTCACCTTGTTTAGTTTTTATGTGCCAGACTTAGCCAGGAATGTTTAGCCTGTACCAAACTTAGTGAGCCATGTAGAGACGGCTCCATACTCTCGAAACATTTATATGACAAGCGACATTTTATTAATTATTATTGTTGTTGTTTTTTTAATCTTCATGCCTAGTCCGCCTCTCAGAGTTACCAAAACATGATCCACAGCTCAGACATGAGGAACTAGCCTGTACTCCCTGGTTACCTATTTTAATTGTATTACACCCAGCGTAGCACATTTAAACTTACATTAAAGGCATGACCGCGCATAGCCAGACACTGCGATAGAAGTGTTTAGCTCAGTTATGTAATTTTATGTCCTAGCCTGCTTTACTGTTATTGTGCCCACTGGACAAAGCTTGTCTGTCAGCCAGGAAAGTAGCCTTTTGTTTTTATGAAGCCCAAGAGAAAACCTTGTTTACTTATCTGTTTAAAAAATGTGTGTAGTACCTCTATATTCCACAAACCTGTTTAAACGATGTTACACACATTTTTTAAACAGATAAGTAAACAAGGTTTTCTCTCGGGCTTCATAAAAACAAAAGGCTACTTTCCTGGCTGACAGACAAGCTTCGTCCAGTGGGCACAATAATAGTAAAGCAGGCTAGGACATAAAATTACATAACTGAGCTAAACACTTCTATCGCAGTGTCTGGCTACGCGCGGTCATGCCTTTAATGTAAGTTTAAATGTGCTACGCTGGGTGTAATACGATTAAAATAGGTAACCAGGGAGTACAGGCTAGTTCCTCATGTCTGAGCTGTGGATCATGTTTTGGTAACTCTGAGAGGCGGACTAGACATGAAGATTAAAAAAACAACAACAATAATAATTAATAAAATGTCCTTTGTCATATAAATGTTTCGAGAGTATGGAGCCGTCTCTACATGGCTGTTGTGGCAGAACAAGTAACTGTATTAACTGAATGCACCAAAAAATAAAGAATAAAAAAATTTAAAAAAGAGGGGCGGGGGGGGGGGAACTGACACATGGAAGGAACTGTGTGGGAATTAAGACACATGGAGGGACTGAGTGAAGGTATACCCATTAGTAGGCGGTGGGGTCTGGAAGCCATGCCAAGCAGAAGCAGAAAGTGTGAGCTCTGCAATTATTTGTGATATTTCACAGATTCCCACTGCTTTAACACTGGGTTTCAAATTGATTCTGCAACAGCCTGTTTGGGAGTCCATTAAGGCTTTGTGCCTGTATAATATTCTAGCTGCCCACCTCCGAGGCCTAGTAAGCTATCTGGGTAGGGGAAGCAACCAATCTCCCAACTGGATCAAATAATGATTCCAGTCCACTGCAACAGCTCTACTTTTTCCCCTCCCTGTTCGACCAGTTCACTCTGTGTGTACTCGAGCATTTATTTACACGCTCCCAATGTGTTTGCTGGTGACATTACATGCAGAGTACCCGACATGTGCGACCATACAAGTCGCCTCCAAACACGTGTGTTTTGTGGGTTACTTGTGGGGTTGCGTGTGTGTGATGCTGCTTGTGATGTTGTGTTCCTGTATGTCAATGTATTGAGTTACAATTAATTGTCTTGTTTTACCTATTGTACTGCGCTGCACAATATGTTTATGCTGTATAAGTGATTGTAATAATTGCGCTTGTGTAAGGAGGCTGTATGAGGTATGGCACTGGTGGAGATGCTGCTTGTGATTTTCGTATAGGGAGGCTGCATGAGGTTTTGCATGTGTGGGATGCTGCTTGTGAAATTGTGTGCATACAGTGAGGCTCCTTGTGGGTATGCATGTGTGGGTGGGGCTGTTTGCAGTGTAATATGTGAGTGGAGAGGGGCTGTCGTATGTGTGTAGAATAGAGGCGTAGGCGTTTGGGAATACTGGGGCTGTAGTGTGTATTTGTAGGGATAATAGAGCCTCTACTGTGTGTGGGTGATATAGAGGCTGCAGTATATGTGTGCATGGTGGGGATATGGACTGTAGTAGGTGCAGGGGCCACAGGGACTGTAGTAGGTGCATGGGTGGATAGTGGCTTTAGTGGGTGGAGGAGTAATATGGGATGTATCAGGTGCCCCGCGGTATAGGTTCTGTAGTGGGTCCATTGAGGGATAGGGGATGTACTGGGTGCTGTAAGGGACAAGGCTTCTAGTGGGTGCAG
The DNA here is from genome assembly GCA_933207985.1 of Pelobates cultripes. NCBI lineage: Eukaryota > Metazoa > Chordata > Amphibia > Anura > Pelobatidae > Pelobates > Pelobates cultripes. The sequence goes on from OW240916.1 coordinate 222,801,874, forward strand.
GGAGGGATAGCGGTTTGTTTTGGGTGCAGAAAGGTCTAGGGGTGTAGAGGGTGAGTTGGGTACAGGGAGAGATAGAGGCTGAAGTGTGTGCAGGAAGGCATAGAGGTTGTGGTGGGTACAGAGAGGGAAAGAGGCCTTCGATGGTTGTTGAGGGGGACGGGGACTGTAATGGGTGTAGCAAGGCATAGGGGATATGGGTGGTGCAGGGGGCATAGAGGGTGAAGTGGATACAGGGAGGAGTAGGTCTCATTGAAAAGGGAGGGGGAGACTTACAGTGCAGTAGGTTACAGGGGCATCCTGTAATATGTGATAAATTATGTCTTTCTGACTTGGGGGGGATATCTGATATCCCTAACCAAAGCATGGCTTTTTAGGCATTTTATTTCAGTTTATACATTTTATACTTTTACATTTGACTATTTTAGCCCATTTTGCTATTTACAAAAGGCAAATTCAGTTATATCTACCAAATGTGCATTTTCATTTAGTTGATATCAGTTGAATCTACATAACATTGGTGATTCTGCTATTTATAAATAGCCATACTGCCTTCATTCATTTTTTCTAATTCCATTCATACAGACCAGGGAAGAGCCGGATTAAGATTGCCCAGGGCCCTAGGCAGATTTCTAGATTGGGGATCCCTCCTAGAGCCTTGGTCTCTGTTCTTTGAGTGGTGTGTATGAGGAGGAGGCTGAGAGCTGGGAAAGGAGGGTAAATGTTCTGATTGGGTGTTGTGTGTTCAGTGGCGTATTTTTATATATGGGTGATGACTGAGTGTTTTGTGTGTGTGTGTGTGTGTTGGGGATTGTGAGTGCAACTGAGTTGTGTGCGGGGATCTTTTACTCTCCTCCTGCTTAGCTTTTGGCACGATGGGCTGTTATCCTTGGTGGTCCAGTGGAGGGCACTCTGGACTGGATCCCCAGTGGACCACTGGAGGGTGAGCTGGGGAGCAGATTGCATCTATATGCCACCTTACAAATTTCTCCTTAACAATCAGTGTTTAAAAAAACTGACAGTGAAAATAAAATCACCATCTGATGTCTAAGTAAGTGACCTCCATGTGCCTCATATGTCTAGTTCACATTGTGTTTCTACAAGGATACTGTAGAGTACATGGTGCATGTGATAGAACTATTTGTAGACAGATATTCTTGGATACATTTGGCATAACCTGATGTAGATCGTGAAACTCACACACAGTTCCATGATGATATCACAGAAGGAATGTGACTGGTGTAATGTTTCTTTGCACAGTTGGAATAGTTATTTTTGGAGAGCAGTACTGATCAGCAGACACCCAAGGAACAGGACGCAGGGAATAGAAATACTACCCATGTTTAATTTGGTAGAAATCAGTTCTTAGAAATCAGCTCTTTATCTATATCTCCCAAATTGCATGCAATTCCCAGAAATGTCAGCTCTAACATACACTGCATGTGGACACCCCTAGTAACTATTGAGTCTAGATCAGTGGTTCCCAAACTTTTTAGGTTCAAGGCGCCCTTAATATTTCAGTATTTTTCCAAAGCACCCCAAGTCAAAATTTCTAGGTTGTATATCTGTACAGTGCTGCAGCATTTACTGGCGCTATAGTGTAATGTACAGTATTGGTGTTTGAAGGGGTGCTTGTATATAGTTATTGTGTTTTAATACAGGGGTGTGTTTGTATGTGATGTTTGTGTTTGATTGCAGGGGTGTGTCTGAATGTAATGTTCATTTTTAAATGTCCATGTACATTTGTGTGAAGTATTTGTGTTTGAGTGAAGGGGTATGTGGCGGGACCGCTGCCTAACTGTGAATTGCCCTCTTCTATGTGTGGATGTGCTCTCCTGGAATGTGTGTTTCCCCTTTGCAATTTTTCCCCCTTTCTGTAATTGAAATCATGCAAATTACTTTTTAACCACACGGGAGCACTCTGACATCGCCATTTACATGTTGTCTCAGGAACCTGTCATAATCACCCCTTCTTTGGTTACGTTTTACCAGTTCCAACCCATAGAAACAAAGTCCTTGGGAATCTCCTGAGTGGAATTCCTTAAGGACGACACTTTATTGATTTTTATAGCAAATTGTATAACATTTCGCCAGTCTCCACCATAGAAGGTGTGCGCACGAGGTGTGCCGGGTGTGCCTGGACACACCCTATATTACCCATGTGTCCCAGTCTGTCCCAGGTCCTGGGCACCTTCATTCCAGGACTATGTAATGTCCCGGAATGAGCTGGGCCCCATATTAGTGAAGAGGGGGCCGCTGGCTTCCCCACTATGCCAGCACCGCGGGCCCCCATTTGCTTCCCGGCGGTGGAGATGTGCGAGGGCCAACCCTGCCTACTTCTCTCCCTCTCTCCCTCCCCTCCCAGCACTGTGAGGAAGTGAGATCACACGCAATGACGTCACTTGCTCTTTGCAGATGGCCGCACGGGAGGAAAGAGAGAGGAGCTCCCCGGACCAGGTAAGTGCATAGAATGAGGGAGGGGGGTGGAATCTTTATCATGGACTCACTAGTACTAGTAGTAATTCCATGATAAAGATTTCCCCCCTCTTCCTCTCAGTGAGTCAGCGGGGGTGGACATGAAATGGGGGAATAGACATGAAATGGGGGGCGGGGAAATGGACTGTGTAAGTGTAAGTGTATATCTGTGTATGTATGTATGTATGCATGCAAGAGTGTATTTGTATATATATATATGGGGGCTCTCTGCAGTACAAGGCTAAATAGGGCCCTGGGATGAGGCACCTGGTTTCATATATATATATATATATATATATATATATATACACACACACACACACATATACACACACACACACACATACATATACATATACATATGAAACCAAGAGGGCTGCACTCACCTGAATATGCATACATTATAGGGTGCTGCTGGGTCCAAAATATACAAAATACAGAATCCAGCGCATGCACTTGCTTTTTCACTAAACAATGATTTCAAATCTTAGAGATTGTAATAATTTTATTTAAAAACACCTCACCTAGGCAAAAAATTATGGGGGTTTAGTTACATTACATGATCATACATTGCATAAGCCTGCCAACTACGTCAAAGTACCCCATATTCGGCAGGTTCTATCCTAGTAGCAGCCTAATGCTTGCTTTTATGAGATTAATCCACTTACTTGGGAAATACTTCCTTACTGGGACTCTCTTTAGTGAATAAGCAAGTGCGCTGGATTCTGATATATATATATATACACGTAAGACAGAAAGGTTCCTTGCACTCACGCTTTCCTATTCAATGCTGGGTGCAAAAGCCAGCTGGCTGTTATCCACATAGAGTATCCAAAATGATGGCTGCACTCCTCGGTCTTCATTAAAATCCAAGTAACTTTATTAGATATACATTAAAATTAGATCAAACTTTCAGCCCCATGCTTGGCTTTCTTCGGGATTCAGAGTATCGGCTGTAGAAGGGATACTTGAACCGATTTCAAAATGGCTTGATTTTATCTTTAAAGGGCCAGTTGAAGAACTACATACCTGTGTTAAAGATACACAGACACTTCTCACGAAAATTTTAAAAATACAATTTGATGTACAAAAGTCAATTCTTATAACTATGGACGTGGCGAGTTTATACACTGTTATCCCCCATGAAGAGGGTGTGGATGCGATGAGAACTATACTCACACAGGCCAAAAATTATCAAGGACCACCCATTGTCCTAGAATTACTCATGTTGATGCTCCAAAATAACTCTTTTTGGTTCGAAGATAAATGGTTTCTACAAGTGGCAGGAACTTCCATGGGGGCAGCAATGGCCCCCACGTACGCCAGTTCATTTATGTACGTTAATAAAGAAAAGTAAATTCTGTCACAATATGGGCATCATATAGTGAAGTATTTTCGCTACATAGAGAATTTGCTAATTATATGGTCTGGTACGCATGCAGAGGCGTCTGCCGTGGTGGAAGAGCTCAATAAATTATCTACGCCAGTTAGATTAACAGCGGACATCAGTCATCAGAGTGTTCACTATTTGGATTTGGAATTAAAAGTGGGAGAACATCAAATTGAATATTCCTTATATTCCAAACCTACTGACAGCAACATGCTACTACATGCCCAGAGTGCACACCCCCATGCACTCAAAAATTCCCTCCTTAAAGCACAATTTCTTCGTGTTATCAGGAATAACTCAAATACAGATGTGATGGAAAGACAATTAGAGGAAATGAACCAAAACTTTCTCAATTGCATTAAAAGAAGCTAGAGAAGCACATGCACCACAGAAAGTTGACGCTCCACAGAGAATGTTTTTTCCCACGACTTTTCATCACCGTTCAACCTCGGTGGCTAAAGTCATCAGGGACAACTGGCAAATAGTGTCTATGGATGGCACACTCCCCAAAGTCTCCTGCACAAAATCACACTTGCGGCCAGACTCACCATGGTGCAGGCATGGCTTAAAACAACAATCCCCCAGATAAACACAGTAATCCACAAAATAAAAGACATACAGGTCATGGACCACCTTACGGCACTAGTGAGAGGCAACATGAAAACTTATGAAAGAGTCTGGGACCTGTGGACAACAGGGGATTGGGAGAGCTGAGAGAGTAACATACCAGGGACTCCCCGCAGTTTCAACACCCAACTCAATACCACGGCGCTCCGCACCCCACCGTGAGGGCTCCCAAACCCCCCCCCCCCCTTATTTCAACACTGTTGCCAGAGAAGGGACCAAGACTATACATTCCCAACCACAAAAGGTCAAGGTCTATAACCAACGGGTCCCCCCGCAATGATCACGGTTTCATAACTCATAACATTAATTACTGATGACTGAAATCTGAGTTTGACATTGGCTGTAATTATTATAAGTTATTACATGTTTTTCCATAATTTTTACAAAAATGTATAAAAAAATGACACCAAATAGCACATTCATGCAAATTGAGCAAAATCACACGAACTGTAAAGGTGGTATAATCAGATGCAAACTGGAATATAGATCGGCTATCAACAGATGTTGATCAATACCCATACCATGTAATGCATGTTGTTTCTCACCATGGTATTGCAATGTCATACCAAAAATAAAGAATAAAAAAAATAATAATAATAAAAATAAAAATAAAAAAAGACATGCTGGTACAGACTGATCCAGTGAAGAGTTACACTAAAGCATCTATGACAGTTAACCAGGGATCTGTCAGATGTCTCGGCTGTGTCACATGTGGGCATATGTTACAAGCTAATTTCTTCAGCCATCCACATACTAATAAGAAGTATGAAATTAGACACACGATTACATGTAAAACACCATATGTTGTGTATAAGCTGACATGCCCATATGGCTTGAACTACGTGGGCAAAACAGAGACCCCATTATGTGAAAGAATACGTGGACATCATTCAAGCATTAGACTGGCTTACAGAGATGGTACGTCTGATAAGCCAGTAGCGAAACACTTCTTGACGTCTTCTTTAAAGTTTGTAGCCATTGACCACATACCACAGCCCAAAAGAGGAGGTGACAGAGGCCATATGTTGCTCAATAGGGAAGCATACTGGATTCACAAACATAATACAGTGTCCCCTAGAGGACTAAATGAGAATTTGCTCTTCTATTCATTCCTATAATTTACATCCAGCTTGTGTATTATCAAATTGTTTATACTATCGTATGTAGTGCCTTGTATAGTTATATTTAACTGTATGTATAGATTATACATTCATTTATTGTAGTAATTTTAATATACACTGCTCAAAAAAATAAAGGGAACACAAAAATAACACATCCTAGATCTGAATTAATTAAATATTCTTCTGAAATACTTTGTTCTTTACATAGTTGAATGTGCTGACAACAAAATCACACAAAAATTTTAAAAATGGAGATCTGGATTTGGAGTCACACTCAAAATTAAAGTGGAAAAACACACTACAGGCTGATCCAACTTTGATGTAATGTCCTTAAAACAAGTCAAAATGAGGCTCAGTAGTGTGTGTGGCCTCCACGTGCCTGTATGACCTCCCTACAATGCCTGTGCATGCTCCTGATGAGGTGGCGGATGGTCTCCTAAGGGATCTACTCCCAGACCTGGACTAAAGCATCTGACAACTCCTGGACAGTCTGTGGTGCAACGTGACGTTGGTGGATGGAGCGAGACATGATGTCCCAGATGTGCTCAATTGAATTCAGGTCTGGGGAACGGGTGGGCCAGTCCATAGCATCAATGCCTTCATCTTGCAGAAACTGCTGACACACTCCAGCCACATGAGGTCTAGCATTGTCTTGCAACAGGAGGAACCCAGGGCCAACCGCACCAGCATATGGTCTCACAAGGGGTCTGAGGATCTAATCTCGGTACCTAATGGCAGTCAGGCTACCTCTGGCGAGCACATGGAGGGCTGTTCGGCCCCCCAAAGAAATTACTGCCACCATTACTGACCCACTGCCAAACCGGCCATGCTGGAGGATGTTGCAGACAGCAGAACGTTCTCCACGGCGTCTCCAGACTCTGTCACGTCTGTCACATGTGCTCAGTGTGAACCTGCTTTCATCTGTGAAGATCACAGGGTGCCAGTGGCGAATTTGCCAATCTTGGTGTTCTCTGGCAAATGCCAAACGTCCTGCACGGTGTTGGGCTGTAAGCACAACCCCCACCTGTGGACGTCGGGCCCTTATACCACCCTCATGGAGTCTGTTTCTGACCGTTTGAGCAGACACATGCACATTTGTGGCCTGCTTGAGGTCATTTTGCAGGGCTCTGGCAGTGCTCTCCTGTTCCTCCTTGCACAAAGTCAGAGGTAGCGGTCCTGCTCCTGGGTTGTTGCCCTCCTACGGCCTCCTCCATGTCTCCTGATGTACTGGCCTGTCTCCTGGTAGCGCCTCCATGCTCTGGACACTACGCTGACAGACACAGCAAACCTTCTTGCCACAGCTCGCATTGATGTGCCATCCTGGATGAGCTGCCCTACCTGAGCCACTTGTGTGGGTTGTAGACTCTGTCTCATGCTACCACTAGAGTGAAAGCACCGCCAGCATTCAAAAGTCGCATTGAAGGGGCCCATCGGGTGGCCCATGATGTTAGGGCCACCCGATGCTATGTATTTCCATGGTGCCCTGTCAGAAATGTAACACCGTGACTGGCACCCTCTAATGATGTCAGACTGCCCCGGGAGAAAGTGACTGCCCCGGTCACTTCCTCCCAGCAACCATTGGGAGCCACGCAGGAGGAAGGAGAGGAGGGAGTCAGAGTGGGAACTCTGACTCCCATCAGGCTGAGACACTGGATCCCAGGGAAAGGTATGTGTGTCTGTATGAATTGCTGTATGTGTGTGTATGTATGTCTATCTGTGTCTGTATGTATTTGTCTGTCTATGCATGTATGTCTGTGTGTGTGTATGTATGTATGTGTGTGTGTGTGTCTGTGTGTATGTATGTATGCATGTATGTGTGTGTATGTTTGTCTATGTATGTATGTATGTATGTGTGTATGTGTGTATATGTGTGTATGTCTGTCTGTATGTATGTATGTTTCTTTGTGTGTGTGACGCACACTAAGGAGGCCCACCGGGTGGCCCATGCACTAAGGGCTACCCGGTGGGTGCTTGTAAGCATGGCCCTTTAACAGCACCTTTTGCTTTTTGGCAGCATGGGAGGAAGTGACTGCCGTGAGAGACCACACCAGGGAAGCAAAGAGGAGGGGGGCTCAGCCACCACTCTGGACACCAGGGAAGCAATCCTTCAAGGTAGGAAACAGGGAGTAGATTTAAAAGTGTGAATGTGTCAGTATGTCTGTGTGTCTGTCGGTCAGTATGTCTGTGTGTCTGTCAGTGTATGTCTGTGTGTCTCAGTATATCTGACAGTGTATGTGTGTCAGTAGGTTGTCTGTCAGTATTTCTGTCAGTGTATGTGTGTATCAGTGTATGTGTCTGTGTGTGTGCCAGTATGCCTGTCAATGGGTCTGTCAGTATCTGTTTCAGTGTATGTCTTTGCTTGTGTCAGTATGCCTGTCAGTATATGTGTGTGTATGTGTCAGTATGTCTGTCTGTGTATATGTCTGTGTAACTATCTATGTGAAAGGTGTGATTGCATGCCAGGGAGTGGGGGGTGCCTAGGGGGCCCAAGAAAACGCTTTGCCCAGGGTCCTAGTGATATTAAAGACAGACAATTTAGGTCTGCATACTTGACTATCATATGTATATATTATTATTTTGGCTCTGAGCACTTGACCATAAGGCATATTATACGAGGGGCAATTTCATATTCAATTGTTGGTTTCCCGGCTGTTATAGTTTCTTAGCCTGGGGTTTACTGCTTTGGATCACCCCATATATTCCAGTTTTCTTTTCTTTCTATGGTTTCTTAACGATTAGTTGAGCTGATTAATAAGACAGAGTCACTGGTTAACACCATACAGAGCCTACTTTACTCTACAATTTCTGCCTATGATCCATTACACTGCCTTAGGATCAGTCTGCTATTCTTTATCTACATTTATTGTTGTATATTAGATACTATATCAGACTTTCCTAGCCCCCAGCAGCTCATAAGGCTTAGCTGGGTGCTTTCAATTTGTATGCAATTTTGAAACATAGTATCAGGTTAAGTTCACCTGCTTTCTAGTCTATTTCCAAATTGGGAGATCATTCTGACTATCTATATTGGATCCATCTGCTTGTCCAATTTGATTTATTTTCTTTTTTTTTACTTCATCACATTTTTCTGGCACTGTTTTTTTGTGTGTTTTTTTTGTATTATACTTATAGGGATCTAATAAAGTTGTAAATTATACATATTTGTAAGGTTTTCTCATTCCAATGTTGGACTAGTACTTTAATAAGGTTAATAGGATTGGTATCGGGCTTGTCTTTCACTAGTCTGTACTAATCTTCTTATTACTTTTCTACCCTACTTTTACCTTTTGTGTCACTATACCCCACTCCCTCTAACATGTAAGTTCATTGAGTGCGTCCTACTTGTCGCTACAGAATTTGTTGGCGCTCCATAATAATAATAATAATAATAATAATAATATTTCAAAGTACCCCAGAGGTATCTGTGAAGATATTCTTCAAGAAATATGTTTGACGAATATTCTGTGCTTTGGTCACAGTCTCTACAACTGGTAAAAAAAAAAAAAAAAAGAGGAGGAGGTTAATAATTTCAGCAATAAGAAAATAAAATAATGTTAAGAACAAACTTTAAAATCAGCAAGGCAAGAATGATTACCAGAAATATTGGGAATTACAAGAGTTAAAAAGGTCATATGAATTACATCTCTTATGCTTCCACCTCAGTGCAGTAGAATTAAGGAGATAGTAACACTCTTACAGTTTAATAAGTTTCAATGGTGTAACTGGATGGAAGCTGGTTAAGCACCATTTAAAAAAAAAAAAAAAAAGACAATTATTTACATGGAAGTCTTTTTTTATAGATGGCTTTGCCTTCTCTTAGAAGAACACTGTGACACTATAGGCTTTTCAAAATAAAATAAGTCACGCCTCTTTCACGCGTTTCAAGTAGAATTCCAAAATTACTGGCATACCAAATCTGTACAGTGTGCAACACAGCCGGATACTACTCCGGTCATGAAGGCTGAGATGCAGGAATTACTGGCAGAACTCCGATGGAACATCCAGGCCGACATGGCGGATATGAAAAAAGACATCTAGGGCCTGTCGGACCGCATGGGTGTCGTGGAGCAAGATTCTACCATACACAGCAACTGACCGCGCTGCAGCAGGACATAAAATCTCTACAACAGCAGCATCTGCAGGTGGAACAAAAAATGGCAGCAATAGAAGATTCACTGCGTGCTCAAAACATAAAGATCAGGGGAATAGCGGCGTCAGTCCCAGACAGTGAATTGCCTCACATCATAAGACGCCTGGTAAGCAAAATACTCCCCCTGAAGCAGGCCAAAGGAGTAAGCCTAGATGGCGTATTTAGAATACCCAAACCAACGACAGCCCCACTAGTAGCACCCAGGGACATAATAGTTAAACTCCAAAAATGACAAAATAAATTGGCAATCATGTCCGTCACCAGGGGAAACACACCATATGCCTTTGAGGACATGTCTCTTACGTTTTATGCGGATTTGTCAAGAGGAACAATGGCATGGCGCGCAACCCTCAGGCCACTCACCACCTTGCTTCACGCACATAATGTCAAATACCAGTGGCGCCCACCCCACAAGCTACAGGTGTTTCATGGAGAAGCTACGTACTCAATAGCCGACCTACAAGAGGTGAGAACGCACCTAGAGACCTGGGGCCTCTCACAAGATGCCCTACTGCAACCCCGCAAAACCACTAACACCCATGCATGGAACCCGGCCACCTCCGAGACATTTGTCCCTAGAAGGTCCACCCAAGCTGCATTGTCAACGGGCCAAACCTGAGGCCACCTGTGGGCTTGAGGGACTAAACCACCTGCTCTTCACGGTGCCTTAATGTATAAAATATGGCCACAGACGAGTTTTGTCACTTTACTGTAAGGCTACATAAATCCACCCCATATCAATGCCTACCAAAGCTCCACTGGTACCCCATGAAGGAGTCTGGTTACATGTTTACCTGTCCATATGTTAGTATCCCATTACACCTCGTTCACTGCATACCCTGCGCTGCCCTTAACAGGGCGGAAGCCCCACTTACTAATAGCAACAGGGATGACCGTAACCTTAGGCACTATGTCTACAAAGTATTACGATCTCGATGTAAAGTACTACGAAAATGCCTAGAGCTCGAACATATGATGCTAGATATACCCGACCTACCCACTTGTATACAGCTCAGTTCAATCCGTAATACACATGTTATGTTTAACAGTCTCAGAATCGTTTTACTACAAAATGTGCACTGTTTTCTGTGCCATTGTTTATGCTGTACTGATTACCGTCTACGCTGTTGTAGCGTCATTGATATGCTCTGTAAACAACTGCACAATAAAAATAAAGAATATATATATAAAAAAAATGATTATCTCTGGGATTATTTTGTTTGTTTTTATTACTTCTGGGTTTTAAGTTACTTATTGAGAACCAGACTTAGGTTTTCAACTACCCTGTATGAAACATAGGAGTCATGCCCCAAATAATTGTTTGGTACCCTCATTTATTATTAATAGTAGAAAAGGCCACTCATGACTCCAACTTTATCTCCAGACTCCCAGTTAAGACTCTTTAAGGGTGTATGTTTATGTATAACGTGACTTTTCTTAAGTAAAAAAAAAGTATGTGCAATATTGATTTGTTTCTTCTAGTAGAAGTATTGTGAATGCATGTAAATGTCTCCCAGTATGCAATAACTGTGTAGTGTGTGCACTGTTAATCTGTATCAAGAGTTCCTGTATGAATAATGTCCCTCTATTTTTGTCAGCATTTCTGTGTGTGTGTGTGATGCCATTATGAATGTATGTTGGTGTTATTTTGTATACATTCATGATTCTATGTCTCCCTACACCATCTAGTCCCCACATATATCTATCTCCACTGGGATGTGCATGGGGAAAATATTTGGTTCGGCATTCCGAAATTCGAGACTTCGGCAATTTGGAACTTCGGCACTTTGGTTCGGTTCGGCACTTCGACACTTTGGAACTTCGGTACTTCAGCGCTTCGGAATTTCAGAACTTTGGCATTTAGGAATTTCGGGACTTCAGATGTTCTCTTGCAGCTGCTTAGTAGATAACTCCCTAATTCCCACGGTATTAGGGCGCTATCGACCAAAAGGCTGAAAGACCTAAATTGGTCTTTCAGCCAAATTTACTAATACTAAGTAAAAATTACTTAGTATTAGTCAATTCTGCCCCTACTCACTATACTGCAAGTAGGGGCATGTCTAGTAGACAGTGAGAAGCCTGTGGCTGCTTACTGTAAAAAGCTCTGTACAAGAACTGAAACGTTGACCGTTTGGAATTAGAATAAAGAAGATCTTATCTTTTTTTTTACCAAATCCTGGAGTGCCGGTATTTCTTTCTTTCTTATATATATATATATATATATATATATATATATATATATATGTCTCAAAATACACTTCACTTAGAAAGAAATTAAATATTGTTAAAAACTCCTGTCACTTACCTGATTCCAGCGCCGATGCATTGTATAATGCTTTCCTATGGGGTTTTGGGTGACACTGGATGTCCTCATGCACAGTGTGAGGATATCCAACATCAGTTAGACGATGTAGCCTAACTACCCAGAGGTCTCTCTAGTGGCTGTCTGGTAGAGGCGGAGTTAACCCTGCAATGTAACTATTGCAGTTTATCAAAACTGACATAATTACCTTTGCATAGTTATGGGGCCAGGGACACTGCCCCTAGACCACTTCAATGAGCTGAAGTGGTTTGGGTGCCTATGGTATCCCTTTATTCACTGAATACAAATAAACTATGCAAATCTAGGAACCACCTAAAGTTTGCACCAGAGGGCGCCAGACACCAGCTAAATTAGTGATAATTTACCAGTCCTGCAGCTGTAATGGATAATGCAAAAACTCATATATAAAATAAAGAGAAAGGGATCGTAGGGTAATTAACCCCTTAAGGACACATGACATGTCTGACATGTCATGATTCCCTTTTATTCCAGAAGTTTGGTCCTTAAGGGGTTAATACACTCTCTTATTCACTTGGTTCCTAACATTTTTTCTGTACTTTTTAACTGAATAACAAACTGTTGCAAAACTAACTGTAAAATTTCAGTTGAAATAGCCAAGCTGACTATAGCAGTAGTGTGATATTTTTCCAAGTCTGCTATTGTTACTACCGTCCTATCTCGCTACTGCCTTTTGCGTCCAAGATCCTTGAAAGAATTGTGTATGCAAGATGGACAGACTTCCTCGAGTCCAACTCCCTGCTAGACCCGCTTCAGTCTGGTTTCCGCGCTAAGCACTCTGTGGAAACGGCACTGACCAAAGTATCCAATGATCTACTCGCTGCAAAATCTCGTGGTCACTACTCTATCCTAATTCTCCTTGACTTGTCTGTGGCTTTTGACACTGTTGATCATCAACAGCTTCTTCTCATCCTCCGCAATATCGGTCTACAAGATATTGCTCTCTCCTGGTGCTCCTCCTACCTCTCCCAGCGCTCTTTCAGTGTTTCTTTCTCTGGCTCTGCTTCTTCTCCCCAACTCCTTTCTGTTGGTGTCCCCCAAGGTTCAGTCCTTGGTCCCCTACTGTTCTCCATCTATACTGCCTCCCTTGGTAAACTCATTAGCTCCTTTGGCTTCCAATATCATTTCTATGCAGATGACACGCAAATCTACCTGTCCTCTCCTGATCTCTCCCCGTCCCTCTTGACTAGTGTCTCTGACTGCCTCTCTGCTGTTTCTAACTGGATGGCTGCCCACTTCCTTAAACTAAACTTGACCAAAACTGAAATTCTGGTCTTTCCTCCCTCAAGTGTTGTTACTCCTGTGTCTGTCTCCCTCCAAGTCAATGGTGCTACCATCAGCTCCACCATGCAGGCTCGCTGCCTAGGTGTTCTCTTTGACTCCGACCTCTCCTTCAAGCCTCATGTTCAGTCTATAGCCAAACCCTGTAATTTCCATCTCAAAAACATTGCGCGCATCTACTTAACGCCAGATGCGACTAAGGTGCTGGTCCATTCCACTGTCCTTCTCGCCTTGACTACTGTAATCCGCTTCTCAGTGGTCTTACATGCTCCCAACTTGCACCATTACAGTCCATAATGAATGCAGCGGCGAGGCTCATCTTCCTGTCCGCCCGCACCTCCCACTCCTCACCCTTCTGTCAGTCCCTACATTGGCTTCCTATAAGATATAGAGCTCAATTTAAAATTCTGGTTCTTGCTTTCAAATCTCTACATAATGCTGCTCCCACCTATCTATCCTCCCTTATCCACAAGTATGTCCCGTCTAGGCCCTTACGATCTGCTGAAGACTTACGTCTATCTTCTGTCCGTACTCCCACCTCTGATGCTCGCCTTCAAGATTTCTCGAGGGCTGCACCGTTCCTGTGGCACTCGCTTCCCTCCTCCGTTAGATGCTCACCCAGTCTACACTCAAAAAATGGTTAAAAACCCACTTCTTCATAAAAGCGTATCAATTAAACTGTTAATAGCTCCCGACTGATTCCTCTTCTGCAACTGTCACTAGTCTAATACTATCCTTACCATTTTGTGTCATTTTACCCCACTGGGAGGGTCTGCTGCTGATTGGCTGGAATGTGTCTGCTGACTGTGAGGTACGGGTCAAATTTTATGTTTACGTTCGCCATCCGTGGCGAACCGTTCGGGACATCACTACAATTGAGTAATGATAAACTGTGAGCTAAAATGTACTTTTTATGACCAGCCCTGACTTTGCCCAGGTATAGGATAAGTACACAGAAAAGGATTCCCCTTCTTTGAAAGCAGTGCATGTGTGCCAATAGTTACTATATGTTAAACTGTAAGCATGTCTAATAATCCTTCTAGCTGCAGTCGCACGCCAGTTACGTATGTAGTGCGGCGCGTGTTACACACGTCACTTCCTGGATTCCGAGCCGCTGGTTGTTTATAGCAACGCTCCCAGACAGCTGCCATGGCTGCTTTACAGACCTGGCTCATTGTGCTCGTTATCCGCTGGGCAGTGCCGTGCGTGTCAGAGAAGCCAGGGGACTCTACCTACCTAGATATAGCCGAGATCGAGGAGTGGGAGGACACGGCGATATCTTTACTGATGGACAACGAGACCACCCCCTTGGAGGGCACAGCAGTACCCCCCTATAACACAGAACAGGATCACACTCCGACATACTGCGCTACTACAACAGCAGCCCCACACACCACCAGCACCACTGAACACACTGACCGAGGGCACTCTCTCCCTGATCTCCCAGAGTCACCAGGGACCAGCACCACTGACCGAGGGCACTCTCTCCCTGATCTCCCAGAGTCACCAGGGACCAGCACCACTGAACACACTGACCGAGGGCACTCTCTCACTGATCTCACAGAGTCACCAGGGACCAGCTGAACACACTGACCGAGGGCACTCTCTCCCTGATCTCCCAGAGTCACCAGGGACCAGCACCACTGAACACACTGACCGAGGGCACTCTCTCCCTGATCTCACAGAGTCACCAGGGACCAGCACCACTGACCGAGGGCACTCTCTCCCTGATCTCACAGAGTCACCAGGGACCAGCACCACTGAACACACTGACCGAGGGCACTCTCTCCCTGATCTCCCAGAGTCACCAGGGACCAGCACCACTGAACACACTGACCGAGGGCACTCTCTCCCTGATCTCACAGAGTCACCAGGGACCAACACCACTGACCGAGGGCACTCTCTCACTGATCTCCCAGAGTCACCAGGGACCAGCACCACTGAACACACTGACCGAGGGCACTCTCTCCCTGATCTCACAGAGTCACCAGGGACCAGCACCACTGACCGAGGGCACTCTCTCACTGATTTCCCAGAGGAGTCTGCTGTTACCCAGCCTCCATTCATCGCCAGAGACACTGAGCTGTCAGTGCAATCTCGTGCTGTGACCCTCCCCTCCCCTCTCACCAATGGTAAATTATAGAAAAGCTTGGCTTTCGAGCAGCAGTGATTGACTGAATGTATTGATGTAATTATTTAATAAATTCTAATAAATACATGTTTATTTACTGAAACCTAAATTGTCTATAATGTTAGATTTTACACCAATGTAGCCGACTGAAAGCATAGCGGATATGTAGATTTTCTTACGTTATTTTAGCCCAATATTTGAAATTCACTTTCAGAGTTCTTTATTAAAATAAGAGTTGTGAGGAATTCAAAGTGAATATCAAACATAAGGCCAAAATAGCTGAATTGGAAGGGGGGAAAAAAAGGTCGTCAGCTAAGCTTCCACTATAATTGTTTTGGTCTAAAGTTTGAAATTCACTTTGGTTTCCTGACAATTCTAACTTTAGTGCATAATCTTCTTTAGATTCCCGATAGCACTCACTTTGGTTCAAGGA
The DNA here is from genome assembly GCA_933207985.1 of Pelobates cultripes. Taxonomy (NCBI): domain Eukaryota; kingdom Metazoa; phylum Chordata; class Amphibia; order Anura; family Pelobatidae; genus Pelobates; species Pelobates cultripes. Next base: position 222,817,820 of record OW240916.1, read on the forward strand.
ACACTAAAGTCACCTACATCACTTCATCTCCGTGAAGGGATCTGGGTGCAATGGCTCTGTCCTTTTTTAAGGAACACTAAAGTGTTAGGCATCCAAACCTGTATTCCTAATGTTTTATCGTCCTTGTCCCTAGTAATATAGGTCCCCTGTGTGTCTCATAAAAAAATAAAAGCTTTTTACTTAGAGCCATTGTCCAATCAAATGCACCTTATTGAGGAGCATTGGGGACCAGATGCCCATGCACAGTACTTCCCCATAGGAAAGCATTAAGTCACTATTGGGGCTTTTGCGTCATGTGACAGTTTTACTTAGTCAATACAGCTGAAGCACCTTCAGCATCTATCAGTGCAGCATTCACTGAAGGTGTGTTTAAACGCTCAAGGTAAACCTTGCCGTTTCTGAAAAACGGCAGTGTTTTACCTTGAACTGTTAAACTGACAAGACCACTGCACACACGCCACTTCATTGAGTTAAAGTGGCATCACTGACATCTGTGGTCTTCTAACTCTGCAGGGTCAAAGAACAGATTGCAAAATAAAACACATCTCTAGTGACTGTAGAGGCATTTCCTATATTGTTCCTTTAATAACACCATGTGATTTTTTTTTTTTTTCCTCTCAATCAATCTTTTTAATATTCTTGCTAATTGGAATAATAGCTAAACATGTTTGCTTCTTGTAGGTTTAAAACAATATGTATTTACAAACATGAGGCCAGTATGTAAAACATGGAATAAAGTATGGAAAAATAATCATTTTTTTTCTTTGCTGTAACTGGATTCTTCATTTTGTTCCTAAAGTTTCCAGCCTGTGTGTTTGTGATCTGCTCGTGGACCAGTGTGATGTAAACTGCTGTTGTGATCCAGTCTGCACTGCTTCGGATTTCAGTGTCTTCTCTGGATGTTCAGTTTCTGTTGTCACGTAAGTACGCATGTATATGTGTTGAGTTTGTTATTTTTTTTTATTTTTTTTTATCAATTCTTTATTTTTGCATTGACAGACATTGAAGGTGAGAGCATGTTTGGCTTACGCAGAAGCCCATCTTTCAAATATGCTTTAGTCATGTTACAGAAAGAGAATCTGGGTTGTTAATATACATAATATACGTTTTAGACATGTTACATGTGGGTTGCGCAAAGGCTGTTGTCATTTAGCTTTCGCCTGTCAAAGGTTTTTATTTATTTGTTGTATGCACAAAGAAAAACATATACACAAAAAAAAACGATCAAGTGAAAGTAGGCGTTAAATCCTAGAACTGCACGAGTAAGTAGCTGTCTGTGAGGGGGTGCTCATTTGTCTTATGATTTTTCATCATATTGTTCCCAAAGGGCCCATACCTTTTGAAATGTGGTGGTAGTGTTCCGAACGGTAGCTGTCATCTTGTCCATTAAGTAATTATCTCTGATTTTGGAAATTACTAGAGATAGTGGGGGTGTCTCTGGTTTTATCCAGTATTGTGCCAGTGCCCTGCGAGCTGCTAGATTGAGCAAATTCAGAAGTTTTTGGTCGTGTTTGTCTAGTCCGTTTGTCGGTCGTGATAATAGACATGCCCAGGGGTCCAGTGTTATTTGTCGGTGTAGGATTTTAGTGTGCATGGCCACTATTTTTCCCCAAAACTCTTTTACTTTGGTGCACTGCCACCACATATGGATGTATGTGCCTTTTTCTCCACATAGTCGCCAACAGGTATCAGTGGGGCAGAGTTGCATGTGTTGTTGCTTGACTGGTGTTGTATACCACCGGAGCATTATTTTATATGATTGTTCCTGTAGGGTCGTGCATATAGACACTTTTGTGTTCGCCTCCCATATGTCTTGCCACTCCGTCCCCTCTAGTGTTTCACCCAGATCCGCTTCCCATTTGTCTGTGTATGTCTGCGGACCCCACGTGCCTGATTCATACTTCTAAGCATGTTTTTTTGGATTCACATGGTTATTCAATAAACTCTGAAATGCAGTGAATTGAAATTCAATCTTCAAAATGTAGGGTAAACAATAAGCAATATGTTACATAGTTACATAACTGAAAAGAGACTTGCGTCCATCAAGTTCAGCCTTCCTCACATTTGTTTTTTGCTGTTGATCCAAAAGAAGGCAGAAAAACCCAGCTTGAAGCACAATTTTGCAACAAGCTAGGAAAAAAATTCCTTCTTGACCCCAGAATGGCAGTCAGATTTATCCTTGGATCAAGCAGTTATTACCCTACATTGAAAGATTATATCCTTGAATATTATGTTTTTGCAAGTATGCATCTAGTAGCTGTTTGAACATCTGTATGGACTCTGATAAAACCACTTCTTCAGGCAGAGAAACCCACATCCAGATTGTTCTTACAGTAGAAAAAATCTTTCCTTTGCCTTAGACGAAATCTTCTTTCTTCCAGTCTAAACGCATGGCCTCGTGTCCTATGTAAAGTCCGGTTTGTGAATAGATTTCCACACAATGGTTTGTATTGGCCCCGAATATATTTGTATAATGTTATCATATCCCCTCTCAGGCGACATTTTTCTAAACTAATGTAATTATATCGGAGTTACCAAATTTCTTCAAATGATATATTTTGCCATGTAGATTTCAGTTTTCTCCACATCATATTTTAGGTAAATAACCACATATCTAAGTTTACATACTAAAATACATCACACAAAGTTTTAGGAAAAGCTGAGCTGTTTTTTTTTTTGTTTTTTGTTTTTTGATTTTTAAATGAAAAGTTGGGTAAAGCATACATGACAAACAGTGCCAATAAAGAGAAAAGGCACAAGTATAATTCTAGGCTTGTATGGTAGATAGGATTAATTTTGCTAGGCAAGCTAGGTTAACACGGATGAGTAATTTATCCACTGAGATCAAATACATCACTATTCTGCATTTGCATGTAAAAGGAAATCAAAGAAGTAAGGTTGATACAGCAAGCATCATAGAGCAGACAGGCTTAATAGCTCAGCTGTACGATTGACAGCAGGTACAAATTGTTGGGGAGCCAGGAAAGAGCCCCTCTGTCGCTCCTCTATGTGGAGCCAAAAGGCAGCAAAAATATCGTCCAGCCATTGAGCAATAGAGCATGGCTGTGTGCTCTTGGCGGGCTCTTAAGTGATCTCTGCCACTTTATGGGCGGTAGGCCTCTGTTAAATTCTCTGCCATGGAGCATGAGGACGATAACCTCCACCGGTCCTTATAGGGGAACGGAGGCTAACAGTTGAGTTCATTGCTTTAGGTGGCGTCAGGAAAGCATCCGTCTTCCCTGCACCAGCTTTGCTTGCAGGCCGCTGGGTATGTTCGGGCAAATCTCTCAGAAAGGTCTGCATTTTCGGTAACAGCATTGTGCCTGTATGGTCACCTCTTTCCAGGTGGCCCTTATGTGTCTCATAAAAGTTGTGTTTTGCCAAAATGCCGCTATTTCAATCCTGCAGAGCAATCCTGAGATCGGCTCAGTGGCCCGGCCCCGTCCCCCCCTAAATATTGTCTTTTTAAAAAAAAATATTTATATATTTTATCTCTAAAATGTGTGTGATGACATGAATGTTTAAAGGGGCATTTTCACTTGTCAGTTTTTAATATTATGTTTAGTAATCCCTTATATTTAAGTAATGTGTTTATATGAGGTCTGAAATACAAAAAAAAATAATTAATGAAAATCACTATTTGGTAGATATACAGCCAATGAAAATATGTATGCATTAAATCATGCATTTTTTTCCATGTAGCACATATAAAGGAAAAATTAAATTGCTTTCTCGGCAGATCTCTTACCTGCAGCATTTAAAAAAAAGCCCTCCCCTTCTTCTAAAGCACATACTTTCTTTTGCTGTCCAATCACAGACTTGCCAATGTTGCTCAATGAGAAGCCTTTGCAAGGTATGTGCTCTGGGCAATTGCTGCCTCTTGAGGTTAGTTCCACCGAGCTAAACAACCAGGAAGTAACATGACTGATTATCTGACAGCCAGGGGTGTAAGAAGGTTAATTTATAAAAGTGGCAATTTCTAGTGAAATTTGCCCTTTTTATAAAGTGCTTTAGGTGTTTGAAGTGTTCTTTTAAAGGTGTACACTAAAGACCATAATTTAGTGGTTTGACAGTAATTGAAGGACCCATGATACCTGTGGCACAGCCCCCTTTTCATTATTTTGCTAATGCAGGTGTTCTACTTCAGAGAGCACCAGCTAGTAATGCCTAACCAATAAATCCCTTCCAAATCTGGATGAAATCAACATTTGCTTGTGCAGAAATGTAACTTCTGTAATAATAGTATGCTGAGCAAAGGACTGGGCCACATATTCAATGGTGACACCTGGGTTATGTCCAACTTGACACAGAACGGTTGCCGTTACCCTTCCTCTCAGGAAACAAGATACCCACAAAAGTAAGGGACCAAAAAGCCGAATTACTGGACCTTAGAGTGTCCATGTTTAATGTATTACAAGAAAGAATCAAAGTCAAGAATAACTGTGGTCAGGAATACAGAGATAAGGATACATGAAAAACAAGCCAGTTTAGGATACCCAAAATACAAGCCGGGTCAGGATACCAGAAATACACAGGTCAAACTACAAGCCATGTCAAGATACCATAGGTTAACAGAGTCAAAACGAAACCAAGGTCAAAAACAGGAAATCAAAAGAGTTGCAGGAGCACTAAACATGTTACTAAACAGAAACCACGATAGGGCAATGAGTAAGGGCCAGAACAGGCTTTAAATAGGTTCTCATTGGTTCACGTCATCTCTGCGTCTCCAAACAACATCGGGTTATCTAGATGACACAGTCCCTCTAAGGGCGTGATGTCATGACTTTCACAATTTATTTTAAGGGGCTGTAGTTCAGGCCACTTACAAGCAGAAAGAGTCGTTTGCAGGACCAAATGTGAGTCTATTTCGTTTGCAGGCTACGTGGTCACTCAGACTGCTTTTTCAGCTTTTTGCAAGATGAATGGTTCACATCTAACATTACTTTACTCAAATATAATAGTCACGTGCCATTGGGTATATGATGGAAAAGCTGTCTTATTCTGACCCAGCTACATGCTGCAGATTCAGCTTGTTTTTGCAGTAATTTGGTTTGTTCCACTTCACTCATCTGGTGCGTAATGGTGTTGAGATCACTGTACCCGTCCTGATGCTGCCATTAGCATAGGACAATAATAATATATTATTTAGACCTGGCAGTGTTTTTTTCCACTCTATTTTTCAGTTCACATTTCAATTGAGCGTCTTAATTGTACAACACACTGTGGAAAACTGCTGCAGCTATTCACTGGCTTGATATATGACTCTTAATTGCAAATCTGGGAAACAAATAGCATCATTTGACCCAAATTGAAATTCAGGTATTCACTAAAGGCAAATTGAGACGATATTTGGAGAGTATCTCTGAATGTGCAGTTATCATTTGAAACAAATTGATGGCTACTAAAAATAAGCCAAGATGTTTCCTACTAACTATAGGAATTCAAACATTTATCATACACCAAACTGACACATTCAGAGATTACTGCTTGCTTGCAGTTTGTAGGCCAAATAACATTTAGTTTGCTATTATAATTTACTTTAAAGGACCACTATAGGCACCCAGACCACTTCAGCTTAATGAAGTGGTCTGGGTGCCAGGTCCCTCTAGAGTTAACCCTGTCTGCTGTAAACAGAGCAGTTTCACAGAAACTGCTATGTTTACATTTGGGTTAATCCATCCTCTAGTGGCTGTCTCATTGACAGCCGCTAGAGGCGCTTCCGTGCTTCTCACTGTGGTTTTCACAGTGAGAAGACGCCAGCATCCATAGGAAAGCATTGAGAATGCTTTCCTATGGATTGACTGAATGCGCGCGCGGCTCTTGCCGCGCATGCGCATTCAGCCGATGATGTCCAAAGGAGGAGGAGAGTCCCCAGCGCTGAGGGAGCCCGGCGCTGGTGATCTTCAACTTCAGCCCGGCGGGAGGGGGGCCATGAGGGTGGGGGCACTAGTTTGTTTTCCTGGTACTATAGTGGTCCTTTAATTTGTGTGATCTTTACTGCCATCTAGTGGTGAAATGCAGTTTACTGTACTTTATGAAGGTCATATTCATTTGTTTACGTTTAACAATAACAACAACAACAAAAAAACTACAGCAAACATTATATTTACATATATCTACTTCTAATGTTAGTGTGCTGATGGTGCCCTAAGGTTAGTTATTGAACTAAACTTGACTCTGACTTAGCGGCATTCTCGTCTTGCTGCAGCCATCATTCTTCCTCCTTCTGAGTTCATTTTGAAGATGATTTTAGGCAACTTGGTGTCCAGGCTGTAGTGGTTATGATGATTAGAATAGCAATTTAATATTAATTTATAAATGTGGTTACTTCCTGTATCTTGTTATATGATTATTTTAATATTCAATTAATAAGATGGTCAGACTATAAGCGTAGACTAACAAGACATTAGCATGTTGTTTACTTTCTTTTCCGATAGATGGCACACATATCTCTCCAGTTACTCATCTGTGTTTATACAAAAATGATCTGATACTGCAAGCTGCACTGTCATCTGCTAGTTTTTTTCTAACTTTATGTACATAGAGTAACTAACGACTCCTATGTGAACTCTGTCAAGTGATAAGAGTGATTTTCTGTAGAAAAGACGTTGGAAGTGATAAAGAAGTATTAGAAGGTGAAAGCATTGATTGTATAAATAAAACATTAGGCCAAGCCCTTATTGATGTTTCTGCAATGCAGCATCCTTATACCAGTCCCTCCCTTCTGTACTAAATCCCAGTCGTCCCCCTTCTGTACTAAATCCCAGTTGACCCCCCTCTATACTAAATCCCACCACCCCCCTTTACTAAACAAGCAGACTCCACTCACATTGCTGCTGCAAGTATGCGACTCTGGAGTCCAGCCTCTGGTATTCCCCCAATGGCGCCGTCCGCACCCTGTGCCAAAGCAGATCCTCCTTCTACTCCTTGAAAACCTGTGAAGGTGGAGAAGGTAATGTCACGTCGGAATGTGACATGGCATTGCATGCATCCATGCACCTCCAGGTCCTCCACTGTCCAGCCGCGGCCATCGCAACACTCACCAACCGACACACACTCTCTCTGACACAAACACACTCTCTGACATGCACACACACATATTTCCACATTCTTGCACACACCAACATCATTTGATTTATTGCTCCCTACCTTTGGGAGCTGGTGTGGGGCCTCTTGTCTCGGGAGCTCAGTCTTCCTGCTCCTCACTTCTCCCTCACACGCGCAGTTTAGTGATGCCGGGTGCCAGAATGATGTCATATTCCGGCACTACAGAGGACGCATCGAGGGACCAGTGAGGAGCATAAAGAGTGAGCGCCCTCGCTGCCGCCAGGGACCTCTCCTCCGGCCGGTACCAGGTAAATTTGAGCAGTGTAGATGCCTTCAATGTAAGGAGAGCAGGTGCCTACTCTGCCTTGGTAATCATGGCAAGCTCACCGGGCCGCAAATATATTCATTGTGGGCTGCGAGTTTGACATGCTTGAGGTAGAGTAATGGTTATCAGCTTTTGATCCGGGGAGGGTAATACTGTGGGATAATATAACTACTCGTGTTCTGTCACAAGTATAGAGTGTAAAAGTTCATTACCCTGCCTGGGTGTAGAGAGACTTGTGAATGTTGGGGTCATGGGAGTAAGTGATCTAGGTTCTGTTCCTTCAGTAGAAGGAGCGGCTTGCTTGTAGGTAGTGTGAAGTACTCCTGAGGGGTGTTACCCCTAACCATAGGGGTATCGGGGGGGGGGGGGCAAGATCTATATTTTAAATCCACATCATTAGACTAAAGTTGTTTAGGTACTTTGAGTGTCCATTTAAAAAGACACTGTAGGCACTTTAAGCATTCATGTCATTGAATTAGCTCTAGTGCCTGGAGTTCTCTGGTTCACTGTTGAATTATTTACGAGCAGTTTTTGTTGATTTAGGGTTGGTGGACAACCACAGCCCCTCACCCCTGGAGGTTTGGCTAAGGCATAGTACACACTCCCTTCAAGCCCTACCAATTCATACCAGCAATGGGCACATTGATACCCTAAAAGCGGTCAGCTGACACTCGCAGCCAAACATAGCCACTCATTGCTGCTCAGGCTCATGCTTCCTCATTAGAGAGTGAATTGATAATCTAGATGCTAAAGTATGTTAATTTATCAGATGGTAAATTTTGCTCCCTCTCAGATTATTTGTTGGCGGTGTTGCTGGCACTCATTCCAGCCATTAAACTGGCAGTTAAAATAAAGTAACCCGTTTGTGTAACAGAGGTACTTAAACTGGCTTTTGTAGTTTTATGTGTTAAGGGTCTTTGCGTTAACAGTTGCTGCCTGGGGCATGGAATTTTATTAGCAGATAAAGGTGAGAAAAGGTATTGTTTACATTGCTCCTACTGCAGGGGCATGCTCTAAACAACAGAACCACTACATTAAGATGTAGTTCTGGTGACTACTGTGTCACTTTAAAAACAGCTTGTTGCACAAATTTGTTTGTACTTTATTTCTATAATTGTCAGAGTCACTATTTTCCTTCCTTCCTTCAAAGTATGCCTTGAACACATTTAACACACTCTTCTGGACAGCTATCTCAGATGTCCCACCTGGAATCTGTTGAAGCCACTCCCCTAACTTGAGAGTCAAAGCCCCAAGTGCTCCTATCACATCTGGAACTACTACTGCCTTCACTTTCTACATCCTTTCCAGCTCTTCTTTCCGTCCTTGGTATTTCTCCACCTTCTCATGTTGCTTCTTCCTAATGTTATGGTCACTGGGTATTGCCACATCCACCACGAATGCAGTCTTCCGTTCCTTATCTACCACCACGATGTCGGGTTGGTTGGTCAGCACTTGCTTGTCTGTCTGGATCTTGAAGTTCCACAGGATTTTAGCCCTGTCATTCTCGACTACCCTTTGTGCTATCTCCCATATGGACTTAGGCAGGTCCAATCCATAATCTGTGCAGATGTTTCGGTACACAATCTCAGCAATTTGGTTGTTTCTCTTTGTGTATGCTGTTCCTGCTAACATCTTGCATCTGGCTACTAGGTGCTAGACTGTCTCAGAGGCCTCTCTGCACCTTGGGTCTAGCCTGATGTGATAGACTCCAGCTTCTATTGATCTGTTGCTGAGTGCCTGTGCCTGTTCCTGTGCTGCTAGGATTAGTGCCTCAGTGCTTTCTTTCAGTCCTGCCTTTTCCAACCACTGGTCGGATTTTGTCATGTGAGCCACATCCACTATCTGCCGGTGATACACCCCATGGAAAGGTTCAGTCTTAACAAGGAACCTCTTCTTTTTCTGCATCCTCTATCTGTTGAAATCTCAGGCATTCCCTTAGCAGTTCATCTTTGGGAGCCATCTTTATGATGTACTTGTGGATGCTCTGTGTTTCATCCAGGACTTTGGCCTTGACACTCATCAGACCCCGACCTCCTTCCTTCCGGCAGGTGTACAGTCTCTGGGTGCTGGATTTCAGGTGCAATCCTCCATTCATATTGAGTAGTTTTCTGGTCTTGACATCCATGGTGACCAGTTTTTCTTATTTTTCTTATTATTCCAGCTGGGTAGGGCATATGTGTTGATGGCTTGGATCTTGTTCTTGTCATTGAGCTGGGACTTCAGAACCTGTCTGACTCTTTGGAGGTACCTGGATGTTGCTATTCTTCTTGCCTCTTCCTCATGGTTGCCATGTATTTGTGGTACCCCTAGGTACTTGTAGCTGTACTCTACATCTTCTATTTGGCCTTCTGGAACTTTAACTCCATCTGTCCTGATCATCTTCTCTCTTTTTGCTATCATCCGCCCGCACTTCTCTAGTCCCAACGACATTCCGATGTCCTTGCTGTATATCCTAATTAGGTGGGACAATGAGTCAATGTCCTGCTCATTCTTGGCATACAACTTGATGTCATCCTTGTAGAGTAGGTGACCAATGGTAACTCCACTCTTGATCCTGTATCTGTATTCACTCGTCTTGATGACGAGTTAAGGGGGATAGCGCATCACCATGGTATAGGCCACATTTGATGTTCACTTGAGTTATTGTCCTGGAATTGGCTTCTAGAATTGTTTTCCACTTGCTCACGGAGTTCTTGATGAAGGCTCTTATTGTCTGGCTGACCTTGTAGAGAGCCAAGCATTCCAGTATCCATGTGTGTGGCATTGTGTAATAGGCTTTCTTGTAGTGAATCCAGGCCATGCACAGATTTGTCTGTCTGGTCTTAGAATCCCTTGTGACTGCTTGATCTACCAGTAGTTGGCGTTTTGATCCTCTGGTGTTGTTTCCAATCCCCTTCTGAGTATTGCTCATATATTAAATCATATGCCCTTGGATCTTGGAGGCCGCAATGCCTGACAGGAGTTTCCATGTTGTGGGGATGCGGGTTATTGGTCGGTAGTTGGATGGTATTGTTTCCTTGTGAGTGAACCACATTTTTGCCTCATAATGCCACTTTATACATGGATTCCTTGGAGTATGTGTCTGCTGTATACAACAGCTTTGAAACACAACTCAGGAAGAGGAGCAAAGCGAGTGAACCACTAATGAATGCAACTCATCAGCATATGGTTCACTGGCTTTGTTGTATACAGCAGACACATACTCCAAGGAATCCATGTATAAAGTGGAATTATGAGGCAAAAATGTGGTTCTTTGTTGAGCTAATTTGCATACACCTACCTAGAATCCCCTGCAGTAGTGAGATTTCTGTGGGAAATGCAAGTCTTATGGCTTTACTGGTGTGTGTATTTGTGTTTAGCAATGTGTGAAATAAATAAATAAATATATATATATATATATATATATATATATAGTTCAAGTAGAGATTGTAGCCGTATTAGTCCAGTGATGTAGATGTAAAAAACAGATAAAATTCGTATCTTGTAATACCTTTTTATTGGACTAAGAATTTTTTAATGACAAGTTTTCGGGAGAACCTCCCTTTCTCAAGTCTGAAGCATTTCTTTTTTTATTAATTCTTTATTTTTGGTGCACAGAGATTACATACAATAAGCTTGCATCGCCACAATAGCAGAGCAAACCATGCATTTTCAAACAGTTGATAACAGTGGTATGGCGTTAATATAATATGCACACATTTTCGTTTTAGTTGAGTAAAACTTGCTATTCAGATACTTTTAAGACAACTGCAATAACAGTAGGTCATATTGGAGGCGTAACTTGTCAATGGTAGTGAGTAGAGAAGGTACAATATAGTATGCTATATCAAGCAATAAATGATTGCGTTTGCAAATGAGTTGTGCCTATTGTGATTGCCTTCCAGTGTTATGAAAACAGACTGAGCCAGCATGTTGAGTAATATGAGCCCTATGACAGTTTAGGGAGACAGATATAATGGATTAGGTCAGTGGTTAGACATTTAGTTAAATGTGTTGCCCCGGCTTATACAGGTTAACTAGGTACTGTGCTACTCAAGGCGGAGATAAGCCATTTTTAAAGGCAGATCCCCGTGTTCCTGACATTCAGCCCGCTTAAACTGGTAGTATGCTAAACACCCGTTAAATGCTGGGAGTCACCAAAACTAAACATTCTGTATGTGCTGTAACATCAGGTGATAATATCTAGACATTATGGTATCAATCTAGTGAGAATGTCCACAGGTAGGTTTCAGGGGGGTGTCGTCTTGTCCAGCACCCTCTAAGGTGCCGAGAGTCTTAGGTAGGGTTGGTGCTTGTGGTTTGCGGTGATTCAAGCTCGCCCCTCCTGTTGCTGCTCCAGTCTTTCAGCCGATGCCCCTGCGGTGTTCGCTATTTGCTCTTGGACTCAGTCCGTTGCAAGGCGCAGCGTTGCGCGGTGTGTGGGGTGCTTCCCCCGCTTTGGGGTCGCTGTGAAGCCGGGTGTCTGCTACCTTGCGCCCGAGGTCTTGTGGGGTCTTGGGTCTTTCTGGGAGAGCTGGTGCTGTGGGCGCTGTGAGGTGACGGTGGGTTTCGCCATTTGCCCCCTGCAGCCTTCTGCTTATGTGGCTGAGGTGTTTGTTGTGGTGTGTGGCTGCATAGGGTCCCACTCCGGTGCTGCAGTTGGTGCTTTGTACTCTTTCGCCGGTGAGGGTGGCGTGTGTTGTTCGCACCCCGTGTGGCTCTGGGCCCAGTTTGGGACCCGCTCAGTTGCTCCCTGGTCTGTTGCTCTTTAGGGCGAGGGGCTCTGTCTGCTTGTCTTGTTATGGATGAATTAGCTGTGGTGCTGCCCATTGGTGACATTGGAGGCTGTTGTCTGACCTCTAGTCTAGCCCAGAACTGCTTGCATATGGCCTCAAATCTGGTTTGAAAGTCAATTGCCCATTCGCTGGGGGTATGCCGTGTATCTATGGCCTGGCCTTTTGTCTCGTGTTTGTCAGCAGTCTGTAGGTTGGTACCTGATTGCATCTGGCCTCCATGCTGTGCTTGCGTTGGTGAGGGTCGTTCAGGTGCGTCCGCCATCTTGGGAGGCTCACCATCCCTACATCTTTTTCGCGGTAAACCAGCTGGGGCCTGCTTTGATGTCTGCTGCGGGGCGTAGGGGACCGGGATGACCCCCACCAGTCTATAGGGGGGGGAACGGGGTCCCATGCCGAAAATAGTCTCGCACTGTGGCCGAGGGACAGCGGCTGTCTCTCCCGCGTTATCCATGTGCGTCTCGCTTCAGATTAGCCCGTCGGGCCTATCCGTGGTTCTGTCAGGGTCAGGTGCAAGATTTGGGTGTCGATGTGTGCCCCTTCGGAAGCGGACCGGCCCCCGGGTCTCGGTGGGTTATTCTCGGCAGGCAGATTGTCACATAGGCGATGTTTATGGGCCGATTTGTCGGAGCCGTGAGAATGCACGTCCGGCCATTTTGGCTGTCAGGCCCCGCCCCCAAGTCTGAAGCATTTCTGAGCAAGACGACACATAGAATTCAAAGCGGAGTTGTGATACAAGGGTTAAAGCGACATGAGTGCAGATAAGACACAGGATTGTTAGAAAATAGACACCATTTTTGCAGAGGGTCATAAATATCTTTCTGAAGAGTAGAGTGTGGGGGGAGAGAGGGAGAAGAATTTTATATACCAAGAGATAGATAGATATATCTTGGTATCCAAATTAAGTAAATGTGGCTGGAAGTATGCATATCTTCTAGTAGTGCTGATTGTGGCATTTATGTGTTGCCAACTGAGGAAAAATGATTAAGTGTGCCTTGTATTATCTCTGTTTGAAGTCTCCTTTGATTCAAACAAAGGTTGGGAACCGCTAACTGATTTTACTGTTTGCATTTGTGAAGTAAAATAAAATCCTTAAAATTGAATTGTAATGTCCCATCAAATGTAGAGATGGTAAATATTCTGGTTGCCTACCAAAAGGTGGCACAGATATAATTTTATGTACATTAGATGCAAATGCTTACAGTTGCATCTACTATATAACTAATGGAATTTACCATCAAAAAACTGTTTAATTTTTACTTCATAGTGTTTCATTTAAAGTCATCTCAATACCAGGTGCTTAATATTTTTTTTCTCACTTAATCTGGAGTGTTGGCTAGTAACACTGTCTGCTAGGCACTCAAGTATTAATAAACAACCATAACATGGTCACCTTTTGGACCCAGTGGGCGAATGACCTTCTACGCTGTCACACATTCAGTGGCAAGAAAAAGTATGTGAACCCTTTGGAATTAGTTTTTCCCTTTGGATTAGAGGCAGTCCACAACAACAGTGATATGCACCAACACTTGACAGAAAGGCAGGCAGGCAATTAGATTGATTTAGAAGTTAAGCTCCTTCTAATACTCCACAGTATAAAACCATACACAAACCCCAAAAAGGTATCCATCTTGTTCCATACTTAGACTATTGGCTCCTCACAGCTTTCTTTACGAGAAAAACTTCTACAGGATATAGGTTAAGAGACATCTCAAAATTCCTGAAAATCATCAAATCACAGAGAGCTCAAACCAGTGCAATTGGCCCTCCTGAGTTTAAGTAAACCTCTTTAGGGACATCAAATTCAAGTCAGATTGGAAAATGTGACCACAGTTCCATATCTACACAGGCAAAGTGGTACTCTGTCTACCTCACTGGCAAGGTTGTGTACCAAAGTGATGCTTTGAGGACCAGTTAGCAAGGGGTCCAAATCTGGATCCACCAAAGGGCAAGCTATTTGAGCAATTGGCCATTCTCAGTATCTTCTTGCGCCATTTAATTTTGCTCTCCCTAAGTTAAAGTGGTAATCAAGATGTGGACTCCTTGCTCGCTGTGCCTAGAGGGGTATCGGCTATACCTCACTGACGAGACATGGCAAGGCTAAAATGATCGTCTGGGATTGCTGTATTCCTCATGGAGAGACGGCCTGCATTTTGGATCTGGACCACCCTTTTTGGTGGGATCAGTCTGATGTGCAAATGTCTTAGGTTTTCTCTGTAATGACACAAGATGAGCTGAGATCTGAGCAGGGACTCACCAGAGGGCAAGCTATTTGAACTGTTGTCTGTTTTCTTTTTATCCTCTTGCACCATGTTTTTCTTTTTCTTTCTTTATTTTATGCTGTAGTGTCCTGCTTTCTATTGTGGTGCCCCCCTGCAGTGTGGGGATTTGAAGGGGGAGTATTGCTAACCTTTCAGCCCTTGCCATACTAGTGTTCATCCTACTGCATTGCATTGAGATGAAGTGGTCTTTGGTGCCTATAGTCTTTTTGTTCACAAACACACCCTTTTCTGTTTACCAGAGCCATTCTGGAATCCCATAGTTAGTATTTATTTACTTTAGATACATCTGCAGATTTATTTTTTGTTGTTGTTTTTATTTTACTTTATTTATTGTTATGCTTTGTATTTGTTTTATTCATGATATAATGTTGTTTTTATTTTTTCATTTTATACAGAACTGACAGTCGTCTATGTGTGCGGCAAACTGTTCTCTATTCAATCAACTCTTCTTCTGCCACTCCACAGAGAGTTGTCCAAAATGTAGACATAATCAATCCAGATGTTTTCTGCATTCAAGCAACAAACTGTATGTACTTGTATTCCTATACTAAAGAGACACTGCTAGTTCTTCTGTTGTGGTTAACTTTTCTTTTATTTAGAATACTTACCAGGAGATCAGAATTCCAATCTAAAGAAGCAATATTATTTTTTGTAATTATATAAAAGGCATTAATCAAATTTCATTGTCTGGAGTAAGAGTCCATATGAGTAGCTGACTGATGTATCCATATCAAACCTTGCTCGCCATAGATGTCTTGAAGGATAAACTTCAAGATGCACACAATGGTTACTCCATCTTTTGGTAGACTCTGTGTGAGCTAAAGAGCACAGAATACAAATTGGATACAAAGCAGAAACAAAGCAATGTTCATTAGATTTCAGTACACTTAAAGGTTAGCAAAGAGTCATGGGATGTGTAGTTCTTTAACACCAGGGGATCTACTTTAGATATATGTTTTTAATTCCTTCATAGTCTGGGAAGGGTTGAGCATCTTAAATGGACTGGCATAATGAGAAGACTGTGTGCTGCATACTAATTTGTGTAAATAGTGTTTGGCTTTATTTTGCTTTTATTATTGTGCATTTGTTTGTCCCGGAATGTATTGTAAATATCTGTTTATTAAAAGCAGGAGGCATTGTATAAGAAAGACATACAGTGTAAATATTTATTGTTTGCACAGGTATCTCTGGGATTTGTGTGGCATTAGCAAAATTGATATTGGTCCAAAACACCTTTTTACACTTTAGAAAGACAAGTTTCTGATTTAGTATAAAACATTGACAGGGCGTGAAAACCATGCAGGTTTTTTTTCTCAGGAGATTTTAGAGCTTCCCCACCCTCCTCCTGAGAAAATGAGCTCTGAAAAAGAGTTACCAAATAAATATTTAGTTTTTAAAATAAACATTTATTTGTCCAGAGTCTAAACAAGAAGAGATATATACGAGTCATGATGTGTTGAATATAAGATGTAAATATTAACATTTAACCTATTTCAAACGATGTGATAGCTCAGCCGATATCACAGGTTTCCTTCCATGCATAGTCAACTGAGCTTCTCACTTGTCAGAATTCAATCAGTTCATTACTACTTAATTAGCTAATAACATCTAGACTCCAGCATGTACTTGGAACTTAAAAAGCTTAAAACATATCTGTCAGAGGTTAGATAGCAGTGTAAACGTTATCAATGGGTTGCTCCTTGTATTCAATTCTGAACAGTTTTTTTTTTTGTTTTTTTTTTAAATTTGCATTGTACACCTGTCTGTCTTTGCACAGCCAGATATATCATACTTTTTCATTTTACTCCCATGGTATGCATTGAAATGGATTGCATGAGAACCTAGAGCATCACATGGTGCCCTGATAACAGAGGTCCGATGGAGAGAGAGAGATCTATTTTTATTTATGTTTTAGTTATGTTTATTGTGCTACGTATGCCACTAAGAACTTCAGTAGTGTCTGCTCTGTAGAAAGAGTAAGGAATTTTAAAGCTGGCCACGTTATTCACCAAACTCCAAATTGTAACTCACTCCAACTCTACTATAGTTATAGCTTGGCTATTGTAGTCTCACATTTGCTATTTCAATGTTAAGTTTAATGAATAACCCATAAATGTATTTACTTTAAGTAAAATAATAATATTAAAGTAGAGGTATACAGATCTAAACGTTGATAGATTTACTATGCTTAATACATGGTGATTGGTTAGTTATCCTTCATACACCTATATATATGCTTTACATGGTGTTTGCCTTTTCTTCCCTTAGATGAGCCAGGGTTGTCCTTTATTACTCCTGATGTTCCATCAGAGTCTAACTTTGATAGTCTGTTGAAAGAGTTTGGAGGAAATGTATTTAATAATGAAGAGAACACTGCAAATTTTGTTGGCTCCACTCAAGCACGCACAGCTACAAGATACGAGGTAAATATGTGTGTATTTTCATATTGTGCAGGCCTGTGGAGTGCACAAGCCCTATGGTTACACAGGTCCTTTGCAAAGATGGAGGGTACCGTGACAATTCTGCACTCTCACAGTATGTATAGTGAAAAGTGTGGCAATAGCTTAACTACGACAGTCCACTGTGTCCCTGCTCAGAAAGCAATCTGCTATATGATTATCATCTGACATGATACACTAAAGAGGTAGCCAACAAAGAAATATTGCATTGTGAGGTGAGTTATTATTATTATTATTATTATTATCATTTATATAGCGCCAACAGATTCCGTAGCGCTTTACAATATTATTAGAGGGGGGGATTTAACTATAAATAGGACAATTACAAGAAAACTTACAGGAACCATAAGTTGAAGAGGACCCTGCTCAAACGAGCTAACAGTCTATAGGAGGTGGGGTATAAAACACATTAGGACAGGAAATACCAGTCAAATTAAGTGGGAGTGAAGCAGAGCTGGAGGAGAGAGTAGAGTGCTGCCCTTTAGGAGAGAGCAAGAGCATTTTGTGTACTCAAGAATGCCCAAAGTGCATGTACACAAACATGTCTGGTGCCTAGTTCATTCATTAAAGTAACACTATAGGGTCAGAAACACAAACATGTATTCCTGACCCTATAGTGTTTAACCCACCATTTAGGAGGCTGGCCCCTTCCCTTTAAAAGCAATTATAACATACCTTATTTACAGCGCCGCGCTGGCCCCGCCCCAAAATATGCCTCATTATTAGTAACATCATCAGAATTGCTGGACATTGGCAACGAGGTGGGATGGGGCCAGGGCCAAACATCATTTTGGCCACTCAGCACCTCCTCATAGATATGCATTCAATCAATGCATCTCTATGATGAAAATTCATCGTCCCAATGCAGAGCGTGGAGATGCTGAATGGCAGGGCTGCTTACTGTGCAGCCCTGAGCCAGGAAGCTTCTCCACTGGCCATCTGAGGAGTAGCCACTTGGCAGTGTCCCTAGAGGGGATATAAACACTGCCTTTTCTTTGAAAATGCAGTGTTTGCATAGAAATGCCTGAAAACAATGATTATACTCACTAGAACAAATACACTAAGCTGTATTTGTTGTGTTGACTATAGTGTCCCTTTAACTGGTAATGCCATAAACTGAGACACACCACATAAAAAGACTGAGATCCTCCTCAAATACCTTTTATTTATAAGTCCTTAGAAAATGAAAACATCTCATAACCCCTACCATAAACAAAGTGCTTTGGCAACGCAGGTATCTACAATATTGACAAAATGAAAAGGGAAAAAAAAGTTTAAGATTAATAATGTGCTGAATCAAAATCTCTCTATTTTACTAAAGTGAATTTAAAATGTAAGGGTTGAATAACTGAATGCATAGCTTGCTTAGAGAAATTTTCCAGGTCAGCTATTTTGATCCTAAAGTTGAAATTCACTTTGAATTTCCATTTTAGTGAATAAGCCTGTCAAATCTCTACAACATAATACATGATTTTGGCTACATTACTGATATCATCTGAAAAAGCAAGTTGGTGATAAAAATGTTGAGAGGGAGATTTGTTTACAGTATTACACAAATAATGAGCAGATAAACCATCAGAACGGAGTACTCCTCTCTGAACCAGGAAAGGATACTTTAAATGTCGTTATTATTGCAGTTGATTAAATATATGTTTATACAATATAATGCATTGTACAAGTCTTTACATTTTCAATTTTCAGTTTAGAATTCAGTAATGATTTTCATTTTTACTTTACATAGTATGGATCACCGATCTTAACTTCCGACTCTTTCTTTAAACTTCCTACTCCACTGGGTACCAACGCCTGCACAGATAATAGTCCTATAGGTAAGATTTTGTACTTTCTATTACTTAAAACTGAACAATAATTCATACCATCCTGGATTTGTAAGAATAAAAATCCACTCTGATGTTTCCAAAGAGATTTTTCTGGATAAAGTTGTCCATGCCTTCCTGTTGGTAGTCTTATAACCTAGTCTTGACCCAAGTTTGAATGATCACAACATTCTCATTCTGCTTTACAATATAGTGCAAGCTACTGTGGTTATCTAAATGTAAGAAACACATCACAGTAATGGAATCTGATAAGTAGTAGGTTAGAAAACAGGAAAAAGACTATGGCACAGCTAAAGAATTGGGCTCCTTACTGCCAAACATGTTTTAGTTTTTTTAGGCCAAATTAAGTGACATCATTCCCAATCTATCTCCTATCACCTTCCTCATGCTTTGTTCCTCTTCTCTTTACACATCCATTGGTGGTTGCTCCCTCTCCGGGTCCGGGGGTGTGATACACATTGAGCACAGTCTAGTCCCACATGCAATACCCCAAACAGCCCCCACACACTACCAAACACACACTGTGACATATCCATCCACACACACACACACACACAATTCCACAAGCAGCCCCAATACACAGCCCACATTCATATGTATCGTACACAATACCATAAACTACTCATGAATATATTCAATATAATAGCTCATATACTCAGGGCCGTCTTTAATGCGGGGCAAACTGGCCAGCTGCACCGTGAGCCCTGCTGGCCTAAACTATTTCTAACCCTCTGGCCGGTAATCCGCACACTAAGGAGGCCCACTGGGTGGCCCATGCACAAAGGACCACAGCGCGAGTGGACCCCTTGCTTTTCGGCAGCAGGCTGGGAGGAAGTGACGGCCGCGCATCACTTCCTCCCACAAAGAGAGGAGCACGCGGGAAAGAAGAGTAGGCAGATTGGAGGGGGACTGGCCGAGAGCGCTAGACCCCAACTCCCAACACCTTCAGCCACCAGCAGGAAAGGTAGGAAACTGGATTTGGGTTTTAAAGTGTATGTCTTTGTCAGTATGTCTGTCAGTGTGTGTGTGTGTTAGTATGTCTGTGTGTGTGTGTGTCAGTATGTCTTTGTGTGTCAGTATATCTGTGTGTGTGTCAGTATGTTTGTATGTCAGCATGTCTGTGTGTGTGTCAGTATATCTGTGTGTGTGTGCGCATTTCAGTGTGTATATATCTCTGTGTGTGTGTATATGTGCATACATCTCAGCATTCACACATTAACACTACACACAAATACACCCCTGCATTCAAATTTCAACACTACGTACAAACAAGTCTGTGTTACACACCAAAATTATATGTAAATACACCCCTGCATTCAAAAACCAACACTACACAAATACATGCTTGCAATCACGCCAACACCACATACAAACATATTCCATACAAAAACCTGTTTACCTTCAAACACACAAAAACTGCTTAGTGTTAAATACAGACCTGCAAACATGGGTAAATGGTAGAGCCCCAGCTGTCAATGCATTTCTGGAGTTGCACAACAGATGGGGATCTACCTTTTAATCACCCGTGCAACAGGGAGACCCCCAAAAATTCTTGCACCTCTCTACTTTAGGTCCGCCACTGCCTTGAGGTGGACAACGTGATTGCATGCCTGGGGAGGGGGGACAGGGTCCAGGGGGCCCCAAGCAAATGCTTTGCTCAGGGTCCAGTCACTATTAAAGACGGCCCTGCATATACGCACAAATACAACGATACAAAGCAATTACAGTAAAAATAACACAAGCAGAATATGGCAGCATATACCACTCGATTTAAAAAATAAAAATAGGACCGGCACGCTATGGGACATCACAATCCTATATCGGCACAGTGCTGCTAAAAGGTTGCCTACCCCTGATCTAGTCATTTGTGGTCCAGAGACGCTAATCTTGCTAGACCTCCACTGAGATTTGTGTATCCCACCTTACTCCTGTGTTTACCTGCCTGGATAGGCACCTGCGAGTACCACTCAAGTTGCTACTGAAAAATTGACAACTACACATAAGTAAATGGAAAACTTTCCTTTATTGTGGTTTTATGCAGAATCTTCTTGGGAAAATATTGTTCTCTTCATTGAGACCTGTGTGTTTCTCTTTCTGAGAATTAGGAAGTTGGAACCTGCGATTCCCAGATTTTCTATTGACCTTACTGTTTAACTGACTCTGCACATATATCTTGTCTGGTTTACAATAAAAAAAAGATATTTACAAAAAAACAAAAGAAAAGTGGCGGCATCAGACGGGGTTGGAAATTATGATAGAATCTGCCACAACAGTTACGCTGGTTAGATTCTAGTACAGAAGCCAAAATGGGCGTAAAACAGTGGTTCCCAAACTTTTTAGGTTCAAGACTCCCTTAATATTTCAGTATTTTTCCAAGGCACCCCAAGTCAAAATGTCTAGGTTGTATATCTGTACAGCGCTGCAGCATTTACTGGCACTATAGTGTAATGTACAGTATTGGTGTTTGAAGGGGTGCTTGTATATAGTTATTGTGTTTTATTACAGGGGTGTGTTTGTATGTAATGTTTGTGTTTAATTGCAGGGGTGTTTCTAAAAGTGTCTTTTAAATGCGGATGTACATTTGTCTGAAGAATTTGTGTTTGAGTGAAGGAGTGTGTTTGTGTATATATATTTTTTAGTTTGAATGCAGGGGTGTGTGAATGTAATATTTGAGTTAGCTTGCAGGAGTGTGCTTGTATGTTGTGCTGGTGTTTGACTGCTTGGATGTATGCACATACACTACTGCATGTATGCATGCATGCATACATACATACATACATACTTACACGGATATTCATGCACATTAACACACAGATGCATATAAATACACCTACACATACACACAAATTCATAAGGACACCGACACTGACACATACATATATATAGATATACACCAACATATACACACACGCACCCTGACACACACAAACATTGATACATGCCCACACTATGACACAGATACACACACTGACATAAAAACACACACTCGTACACACACTAATACTCACACTCATACTCACACACATACATGAAAAGCCACCCATATAAAGCAAACATTAAAGCAGATTGATGCTCCAAATCAAGATAGTGAATGCAATTTTGCCACATCACATCACAGAGAGCATTATGCTTACCTTCAGTTGTCTAGGTTACAACTGTGCACCAAATCCCATGCAGCAGGTATTATCATTGAACATATTTTGTTTTGCTTGAGAAAAGACACAGGGATACTTAGTATTTTTGTTTCCAAATGATTCAATACTGTTAAAACACCTACTAAATTATTTATCTACAACCATTCCATAGATTTAAATGGTTACCTCTGTAGATAAATCATTTGGAAAGTTTGTCTTTTTTTCTAACAGTATTGAATATTTCGGAAAGCTAATTCACTTGAGGTCTTGTTAGGAAGGGTGACACTAAAAAGACATGGACATGTATAATCATGCTTCAGTTTTTCTCCTATTCAATGTTTAGCTCTTTTTTTGTTTACCTGTTCACAGGTTTCCTCATGAGTCAAGATTTCAAATGTAGTCGAAACACAACGATAACTCCATGTCCTACTGTATTATCTCTTAGGACATACACAGATGTTGGCATTTTGACTGTAAGTATGCAGGAAGTGCCTCACTCAATAGTCTGATGTCTTTAAGCATAATTCCAAATATATACTTGTCAGATAAAACACATGTATTTGTTTATTTATTACAGGTGCCAAATTCTCAAATTGTGGTAAGTACAAGATGTTTGTTTATTGTCTTATTTTATTCTTTTGCTTTAAGTCAAGATCAAATAACAGTTTTACAGCAGGAAAAGTAAGTGCACATGTCAAGTATCCACTTGACATCATTTTCTTTTTTAAATTTTAAAATGTAAACAACATAGTCTAATTAGTTATTAGCATTTTTTTATTTTTTATTATTACTGTTCACATTAAGATTACTGCATCATCGTGCCAGCTAGCAGCAAGTGCCCTCTGAGTAGAGTTATTTTGCTGAACCACTTTAGAGCAGTGGTGGTAACCCTATTTATAGGATGTGAAAGATAAAAAAAATTCCTTTGGAAGACACTGAAAGGAGGTCCTTTAACCTGTTCTGATAGTGGATTACTTTTTGTAATTAAAGTTGTTGTTTTTTCCAATATAAAACAAGGTCACAGTAGTAAACACAGATAAAGAGCATAGACCAAAGTAGGCATTAAACCACAAATTTAGTTAAAACATGTATTGATAGATAGTTTTGGACAAGTCTTCCACGTGGAGACATGTTGCCCTCAATTCATAAACTCTCCATCAGAGATCAGTTGGTGTCTTGTGCATTCTGAGCAATTTGACAGGTATAGCATACAATTTAGACATACTTTTGTACATTTGTTCTTGGTGTGTAACACAAATGGAAACCTTAGAAGCCGCCTCCAACTGTCCTCCCTCAGCGTACCTTTCTGAACCGGTATCTCAGTCCCACAGTAAGTAGCCAGTTTTCAAATGGTTTTACACTTACTTGAGTCATTGGGTGTCTCCTGTCTGGCCCTCTCCTCAGATAAACCTAAAGCATGACGTATATACATTTCTTCTCTGTTTTGGATGGAGCTTTGTCCCTGTTGGAAATTTCAGGCTGTCAGTCAATTCGGCGGTATTGATACACTAATGCAGAAGTAAGGACTTTCACTTTACTGAAATTTGGAGTGGGAGCTGCTCCAAGGTAAATGTTAAAATGGTTTGACTGCTAACCTTGGGGGACAGCAGGAGAGTGATCCTTTAACTTTTAAACTACTACATAAAGACATGAAAAACTTTTTCCTAGGGGGTCAGAGCTTGACGACAATGCTGGATGGTCGCACGGCAGAGGAACTCCTCTGATTTTTGCAAACTTTGTCAAGAAGGCCTTTTTAAAAAATAGTTTTTTCGAATACACTAACCTGCTGGGGCATCTGTAGGTGACTGCAGGGTGCTACAAAAGCAGCATGCCTAAGAATCGCAAAATTCCTCAATATCAGGGACTTCTGTTCTGGGCTAGGGAAAAGGAAGATCCCTCGACAGAACTTTTATCTAGTTAAAAGACTAGTTAAAGGCCCACTATAGGCACCCAGACCACTTCATTTCATTGAAGAGGTCTGGGTGCCAGGTTCTCCTAGTTTTAACCCTGCAGCTGAAAATATAGCTGTTTTCTTGAGTAATGCTTTCCTATGGGCGGGTTTGAATGCACACGCGCCTCTGGCCACGCATGCGCCTTCGGCTCCACTCGAAAGCTGACGGCAGGGGAGGAGAATTCACCAGCACCGGGCTCCCGCTGGATTAAGGTAAGTGGCTGAAGGAGTTTTAACCCCTTCAGCGCCGAGGGAGGGGGGCACTCCAAGAGCCTATAGTGCCAGGAAAACAGGTTTGTTTTCCTGGCACTATAGGATCCCTCTAAGCCAGCCAGCAACAATATGCTTACCTCTTTCAGACCAGCTGGCTGAGGAGCGACACCCTTGGGCAATTTAGCAAGCACTCCCCTCGTCTCTCAGAAGATTCGCTTTCGTGGGCTAGGAGTCAACTGCGGTAGATACCCCACACCCTCGTAGGGTCTTGCGGTTTCCGGTAGAGGCATTGTCTACCTCGGACACAGCAACCCGCCACGAACAGTGCTCTGGACTTTACCCAAGTTCAGGACAGTGGGGATATGGTGACAACTCTTGTGCAGGCCTGGGACTGGTATGATGCGGTTACAGGATTCCGAGATGGCTACAACAGACAGCTGACCATGCATAGGCCATTACCTAGCAGGATCATGGGTTAATACCGTTTTATTTAGTGCCTTCAGCTTAGCCTTTGATTTGTTCAGCCTTTTGTTTTTCCTATTCATGCTATCAAGCTTACTTGTTCTCTCTTAGCAAAATGTGTGCTCCAAGTGGCATATCTTGCGGTCATACGCTTTCTCTGTTTTAGTTAGATACCACCACCTCTAAGTCTCTCCAAGGTGCAAATTAATTGTTTTATTCTTGTTGTTTACTTTGCCTATATTATCTTACATATCTTTCATTCCCTGCTTCTTATGGCAACCTACTCCTAAGTACCTGTGACTACCCTACCCGTTCATGTTCTGGGTGGTTAGATCTAAGTGGATGAGATCAAAGTGTGGCTATGTCTAAATTGTTCAGTTGCTCAAGAAACTTTTTCCTGAAATTGTGCAATTCTCTCATACATGCATGTATTAATGCAGATGTTATCACTTATATGATATTCAATCTATGTATTTATCGCATATTCTGTGTAATTATTACCGTCACCACAATAAAAAAGGATTTACAAAAAGAAAAACTTTTCCTAAAAGGTAGTTGGGGGAATTATAAGTGGTTCTGATGTTTCAACAACTAAAACTCCTTCCCTAACACAAGTAATATTTTTGTATTTTAGATTAATGTTACAGTAACATCTGTTACTCTGAAATCACTAAATGGTACTCTCACACCAGGAAGTATTGCTGATTTGGATAACACTACACAAAATTGCAGCTGGGTGGTTTTGGAGGTAAGTTCTTTATGTTTATATTTTTGTATTTGTAATTTTTAATTTTTTTATAGGTATGAACAATCATAGCTCAAAAATTCAAGTCCCATACTACTACCAAGGCCTTCATTTTACTTGCATACTAATAGATGGTTATAGCTCAATATTCAAATTACTCAAGCACGGCCAAGTTATCTCTGTTGCACCTTACCACCTGTTGAAGGGATACTACAATCATTACCAGTGTGAGTCAAAATGTGTACTTCCGCCCACACACAAACTAAAGTTGGCCAGTCATGGTACACACATGTTTAAATTAAAAGTAAATTAAATGCCATCTATACATGGTGTTAGCAGATATAATAGTAAATGTATTGATTAGAAAAAAGAACCCGTTTTAAAAATAGGCACATCCCACACATCAGGTCTTTGGCGTAGACCTCTATCATGAAGAACTGACTGACGGGAGAGCAGGAGAACCCTCCTTCATGTGGTTCTCATGCTTTCAAGCACAGCAACAACACTATGGTTGATATGATGAATCTCTAGCCAATACTTCGAGTTCTGGCTAGAGGAGACTAGGCACAGCGTGTCAGCATCATGGAGAAAGATTGCCAATCCTATCACATTGTGAGTAGGACAGAAAGTGTAACACCCACTGTATCTTATTGATTATACTCCCTTCTGTGCCCCTTGTCTTTATATTTATTATGTTTTCTTCTTTGTGCCGGATCTCAATACCTGGGCACTGCCGTTTTGTTCTCCTCTGTCCAGGATGTCTACAGTTTGCCCTTTTGTGGGATTATTGTGACTGATGGATTGTAGGTAAATTATCTTTGCAACTCAAAAGAAACTTTGTTTTAAACTGCAGCCATTGACACAATTTGTCAAAGATCATGCTCCCTATAAGAAAAAAATAGTCCCTACATTTTCTTATGTTTAACAAAACTAAGCGGAATTTATAAAATCAAAAACAAAGAGAAGGACAAATAACAATTAAGTTGAAACTAAAACTTACAAAGTGACAGTGCTACTTTAATGGACAACTGTCATCAAATTTTTACTTCTTGTTTTATAAAACTGAATTAGATTTAAAGAAGCTTAATAATTTCTATTGATAACATTTTCTAAAAATAAAAAACTTTTTTTGCCTAACTTGCCTGCTGCTGCAGGCTCACACAGTTAGGTTGAGCAGCAGCTGGTCAGATACCAATAGTATACATAATCCTTAAAAAAAAAAAAAAAGTTATTAACCCCTTAAGGACCAAACTTCTGGAATAAAAGGGATTAAAGGACCACTATAGACACCAAGACCAGTTCAGCTCAATGAAGTGGTCTGGGTGCCAGATCCCTCTAGTTTTAACCCTGCAGCTGAAAACATAGCAGTATCAGAGAAACTGCTATGTTTCAATGAGGGTTAATCCAGCCTCTAGTGGGTGTCTCACTGACAGCCTCTAGAGGCTCCTCCGCAATTCTCCCTTTGAAAAATCACAGTGAGAAGACGCTGAACGTCCATGGGAAAGCATTAAGTAATGCTTTCATATGGGCTGTTTGAATGCGCGTGGCTCTTGCCGCGCATGCGCATTCAGACCTGACATTGACAGGGGATGGATAGTTCCCCAGCACAGAGGGAGCCCGGCACTGGAGAAAGGTAAGTGGCTGACAGGAGGGGGGCCCTGAGGGTGGGGGGGACATAATGACCTTTTAGTGCTCCTTTAAGTATTGTTTAAATGTAATGCATTTTTTTTTTTAAAGCGTGAAGTGCATGGATGACATTTGTCCTAAAGACTTTACAGTCTAAGTACAGTATCATTTAGAAATAAGTATTTTTAAAATATTAATGTTAAGCTATATTTTTGAAATATATTTAAATAATATTTTTAAATAATTTTACTCCATTTTTATGCTATCCCTTCCAGGGTAGTTACTTGATGACATATACACAACAAGGTACAATTACAAATGTCACAGCTTCTTTCACCCTGGGAGCAATCGACAGTTTGGTGCTTCCTCTACAGCAAAGTTTTCAAATTCGTTTTACTCAGGTATGTAATGTATTGTGAGAGTGTATCTGTCAAATCAGTGATAATCTGTTAGTCATTGAGTGTATGTGTGTCTGTCAATGTTTGTATGTCTGCATGTGTGTCTGTCAATGAAGGAGTGTGTGTTTCATACCAGTTAGTCTGTGTCTGTCAGTGACGTCTTTGTTTGTCACTGAATGTGTATGTGTGACTGTTAGTTTGTGTCTGTCAGGTGTGTATGTGTATCTGAGAGTGTGTTTGTGTCATTCAATGAACGTGTGTGTTGGTTAAACAGTGTGTGAGACAATGACTGTCAGTGGGTGTATGTGTATCTGAGAATGTGTCTGTCAGTTAAACGGTGTGTGTGCCAATAAGTGCGTGTATGGCTCAGTAACAGTGTGTGTGCTTGAAATGATTAGGTCCGAAGAGGAAAAGATGGCGCTTTAAAAGGAAAAAGTAGTGCCTAAAGAGGAAGGTGTGGGTCTTAAACAGGATGAGGTGCGGCCTTGACAGGGAGGGATGGGGTAAATTTAGATTAGGGGGTGCCCAGGTTTAGTCATGCCTAGGGAAGCATGAAACCAAAATACACCACTTGGCACCACTTGTATTATTAACACTATAGTTTTCCTTTAAGAAGGGATGGAAAAAATGACACAGAGAGAGCAGAGTAGCAAATATCATTGAGGTGGTGCTTTGAAGTTAATTTCACAATAACAGATGTAGTAAAAGAATTGAGAACTAAAGTAGCAATCGGTCATTAGAGTAACTTGGTATATCTGAAAAACACTCACCATCGTGAGTAATTCAGAAAAACCTA
Source organism: Pelobates cultripes (assembly GCA_933207985.1). NCBI lineage: Eukaryota > Metazoa > Chordata > Amphibia > Anura > Pelobatidae > Pelobates > Pelobates cultripes. Next base: position 222,845,868 of record OW240916.1, read on the forward strand.
TGTAATTATAGAAACAAGCCAAAAATCTGTTCTGTTAAATTAAATTTCCAGTTCAGCCAGATCCACTCCCAGGACACTGTATATATGAGTCAACTAGGGGACAGGAGGAGGAATTTGTCATATCATGCAGCATGCAAGAGCTAACCCAGTAAGAGGGGTGCATATGCATGAATATTGCCAAAAGTTTAAAGGGTTACTCCAAACAAAAACCAGAGTAAGTAAATTTAAACTTGAAACACAATTTTAAACCATATCCATTTGTGAATTTGTGGTTACATGGTTACATAGCTGAAAGAGACTGGTGTCCATCAAGTTCAGCCTTCCTTTCATATGTTTTTACTGTTGATCCAAAAGAAGGCAAAAACCCATGAATCGGTTTTGCATTGGGGCCCCATGGATTGTGTGTACGCTGCTGTTTGAAAGTATTTATCCAATTGCTGTTTAAAACATCTGTATGGACTCTGATAAAACCACCTGTGACGAGACCAATCTCGCAACTGTGCATTGGAGGAGCCTGGTTGCCTGCCTGCTGCCTTTAGACTATGGTCCCATGTTGAAACGCTTGATTTTCCCCTGCAAAGACTCGAAAGCCGGGTCATTCGGTACTTGCCCTATTTGAACAGTGAAACCCCAGATAGCTATGCCATGGAGCCCATTCGTATAACGAAAGAATATGCGAAAGCCTTTGGCTCCATGGCAATTGAACTATATATATGTGATCTGAGCGCCATTCAGTGATAATGTGCATTCAGATCTAAGCTATCTGGGGATATGTTGAATGTACCTGTTTTATACAATAGCTGCACAGTTATATATCTTTATGTATTTTTTTTTACCTCTTTTATACCATGTGTTCAATGGAGTTTTTTTTTTTGCCTCTTTTTTACCATGTGTTCAATGGAGTTTTGCCTCTGTCCTTGGAGATAATTGGATTACTTCCCAATTATCTCCAGGATAGAAGACTCTGTGGAACTGGTTTTGGGCAGAAAAGCCATGCTTCATTTGGTCACAAAGGACTTTGATCTATCTTTTGAACCACTGGACCAATTTGGATGATTTTGACATATGTTTGTATTTTGAGTATGCTGATTCTGAAAATGTAAGTTGAATGTGATGTATACTTTTAAAGTTACAGTACATGTGTAAAAACTGTATTTCTCTGCCTGTGATAATTACATTAACCCATTGTGTTCAGTAATTATATCACAGGCAGAGGGGAGGATTTTGTGTGGGAGTGTCTGAGTGTATTGTACGTATTGATTGGCTGTTCTGCAAAACCCTGTGGGCAGTACTATGTTTGTAAAATGTGCATAAAAGCAGAGTGTTTTATTAAAAGCTTCAGTTCTACTTTACCCTCAATTTGGAGTGCCGTCTCTTATTGGGGGAATCTGCTACAAGGGATTGCTATGCTCTGCATATTCCCTTGCTCTAATCACTCCTAAGCTCATGTAAGAGCTTGTTCCTGATTCGCTCTGAAGGAAGAGAGGTACGGCCTAGAGTGGTTATGGTGTCTACTAGAGTGCTTGGAGCCGTCATGAAGCGCTAGGAGCATCCTTCAACGGAGGTACCCAGTCGGGTTGCCAGGTGATCCGTTACACCACCTCTTCAGGCAGAGAATTCCATATCCTTATTGTTCTTACTGTAAAAATAAACTTTTCTTTGCCTTAGATGAAATCTCCTTTCTTCCAGCCTAAATGTGTTACCTTGTGTACTATGTATAGCCCTGTTTATGAATAGATTTCCAGATAATGGTTTGTACTGGCTCTGAATATATGTATAATGTTATCATATCCCCTCTATGGTGCCGTTTTTCCAAACTAAAGAGATTAAAATTTTTAAACTTTCTTCGTAAAAATGCTCCATTCCTTTTATCAATTTTGAAGCTTGTCTCTGCACTTTTTCTAGTGCCAGGATATCCTTCAGGTGCCCAAAATTGCACTGCATATTCAAGGGTTAGTCTTACCAGCGATTTATAAAGAGGCAAAATTATATTTTCATCCTGAAGATTTATGCCCCTATTTATACATGACAAAACCTTACTGGCCTTAGCAACTGCAGATTGACATTGCATATTGCTGCCTAATTTGTTGTCTATAACAATTCCCAAACCCTTCTCGTGTGTGAATATCCCTAATTCACTACCATTTAGGGTGTAAGTTGCTTGTGCATTTTTGACCCCAAAGTGCATAACTTTGCATTTCTTTACATTAGATTTCCTCAGACATTTTAGTGCACAGTCCCCAATCTATCTAAATCCCTCTGCAGCAAAGCAATATCCTGCTCACATTTTATTACTTTATAAAGTTTTGTGTCATCTGCAAACTCTGAAACATGGCTTTCAATGCCTATTTCAAGATCATTTATAAATATGTTAAATAGAACCGGTCCCAAAACAGAACCCTGAGGGACACCACTTACCACTTTTGTCCAGCCTGAAAATTAACCATTAATGACAACTCGTTATATCCTTAAGCCAATGTTCTACCCAAGAACAAGAATATTCATCTAGACCAATTTCTTTTAGTTTGAAGACTAACCTATTGTGAGTAACCGTATCAAATGCTTTGGCAAAATCCAAGTAGATCACATCCACTGCAACACCATGATCTATACTTCTACTTACTTCCAAGTAGAATGCAATTAGGTTAGTTTGACATGACCTATGTTTCATAAAACCATGCTGATTATTGCTAATAACAAAGTTCTTCCCAATGAATTCCTGAATATTATCCCTTAAGAGCACTTCAAATATTTTCCCAGTCACAGAAGTTAAGCTCACAGGTCCATAATTTCCAGGCAAGGATTTTAAACCCTTTTTAAATATAGGAACGACATCTGCCTTTCTCCATTCCTCCGGTACAATACCTGAAACAAAAGAATTGTGAAAGATTAAATACAGAGGTTCACTTATTTCCCCACATAGCTCCTTAAAGGGACACCGTAGGCACTGTATCTGCTTCATCTCATTAAACTGGTTATAGTGTCTGGAGTCCTCTGGTACCATCATTTCTTTCAGCATTAAACAGTTTTTAAACTTTTAATGTTTTAATGCTAAACAAGAGTCCCTCGCAATCCATCCCCTCTGTGCTGCTTTGGCTAATAAGGAAGTATTAGCCTGAGCAACAATAGGCAGCTGTGATTGGCTGAGAGTGTCAGCTGACTGCTTTTAGCCTGTCAGAGTTCCAACTGACGGTATGAATGGGTATGACAACAAGGAAGTGTGTAATCTCTGCCTTAGCTACACATACTGAAGGGGCCGGACTCTGGGTGGCCAGGGACTCTTATTTTGTGGCATACTGCACGAACATGGTGCAATACTCAATGGAGGGACAGTGCCAAGGCACTCCAGGCACTATAACCAATTCAGAGAGATGATATGCTTATAGTGACTACAGTGTCCCTTTAAGTACTCGTGGGTGAATACCGTCAGGCCCCTGTGCTTTATTTACATTAATTTTCTTTAACTGCTGTAGCACCTTGTCTTGAGTCATCCAATCACAAGTTATCTGCACGTTTTTTGCAGCAATCATTTGCATATCTCTTCCCATAGGATCCTCATTAATATATACTGAAGAAAAATAGTTATTTAAAATGTCTGCCTTTTCCTGGTCTTCCTTAACTAACAGACCCATTTCTGTTTCCAGTGTACTTACACTTTCATTTTTGATAACACTATCATTAAAAGTACCCTGTATAAATGGAGAAAAACATTTAGGAACCTTTTTCCAGGTCTGCTGCGAGTATTGTTACCACCGTAGGCAAAAATTCTGTTTGCTGCCCTTATGTATCCCACATTCCCTCTCATACTCCTTTTCCCAATGTACACATATTATTGTTAAACAAGCATTAAGTTACTGTAAACAATCCTTAAACAATGTGTATAGTTATATGTTTTAAATATTGCCCTCAGCTGTAGTGATATAGGTTTATATAAAGGAAATTCGAAATAAAGACATTTTTATGGTCTTTAGGTGATTCATTTTCTCAGTTCCACTTGGACTTCATACAAATGAACCTTGAGCTATTTTGAAAGGGTCCCGCAGGGAAGGCTTGTCTCTGTGTAAGATAACTGATGATTAATTGAAAAGGGCCAGTTTCTCTATTTCGACCTGTGAAATCATTAACGCTACCAAGTAACTGTTGCTGCTTGCACATGGTACTGTTTACCAATTTGTGTTGCTGGTGTAAGCTGAAAGGACGGAGGTAGTCACGTAGCACTGATTTAACCTTATCTTCCAATGCTTTTAAATCAAAGTTTCTACCATATATTCTTATGTTACAGGAAGGAACAACCCCATCTTTTCTCAGTGGAAATCCTGGTTACGTGGTTGGCTTACCTCTTCTGGCGGGATTTAAATTGCCACAATATCCTTTTTCTTTTTTTACATGATTTCTGTTTGTCTGTTTTTTTTTTCTTCATTTGTTTTTTACAGTACACCATCTTATCTTTGTAAAATGATTTTTTTAAATCTATTTCTTGGCATGTTCAATGTAGAAGAGATAATTCTTATGTGAAATTGTCCCTTCCCAGTATTTTCGATAGCATCTTTACTTGTGCGTATATTTAACAAATCTGTATTTGTGAGGTGTGAAAAATGACATTTAAATTCCTTGTTTTCTCGTAACCTTCTTAGACCCTCGTCAATCATTAGAAGTTCTGTCCTTTGCACCCGTGGTCAGCACAGGGAACGAAGAGGAAGAAAGACTCATTTTTTATTTCTCCTCCTCTTTTGCCTGCTGTACCCTGGCTGCACCTGGTCGGAATTTTGTTGTCATGCCATTTGCTAAATCTTTGATCTAAGATTTAAAAGAAAACCAAGCATCACATGAAAAATGTTCCCTACTATGTTACCGACTTTTTATATAACAAGAATGTTTATGTTCCAAAGATAACCCTATATATGAAACAAGAACAGGCTCATCTTTGACTCTCTTTATGATTCGTTATGTGAAAGTGTTTGGGGTTGACTTACTTTTGTCATTACCTTGCTATGGGTCAGTGAAAGAATCCATAGAAAGGAGTGTTAACGTTTTCCTGTAGCGCGGAAATAAAAATCCATACAGAGGTTAACAAATATAATACCTAAATCTCAGGTGTTGGATAAATTAGTTTCTCTTATATAAAAAAATTTAAAATGGGGGTATTGTACTAGAAATTGGCTTATTGCTTATACTGGTTAACGTTAAAATACATTGTGTAGTCGTAACAAAGGTGTAAACCAAGCCTGTCACAGCCCACAATGAATATGTTTGCGGCCCAGTGGGCCGCGAGTTTCACATGCTTACCAACGTAGAGTAGGCACCTGCTCTCCCCATATTGCCGGGGGAGAGGAAGGTGGCAGCAGCAAGGGAGCTCAGTCTTCCTGCTGCTCGCGCGCGCCCTCTGTAGTGATGCCGGGTGCTGAAATATGACATCATTCCAGCACCCGGCAGCAGGAAGACTGAGCTCCCGAGAGGAGATCCCCACTGGACCCCATGGATAGGCGGAGCAATAAATAAAATGATTTGTGTGTCTGTCAGAGAGTGAGCCTGTCTGTCAGTGTGTGTGTGTGTGTCTGTCAGAGAGTGTGTGTGCCTGTCTGAGAGTGTGTGTGCCTGTCTGTCTGTCAGAGAGTGAGTGTGTGTTGGTCAGCGTTGCGATGGCCGCAGCTGTACAGTGGAGGACCTGGATGTGCACAGAGGTACGCAACGCCACATCACATTCCGACGTGACGTCAACGTGCTCCACCTTCAGAGGTTTTCAAGGAGCAGCGGGAGGATCCGCTTTTGCGGATGTGCCATTGGGGTATACCAGAGGCTGGACTCCAGAGTCACATACTGGCAGCAGCAATGTGATTGTAGTCTGCTTGTTAGCTAATATTGTTGTTTTTTTTGTTTGTTTTTTAAACAAGGGCCGGAGTTTAGTAGAGTCGCGGTGCTGGGATTTAGTACAAGGGGGATGGGACTGGGATTTAGTATAGAGGGGGGGACTGAGAATTAGTATAGGGGGGGGACTGGGGTTTAGCAGAGGGGATGCTGTTTTTTTCTTATACTGTACTTTTAAAAACAAACCTACGTTTCTATGAAAATTTAAGGTTTTGGTTTTTTTTTGCAGCCCGCACAAACTTAAACCTTGTTTATTTGGCTCGTGCTAGCCTTCGGGTTTGACATGCTTGGTGTAACATGTTCTGTGAAAACCGCTTCATTAAGTTGTTCCACAAAATAGCTTATTAATGGGGCCTGCTTTAAAAATGAGTAAATGTAGCAAATTCCATAACTGATGCTCCTTAACAAAGCTGTTATAAGTCTGGTATTATTCAGAGTACCGACCGATTCGGCCAACTGACCCTGTTGAAAAGCTCAAAGGACCAAAGCTGCTTGGCTGAATATGGCAACAGGGCAACAGTTTTATTTGGTTATAACATGGTGTCTGGTTGCATATTGCGGTTAGTAACTAATACATACTTCTAAATGTCTTTCTCATTTGACTGGAGAAAAAATCTATATTTTGTAACCCAAGATATGTTACTTCATTTGTAACTTATCATTAGCTGCAAAGAAACTGAGCGTTGGCTGTCAGAAGAGCCCCAGTTTTTGAAGAAAGACTCAATATACCATAACCACTACAGTAAGGTGTTTATAATACATATATTGTCTGTTACTTTTAATAAACTAAATGTTTATTAATGGAGAATGTAAAGTATAACATCTAATACTATTGTTTCAGATGATTAAAGGGACACTCCAAGCACCAAAACAACTGTATAATGAAGCAGTCGTGGTATATAGATCATGCCCCATGTAGTCTCACTGCTCAATTCTCCGTCATGTAAGAGTTAAATTACTTTGTTTATGCATTTTATTTTTGCAGCCAAAGCCATAGTTTGGCTGAAAATCACAAAGACTTACTAGACACCTGAAAAGGAGCCTAATTTGTTTAGCTCTCATTTTTGCAATTCCCAAATGGTAGAGAATTGAGTAGTGAGACTGCATGGGCATGATCTATACAGCAAAACTGCTCTATTAAGCAACGTTGTTTTTGTACTTAGGGTGTCTCTTTAATATTGAATTGGAATTTAAATTAAGCACTGTCTATAAAGATTTGTTTTACATAAACCCTTTTCAAATATTCCAAGCACAACTATACTATTTTCATCTAGCCAAGCTATACTACGTTTAGCTAGAATGACCATTTTAGGACCTATGCATAGTGCCTGTGATGTAAGCAGCCAGTCAGAATTACATGCTGGGTGTTCAGTGATGGGGGAGTTAGAGCACAGGCTCTGGAGCCCTTACTTTTGGAGGGCCAACCAAAGAGATCCTCCCATCTCCATGGCCAGCCCTTTCCCCATGATCTTCGTGGCTGAGTAGGCATTTCCTCAGTTTGTCCGATGACCAGTCCCAAACTCAGCTGAGTTCTCATCTGAGATCATCTGTCAACAACATAATAACAATATCACATAAAAGATTAAAAGGACACTCCACTGCTCAATCTAAAAAAAACATTCTCCCACTGAATGGTGCACATTGTTGAATAATAAAATATACTGAAATGGTTTCGCCCGGCTTGTCATGCCTCCATGGCTGAGATAATCCTTATGATCTCAGTTACGTCAATGCTTTCCCATAGGAAAGCTTTGGGAGGATATTGCGCGTGTGAAGCAAAAGGCTGTGCTGCGCCAATTCGCATTTCATTACATTGAATCCATGCATCTCTATGGGGAACATTCAGTGCCTGAATACACCGTATGGAGACAGTGAACATAGGTTCTAGAAATCACCTCAAGTGACCGTCTGAGTGACTGCCACTAGAAGTGTCCCAAGACAGGAATGTAAACACTGTCTTTTCTCTGAAAATGTAGTGTTTACATTGAAAGGTCTGCAGTGACATGCTACAAACACCAGAACAACTTTAAGCTGCAGTGGTTCTGGTGACTATAGCGTTCCTTTAAGAATTGCATTTTTTCTCGTTCAAGATTAAACTTTGTTTAAAAAAAGACTGGCTCCTAACTGTTTTAGCTGGCTCCTAGATTCCAATCAAATTTGTCAAGCCCTGATCTAAGGCACCACTATAGGCACCCAGACCACTCCAGCTCAATGAAGTGGTCTGGGTGCCAGGTCCAACTAGGATTAAAGGGAAACTCCAGTTGCAGGAAAACAATCAGTTTTTCTGGCACTGCAGGTCCCCTCTCCCTCCCACCCCCTAATCCCCGGTTGCTGAAGGGGTGAAAACCCCTTCAGTGACTTACCAGAGGCAGCGACGATGTCCCACATCGCTGCTTTTTTCTCCTCCGCTGCTCCTCCCAGTGATTGTGAGGAGCGGCTATGTTTACTTTAGGGTTAATTTAGCCTCTAGTGGCTGTCTCATTGACAGCCGCTAGAGGCGCTTCCGCGCTTCTCACTGTGATTTTCACAGCTGCCATGGGACCCTGAGGGTGCGGGCACCCTCAGGGCACTATAATGCCAGGAAAATTAGTTTGTTTTCCTGGCACTATAGTGGTCCTTTAAGCAAACCAAATGAGTTGTATCTGATATTTTAATTCCATAATATTTCAAGAACTGCTCAGGAGCCAACTTCTGGCAGGGGTGCCCAAAAGGTAGATCTGTAGATGTTGTAGAACTACAACTAGTTGGTCTTTAAACAAAAAAAAAAAAAATCAAAGCTTGATTTTATACCATTCAACAAAAAACCATGAGACTCGCCATAAAGCAGCGGGCTGCAATGTGATACCCTCCTATACAGGACACAAGGGCAACTGCAGACCTTCTATTATCCAACTTTTGGATGGCAGTTCTCTGGTGCAGGTAGAGTGATCATTCTCACCCCCTCTCATGATGAATGCATTTCATATTAAAGTTGACCCTTTTCATTGGAATGATTTATTTCTGTACAAGTAGAATGGGTTTAATTCAATATATGCGCATAGTATTCTTTCAGCTATATGGACTAGGAGGATTTTACTGTATGTGACCCATTGAATGGAAGATGCATTCTCTTTTTCAATGCATTTTTCTCCCAATGCTCTTATTTATTTTTCTTGACAATATTTGTTTATCTTGCACTAGAAATAAAAAAATGTATAGTTTCTCTCCACTGAACACTAAAATTGAACATCGTTACTGTGCTATGCAGTAAAGGAAAATGTATTGGTGTTGCAAGCAGTTCAGTGTAACCCATCTTATTGCAAATCCCTCTCCTGTATGTGAAATCACTTTCCATTTCCTCAGGCTGGGGGGGTTGGGGTAGGAAATGTTCATTTCTAAAGAAGATTGTGCCATTTAAAGAGAGAGTGCTATTCAGTGCATATGAGCAACTATATAACCTCTCCAGTTGGTTTAAGTTATTACATAGCTTAGTAATGCTCCCACAAGGGTGTCAGAGGAAGGAGCTGCACATGAATAGGCAAAAGGCTTTGTGGTTTTCCTAACAACATTTTGGTGATCGCTGTAACGCTGCACGTGTATTTTGGGTCTCTGTTAGGAAACTATGTTCTGTGGTCATATCCTTCTATACTTCTTACAACACTTTGAGCATATTTTTTTTACATTTAGTTTGAGTGAGGGGTTATTGTTTTGTGGTTGGGGGTTTTGAAGCAGTTGATTTAACAATTGTGGTTTTCATTGAGTTCTAGACTCCAATACTTGGAGATTCTTTTGGTTCAGAAATGCATTTTGTCCAAATTTGGGCAAACCGGATGATCAATGGAAATTCTGAACATTTAGACTAATTGTAGGGGAATCATGAACTAACTGAAATGCACAATGGTTGAGCATGTTTGTTTTGATATGCGATTCTGACTTTCACAGTAACATAAAAAAGACATGACTGACAGCAAAAAAAAGATGATTTATAGTCACCTAATACTAAATAAATATAGATTTTATTCACAGATTAAGTGAGTAATAGAGGGGGAGAAAAGGACGAGCAGCCAGAGGAAAAATAATATATATATATATATATATATATATATATATATATATATATATATTGCTACAAGCTCGCTGTCTAAATACTTATCTTATTGCCAGGTGCAAGCCAGAGCTTTCTAAATCCAAACGAGGTAGAGAAATAGTTGCACTTACGGTCTTCTATAAAATCCAGTATTTATTAGTATATATTTAAAATTAGGATCAACGTTTCAGTAATTTCCAGGACTTTCATCAGGATTTCCCCTGATTAAATATTTTTATCACATGATCTGTGAACCAAATGGTGGGAAAATGTCCCTATCCAGTACTGCAAAATAAATAAATGGACAATTCATTCATCCATGACAGATATGTGTTGATCAGTAAAGGGGACCAGTCAAATGTATTTAAATCCAGGACAGGCCAACAGAATGTGGCAAGCAGGCTATAAGCAGTAATGGGTTCCATGCCGCCTAACCTTCCCATGGTCTCTGAAATAAGTCTTTAATCTCTCCAATCTCCTGGGCAGGAAGCCCACAATCTAGGAAGGTCTCCAGTGAATGCTATCACATGTGCCATGGTGTACTCTACCTGGACAGAGATTTAGGCACGAGGAGCAGTATGCTTAATCTGATGTCATTTTCCTTTTCTTTAATTTTATTATGAGGAGTAATAACTCAATGTATGTCAGTGATCATCTCCTTATAATTGCATCATATGCCACTATATTATTTGTTCTGCATTATTCTTGTACTGTTCGTACATATATGAGAATCCTATGTCCTACAATAGCTCTGTCATACTTGTAAAATTTATTGTACCAATACCTCAATAAAAATAGATTAACAAAAAGGAAAAAAAAGAAGTCATATAAAACTATATACCTTTATTATTATAGTCACAAAAACACACTTAAAAAAGAAAGCAAAAACATTGATCCCACCACCCATATACAATGTGATTTACTAGAATGAGAATGAGAACTGTCATTGTTATTTGCATATATCCATTAATTATAAATAAGGGTTATACCTTATACCAGCTCTATTGCTGGTCAGACATAAGTGAACGTTTTAGTATTTTCACTAATTTATCTTAAATAAAGTGTTGCAGTATTCCTTTTAAATGAGTCGTTCTGTTTTGTGGTAATTGTTTGCTTTCAGTATTAACTCCATGTGTTCAGAATAATTTGATTATTTTATTTTTTTAAAGTCTTAGTAACTCTGAAACAGCATTTTGCCAACTTGCAGCAGATGTTGTCCTGAACGTACTAAGAGACCAGCAGTTCCCACAATATGTAGCCTCATTTGGAAATTCTCAACCACAGAATGTGTTAGACTGGGTGCCGATTGTTGATGTTACTGCTGTTACTCCTACAGAAGTGGTAAGATATCTGTGCTGTAAACTTGTCCTGTTATGTTATACCTTAGGGATACAATAGTCACCAAAACAACTTTAGCTTGATGAAGCAGTTTTGGTGTATAGATCATGCTCCAACAGTCTTACTGCTCAATTCTCTGCCATTTAGGAGTTAAATCACTTTGTGTAAGTTACATGCAGGGAGATGAGACTTGGGCTGCAAAAACAAGCTTCCTAAACACTTCCTGTAAAGAGTCATCTAATGTTTACACTTTATTTATTGCAAATTCTGTTTAATTTAAAATGAATTATCCCTTGCTCTTTTAATAGCTTGCTAGACTGTGCAGGAGTTCTTAATGTATTTAGTGTCCTGCTAATATAATAGCAGGGACACCACAAATTGAGTGGAGGTGAAAGATCTTTAAACTCCTTTTGACTGAGGGTTTCCTGAAATTCCATGTTTTTGATAGGCATTTTTGGCACTTGTGCAATGTGTTTGTTCCACTGTACTTTCAAACTTCTCTCTCCTAGAGGGGCTGTCACAACAATATTGCTTTTGAATATTTCATGAAGAGATTTTATGAAAATAAGCATGTTGACTGTATTATAAAATTATTTTGGTTGCATTGGAAGTTCAAAGTAAGGACAAAAATGTCTTATGGCAAAGTCCTAGTTGGACAAAACATGACAATAGATGAAGATTTTTACAGTGGTTGCAATCAATAGCTGTGGCAGTATGGAACCTTCCCACAGATTACACAAGTGGGTCTATAGAGCAGTGTTCCCAACCCAGTCCTAAAGTACCCCCAACCAGTCCAAGATTTAGGGATTACCCAGTTGTGTCTAAGGTGTTTTTACAAGAAAGAAAAAAAAACACTTTAGACACAACAGGGTAATCACTAAATCCTGGACTGGTAGGGGGTACTTGAGGACTGGGTTGGGAACCCCTGCTATAGAGAAAACTACAGTCTCTCTGGATCCTCAATACACCTCAGTGTCTAGTAGTGATGCAACTCCTGTTAGGTGAAGCACTTGGTAGCTGAAGAAAGAAGATGGATGGCTCTTGCAGGGGACAACTTCAGGTAAGTACACTGATCAGCCACAACATTAAAACCACTGACCTATTAAGTGAATATTGTTTATTATATTATTTCAATGACAGCTAGCAAGGGGTGGGGATAAATGGGGCAGCAAGTAAACAGTCAGTTCTTGAATTTCATGATGGTCAGAGCATGTCCAAAACGGCAAATCTTGCGGGATTTTCCCAGTAGGCAGTGGTTAGTACATAAAAGTAGTGCAAGGAAGGACAACCAGTGAACCAGCATCAGTGTCATGGGCGTCCAAGGCTCATTGCTGCACATGGGGAGTAAAGGTTAACCCGTCTCTTTCAATAACACAGAACTACTATAGCTCAGATTGCTGGAAAACGTAATGCTGGCCAAGAAACACTGTGTGTTCTGACACCTTTCTAGCGCAGTTTTCTGCGTATAGGGCTGCATAGCCACAGATCTAAACTCCCATAATGCTGACACAGCATCATGGTAGATATAGTCCACAATCATGATACTATTAGCACTTACATTTTAACCTTTCCAGTTGGAGCCAAAACTTTTGTTTTATGGCTTGTTAAAATGGAAGCAATAGGAGTTAAAGTGTGTCGATGAGAATGTTCTTAATCACCCTGTGAAGCATTAAAATCTGAAGCAATCACTGGAATCTACATCAAGCAGGGTCAAATGCAGACGGATTCAAAATACATTTTTGGAAAGATATATGACAAATATTGCAGTGAGTGAATTAAAGGTTTTAAGGCTAAACCTTTCTAATTGAAATAAAAGCGGGGGCGGGGTGTTTATAGAAGGTTGCCATTGCTGTACTCCATTGACCCTAGTAATGTCTTAGCCAGTACAATTTCAACAACTTAATTTTTATATATATCTATATATCTTCTATTTTGTTTTAGAACACATGTAAAATGCCAGTGTCTTTAGAACTAGAAGTGAGATGGACTAAATATGGATCATTGGTTAATCCTCAAGCACAGATTGTGAATGTTACACAAAAGATTACTTACAATGCTATCCCAGTAAGTAGAAAATTATTTTTTCAGCAATTTTTTTTCTAGAAATTGTCCAACTTGGATTGTTTAAGCCTGCAGTTTGTCTATTAAAAAAATTCTTAGTTATCTTTGGCTGTGAAGTGTATGTGTGATAATGCAAGAGTACAGTGTGAGTAACTGAGCACTCCAGGGCAGAGGCAGACAGCCCTAACATATAGCAACCATATTACTTTATCAAACACTAACATAAAATAAAATATTTACAATGTACCATCTGTATAATTATGGTGAATGAAGAGCAGATTATGTCTTAATACGCGACAAAATTAACATTTATGCCAAAATAGCCAAACTGAAAATACAACTGATTTGGAAAGGTGTTTTTTTTTTTTTTAAGATTACTGTGCCAAAAGCTTTAAATTCAGTTTGAGGTTTATTTACTAAACCTATTCACTCTTTCTACACTTTTAATGACTTGGCCAGTAAACCCGCTTGTGGCAAAGATTATTTGTAGGCTGGGTGCTGAACAAATAATCTATAGACTTTTTGTTTAGCACCTATACCAGATTGTTAGGGTTGACTGGGAGATTTACACCATGTCAAATACCAAATCAAATAGATTTGCACCATGTATTAATTTGTTGACTGACAAAATAATGGAGTGATTTGCTATATGCCAGCATCAGCTCTGCATTTATCAGCTCCATAATCCAGGCTTTAAGTGCAATGCAAATGTTTAAAGTTAATGTAGGATAACCTAGCCTTTTGTACTGTAAATACATGCATTTCTTGTAAACCGTTAAAATATGACCCATATTAAATTTGCCCTGTTGGCCACATGGATGCAATTTATAATGTGTTGATCAATGATAATCCGTACATTCACTCTGTATATGATTATTAATGGTGTCCCTCTTTATAGACCGCTTTTCTTGGAAGTGAAAAACTTGTACAGATCTTCTGTTCCGTCACTTTTGTTGATGTGTCTGCATCCGCAGAGCCTGGTTACAAAGCTCAACCAACCTTTGATGCCAAGCTGCCCTTTGATTTCTTCTACCCATTTGTATAATTAGCAGGTAGCACATTAGGTTATCGGATTTAGCTCTGTAAATATTAATTGGTAGCTGTAAATGATTACAGTGGGAATTATCCTGCTATGTTTAAGTGCCACAAAGACAGGATTTAAGCAACATCTTAATATTAAAAACATGACAATGATATGTTGTGTTCTAGCAACATGATCCATAACATGGACAGAATGAATGCAAAATGCAAGGTTACTTAGAGATATACTTAAAGGGACAATATAGTATCAGTTATGCAAATGTGTATTCCTGACACTATAGTTCTAAACCACCATTTAGGTGGTCGGCCCCCTAAGACTCCATTGCCCCAGGGAATATATTAGGTTTACATAAAGCCAACTCCTTACTTTTGTACTCTTACCTTATATAGCACACTTAAACAAAAAACAATCCGGAAAAACAGCACTAAAGCTAGATCTGCTTTAGCTTGCTGCAGAAAGTGACAGTTTCCACTCTGCTTATTATGTGGAAATCCGTAACAAACATCTAAAATGAAAGAACAAACAGGTCAAACCACAAAAAGAACTTAAAAAAAAAAAAGTCTCACCTAAAAGATGGGGTACCCTCACAGACCTCAACAAACGTTTAAAATGTCTCATCAAATGACAGTACACCAACACTAAGGTGTTACTAGCTTGTACATGTGCTTTACATTTTATAATAAAATGACTGAATAGTGCAGACCAAATCGATGTAATTTTGAGTTTTCCTGCTCCCTGCGGAATAAAGACTTCACTCAAGCATGAACAAGCAGTTGTGTGTCTGAGAGACACGGTCCCTTATAGTTTGTGTTCAATGTCTTAAAGAGGTGAAGACATATGTTGAATGACGAAACCTTACACTTGAAGAGGAATTGCCATTTCTTTTAAAGAGACAGTTCCTCTTTCTCATCCTTTGCTCAACTGCATTCCTCAAATCAGGTGGTGCTTTTAAAAAGTAAAGTATAAAAACACACCTTGTATGTGGGTGTCAGCACCCTTCAAAGCTTCAGACCCACTTGAGCATCTGCTTTTAAGGTGGCATACAAGTACATTCCTTCAGTAGTGTTGTATGCTCCATAACCAAACCTGTACACAGAATTACTATATGCCTAGCATACCCATACATTGTATATGAGTTATAAACTTTATTTAATAAAGAAAAGATGATCCCATATCAGTTAGCTATTGGGTCATGCAAAAACTAGAATAAATGGCTATGCATCTTTTAAAAAGTATATCACTGACACTAAACCATTTAAAACCAAATAATGGTGGGTGTATATTGAACACTTTCAGCATGTGCACCAAGAATCTAAAAATAAATATATAACTGCTGGTTTTCTACTAGAACAAATTGTCAAGAAGCCTTGAGTAGCACTGTATTTTGTTTAAACATGTGTAACAATCATTTTTATTTATGGTCGAAATATGTATTTTATACAATAAAGCGAAATCAAAATATACAAATTTGTTGCATTTTTTTTTTTTTTTTAAACATGATGTTCATTAAAATATAATTAGACATAAAATATGGTCCAAGAAAACGCTTACTGAAAAAAAAAAAATCAAGAATGTGCCGCTTCGGTTGAATCAGGAATTATATTATGTTGTTGTAGTACTCTCTGTAGTCTGGAAATCTCTTGCTCCTGTGGAAAATTTAAATTAAAAATATAACATTTAATGCACATTTTTGTAATACTTAAGCATGGCGTTGCAGAAGTGTGAACTATACTTTTCAGGAAGTTCAACTAGACTACTAGCTGAGAATCATGGGCAATGTATTTCTACCATTTGCAGCGTGTGGGTTAGCATTTACTTGTGGAAGAAGGCAGTGCTCCGAGAGAACGTTCAGACCATCATTGGGTGATAAATCACCATTTTACTTGACTAAGGATAAAATATTCTCACCTCTACATTCATAGAACACAAAGTACTATATTTCTAGACTTGTTCAAAATGAGAAGCATTCTGTAAGTTGTATTGCTTGTTTCTAGCAGTGATGCTTGACTAATAAGCCAATAAACAAGTTATAAGAAAGAGCAGTTCTATATACACTTACTGTTCTTTATATCTCTATAAATAAAATTATGTATTTTTCTTATTAAAAATTTATTTACTGAAATTGTGGGAGGGTACATTTTATTTTTGTTTAGAGACCTTATCCAATTAAAATAAATAAATAAATAAATAAATCAGATGTACTGCTCATGGGTATGTATTTATAAGGAACCCAACCAAGCAGGTAAATGCAGTAAGAATGGAGGCGGTCATTATTTATACTGCCAAGAAGTCTTTTTCTATTGGTTTAATGTCAGTGCCGCAGCCAATGCAGTAGGTAAGTGGGGCTTAGGAGGTGATATTGTTTTGGCGGTATGCGTGTCTATATATTTACTTGGCTTGCAGAAATACAAAACCTACATGTGCAATGCCATGTCCCACAGCCAGTCAAATGAATACTAAAATAATTTAATACTACCATTTTACGGCTTAATGGAAACTTTAATCTCATGGAAGACAACTTAGCTTTTTGCATTATGGTAAAACAAAAACAACCCATGACATCATTAAGTTAAGAATTTCGAATAAAAAACAACAAACTACAATTTTCGTACCTGTTCAGAACACTGCTGTTCCAGTTGTGAGACTCTCGCCAGTAACACATCTTGTTTATGTTTTAGTTTATGGATTTTGTCTTCTGCACGGCTCTTTACAGACAGAATAACACCTGTGGATTATTAAATACTCTGCTTATTAGAAATCCTTGGGCATAGATTTTGTGAGGGAGAGGGGAGATTGTCGAACCATTTCACAGCTTTAGAAACTTGACTAGAAGCTCCCAGAGCTAGCCTTAACTTGTACCTTGCCCCATTCTCCCAGGTCTCTGGTTTTAATGTATTTTAAACTTTTACTTCCATCCTTCTCACAGCCTTTTTCTGATTTTTGTTTTACATCTAAAATTCAGTAGAACAGTGGTTATACAACTATGTAGAATCCTCCACTGCAGCGGTGTTAAACCCATGTCCCACAGGTCACTTGATGCACACAGACATTTCTTCTCACGTATGAATTAAAGCCTCAATCAAAAGAGTTTAATAAGCTTCAATCAAAAGATCAACTGGTGCATGTCCTTTTTAATCACATAAAATCTTTCAGATTAAATTAAAGTGCCAATTTAAGACACAAAATGTAAAGAATTTCTGAAATTGCACTCTGCGCTCCTCAATATGTGTCTGCAATTACTCAGTTCCAAAATTGCAGCTCGCCCTAGGGAGGGTGTAAATTTGCACTAAAGTACTTTGATGTGCATTGTCCCCTTTAGGGCCCTAGTTGTCAAAACACACTTGCCTTAAACGGACAATATAAGCACCCAGACCACTGCAGCTGATTGAAGTGGTCTGGGTGCATAGTACCAGGTCCCTCAAACGGTAATTATAGCAGTTTTTAAGAAAAATAAATGAACAAACACTTACCATTCACTATCCTGGCCACTCGCCAAAGCCGAAGCAAAATCAGTAGCCCAATTGCACTGAATACATCTTCCCGAGAGATATAGACAATGTCAATGATAAAGGAGATTATCACAATAACAGCGTCAAAAACTTCAAATTTGTGATGGAAGAATTCTAGCCGGAAAGCATATAGCTTTGCGACAATTTCCACAAGAAAAATGCTCAAGACAGAAATACTCAAATAATGGAAAATCTAGGGAAATAAAAGCCAAAACAAAAATAAAGTTAGAAGGATGCTTTGTCAATCACACATTCATAGTAGAAATGTACTTTAGGAATCTTTTTGCCAGCAATGATGGCTAACCCCGGTACAGTGCAAAGTTTTGAGGACTACAATTCCCAGGATATGTAGCCAGCTTGATGGATGACATATGTAACATACTATTTTCTGCATTGATATCAATCACAGATGCTAATCATGAACTTATCCAATTAAATAAAATGTACTGTAGGGTTCTACAGACATGGGTTTTGTGCCCACTGAAGAGCACATTAAGCCTAATTCCTAATATTCAAACATATGTTATAAGTTAAACGGAGAATAAATGCTTATGTAGGCTGACAGCAGCACAGAGTATACTCTTAGTTGTATTCAATACTTATCGAAAACCAAAAAAAATCTTGTGTAAGAAAGGGGCGGATGCGGGCTATGGTGCTTAGTGTGTCCCTAGAATTTTTTTACAAATGTGTTTTATGATCACTGTCAAGGATTAGAATTTTATCCGTTTCAGATAATAAATAATGAATGAGAAGAAAATAAGCCCAGGTGTGTCTCTTCGATGGGGAAAATGCATGGGGGGCTATCTACCACAGAATGGAGGGACCCTTTAAATTAAATTCAATCCATCCACATTCACAAAATGTCAAGAGTTTGCTATAAGCAGCTTTAGGACAGGACAGATTTGGTTAAGATACAGTAGGTAAAATGTGTAGGTTTTAGTAGGATGTGGTTTGCATGCTTGCATTCAAGTCCTTTTATAGGGGTGGGGAAGGCAGTCTATTAGTATGAAGAGGTAGACTCAATATGCAGGCCTTTTGGGGGAGGGAGGGGGGTAAGGAGCAAGTGTGAAGAAATGTAAGAGTGAATTTTAGAGATGCGTTTAATACACAAACATTTGAAGCTTACCTCTGGTATGATGTGGTCAACTTTTTCTACAAGCAATTCTAAATCCAAAAGGATCTCAACGAGGACAAACAAAGCATCAAGAATAACAAGACACACAACGGCAATCTATAAAAGAAAAATATATATAACAACCATTCCATAGTATCAAGAAGCAATCATAGTTTGGCACAATACAAAGTAGTACAAAAGATAAAGCCTAATAATACAATATACCAAGATACAATTTGTCACACATGCAGATAAACAAAATTATACGGGCAGACGTACCTCTAAAGAACTAGGATGATTTCCCAATCACTAGGTAAAGCAATCGACCCACCCCACGTTAATGATCACTAATCAACAATTGTGTCCATTAGAATGACGACCTCTCAAAACCCAATACATGTCCAGTTACCCTACAGACACTTGATTTCTCCCACTCCTCGTTCATCTTTGTATTGAATGACTGAAGGACTTATGTTGGGTTTAGGTTGTTCCTGGACCCTTTCAGGAGCCAGGCCCCTGTTGAAGGATATCCATCGAGCTGGGCTAAGCCCCCGAGCGTTCTGAGTCCCGGAACCCTGGAGGGTGCCTGTCACTAGGGCCCATTACTCATTCCTATACCTCTTCGACTCTCTTATTGCCACTGTCACCTCTTCATCTTTTACTGAACCCATTCTTCTGTGTTTAATACATTATATCATATTCATTAGATGATACATACAATTCCTCAAGTAGACGTGTACTCTCTGGAAAAGTCAAATTGTCTGATGATCGTGGATTTAAAAAAAAAATTATACATAAACCCCCCTTCACCCCTCCAAAAAAAAAAAAATTGTATCATTATACATATCATATACTTAACAAAAGCTTGTTTTCACTCCCTCCAAGATGGCCACCTCATATTTGATCCATACATGTGAACAACCCCGCTAGTCCATACTAGATTGTGATTTGTGTTCTATTATATGATAAAAGTGTAGTTACTGAATAGCAAGTTTTGGTAAAGCTAGATTGTGGAAATCCTCCTAGAGCAACCCGTCCAAGG
Source organism: Pelobates cultripes (assembly GCA_933207985.1). Classification (NCBI taxonomy): domain Eukaryota; kingdom Metazoa; phylum Chordata; class Amphibia; order Anura; family Pelobatidae; genus Pelobates; species Pelobates cultripes. Next base: position 222,865,905 of record OW240916.1, read on the forward strand.
TAGAAAGATTGAAACATTAAGTAACTTTATTTTGCTTTTTACGATAGCATGATGGACTACAAATAACACAGTTGGACAAAGTCACACGGGCCAGTATTTTTCTTTGGTGATGACAACCGACAGTAGCATGGAATATGAGTTGGTAATCTTTCTGTCAACATTGCTGATAGATTATATTGGGCATTCTAATAAAATATGAGCTGGTGGCATCTTGATGTCCACATGTGGTACAATTTTTTCCCACTACACTCTTAAGATTAAGTTATAAAAAGAAGCTAATCTCACTGTACCTGAAATTTGTGGCTGCTGAGGAGCCATTTAAGTGCATCCCTGAAGGTATAGGCAGATGTGAAAGGGTGGGGTTTCTTTTCTGCTTTCTCTTCATCTTCCGCATGGAATTCCTTGTGTTCTTGGGGGACATCTCCCACAGACGTGAAGTGGTCAAGATAGTTAGCCATCTTTGATGTGTTACTTTAAGCACATTACACTATAGAACAAGAGTAGTATTCCCAACCTAAAAACAAAATTAAAAAATATTCAGCCAAGCAAAAGAGTCAATAAAACGCCAACAGAAAGGTGTGTGCAGATATTACGTAGCATAAAATTAATCCATAGTTGCCAAAAATATAAGCAGATAGCAAATGCTTGGGGGGTGGGGACTGATTCACAAGAACCATCTATAAGACTTGGACACATTTTTTTAATTCTTTTATTTTTGCAGTGCAGAGAAATATAACAGCATGCGTGTGGTACCCCAACGGCTTTCCCCACGCGGAGTTTCAACACTTTTAACATTAGGGTGTTCATGAGTACGTGCACATTTTGTAAGTTAATTCTGAGAAAAAAAATTAAACATGTTTCAGTCACACAAATTACTCTCAGCATATAACAGGTATATCTCAGCAAGTATGTCGTGTAAACAAGTTAAGTGATCAAGGTTTAACGGTGCTTGAGTAACTAAACTAGTGTAACTGTGAAATGCGAGCATATCAACATGTTAATGACAGATTAGTAGTAGATTTTATAGCCTCAGACAAGTGAGCCGGGTATTTTGCATGTGCTTGGTGCCCTGGGTGATGGGTTAGTGTCGAGTGATAAAGAAACGAAGAAGTTAGTAATAAACCATAAGCAGGTAATAAACCCTAAGCAGGGGAGAGCATCTTGAAGACATTATAAAAAGGCATATTGGAGACATTAGAAGAAGGCATGTGCCTGAGTAATGACTGATGCAGAGGGGTTTTAAATTCTGCTGCTTTGCTCTTGTGGCATAAGGCTTGTGTTACAGTACCCCCTCAGAGTTAACCAACTCCCATCCTTAGCCAAATGGTGGTGTTATCAGTCAGGCATATTTCGCCTGCGCTGGGACTTCTCCAGCCCCAAGCTCATTCGAGGGCCGGCATCCTTTTTCCATAGACCTGGGTACTGCAACAGGCCAAGTCTAATCCCTGTAGGGAGTAGTCGAGAGGGCCGGGGTGTCGTACGCCGCGTGTCGCGGGGAATCTTCCGACCTCATGCATGATGCAGGGCGTGCATGCCTCTTGTGGCTCTCCGCTTGGGAAGGCGAGCGTTAGACCTCGTGGGTTTAGTCGCTGGAGTGCTGCCTTCGGTAGGTCCCTTTACATGCTGTCGGTTGGGTCTCCTAGCTTCTATGCGCCTGCTTACCTCGGTGGCTTGGACGCGGTGCTGTAGTTTGAGCCAGAACCATTGAAATATGGCGTCCAGCCTCCTCAGTGTATCTGCCATGGTTGTCTGCTTTGGGCTCCCCGCGGTTGCCTGCAAGGGAGAGGCATCTGCCATCTTCCCATGGCTAGGCTCTTGTTCAGCGGTCTTGCCTGAGTGTTTGATGCGAGGCCGGTCGTTCTGGTCAGCTTTAAGTGGACCGGGATGACCCCCCACCAGTCCGTGGGGGGGGGGGATAGGAGCACTGCGGAGTCAGGTCCCGGGTTGCAGCGCGGGTGGATCGGCCGCATCCCCCACAGCTTTGTCCCAGGTAGGCCGCAGCAGAGCTCCCGGGCTGTTCGGGTGCGTGAGTGCTGGCTTTAGTCAGAATGTCGTTAGCCCGGGGTCCCCTGACCATCAGTATGTTGGACGCTGTACGTGGGAGCCCCATAATTGGGCAAAATACCCCAAAATCAGGCTATGTTTCAGGAGCTCAGGCTTTCCACATCTAGTAGGCTCAGAGGTCAGGCTCCGTCCCCCTTGGACACATTTTTTAATACAAATTTTTTTTTAAATGTATTTATTTTTTAAATATAGGCATATGAATTATATTGTTGTATGTACAATATGACATTCACATGTTTTTAATGGCTCAAAATTAATCAATCCAAGGTTAGATTATTAAGGGTTGGAGGCTTTTTTTTGGGGGGTGGGAGGAGGTATTTTTTTTTTTTTTAAGGAGTACAATATGGGATCAACACGCCAGAAGAAGGAGCAATACTACTCCAAAGATGGGAACTCCCCAAGCCAAGCCAACAACACAGCCCACAGAGGCCCCGCGGATCCTCCAAAGACTGGAGAAACTCCAAAAGACCGACATGAAAGACGTCACCGCAACTACAGCATCCCTGCAAGCTCTTCCACAGTGACTATTGAGAGACTGGTCCTGATAAATAGACCATGGAGACAACCAGGGGTATTGTATTAGCCATGTCTAATGTTTTGCCACAGTGTAATATATGTCTGTACAGGTATAGGCTGCACAATTCTTAGTGGCTCCCTACAGGGGCATTACTACACGGCTAAAGCCAACAAAAAAAAAAAACACTCAGTGAGTTATAGAGTGGGTTGCACCGGAGACTACCCCCCCACAGGAAGGAAGCTACCACTTCCGCCTCCACAGGTACAGAGAGTACCTAAGCCGAAAATGGCACACCAATCTGTTATACACCTGTTTCATATGTTTTCCCAGTTATCACTTTATTCCCCTCCCCACCCCGGTCTAGCTGGGACCAGGCGATTCACACCCTCTACCCAGTACCCACAGGGAATTCACACCGCTGGCCAAGCTCACCAGCTCCTAATTCCTACAAGGGTACCTATGACAGCCCCACCTCCTTTTACTCGGCAAGGGAGATATGCCCGAACCCAACCCTCAACCAGGGGAAGGTCGCTCGTTTCGATGCTGCTGGGGCGAGCAAACCCCCCGTACTCACTCTTGCACAATTCTGCAACCCTTACCAAATCCGTTGGGTATAGACCTCCATGAAAAATTTTTCTCTGAATGTACGAGGGTTAAACCTACCGGTTAAGAGACACCTACTATATAGAGAACTCAGGGAAACGGATGCGGACGTCATCTGTCTCCAAGAGACTCATTACAGAACCGACAATTTTATCCCGCCAACAGCTACTGACTACCCACACCAATACCACGCAACATCCCCCACGAAATCTAAAGGGACGTCTATACTGATCTCTAAGCGGGTGGCATTTACCATGCTCTCCACAGAGACGGATACCAATGGGAGATACGTAATTTTGAAATGCACCATTAATAACATGACATATACAATTACTAACCTATACTCACCCAATACACTGCAAGGCACGTTCCTACGACAAATACTGCGGAAACTAGAATCGACACGGGAAGGGGTGTCCATTATTTGTGGAGACTTTAACCATGTCTGGGACCCAAAACTAGACACGAATATTTCAAAACACAGTCCAAGGTACAAAATACTCCACAGACAGTGTAAAAAGCTACAGAAACTCCTCTCCCTCCACCATTACTATGACACCTGGAGAATATCCCACACCTCGGAGCGGGCGTATACACATTTCTCCCATGTACATAATACATACTCAAGGATAGACGGGTTTCTCATTCAGGGACAAGGACTTAACCAAATCACAGACTGTGACATAGGACAGATTACGTGGTCAGACCATGCACCGATTACGCTGTCGGTGAAGGACCAATACGACTATAAGCACCGAAGCCCGTGGCGGCTGAATGTCTCCTTGTTGAACGACTTGACATTCACGAAAGAGGTAGAGGAGACTTTGTTAAATTACTTTAGAGAGAACGATACCCCAGGAATGTCCCAGGGCACACTGTGGGCCGCACACAAATCGGTAATTAGGGGTATTTTTATTAGAAGGGCGGCATACCTACATAAAAAATCCTCAACCCAGACTGCTGAATAGCAGAGAGAATTGTACCAACTAAACACACGCAACCAAATCTCCCCATCTACGGAGCTTAAACTACAAATATCCAATATTACTCGCAAATTACACCAAAAGGCGATAGAACAGACAGGATACAGGCTCCAGAGATTGAAAATGATACAATACACACAGGGGAACAAAGCTAGTAGACTACTGGCAAGGAGATTACAAGAACGTAGGGCGAACCAAAAAAATCGATTTCCTTATGTCCCGTACAGGTGAGAAGAAAGTTATTCCTACAGACATTTGCAACGAATTTGCCAGCTATTACGCAGACCTGTACAACATACACAAGCATGACACCACATTTCAGCCCACGAAGGAACACATCAATGCGTACCTAGATACAGTAGACCTCCCGAAACTCACGACCCAACAAGCGACAGATCTCATTAAACCCATCACAGGGGACGAAATCCAGACTGTCATAAAAAACCTACCAAAAGGCAAAGCCCCAGGCCCAGACGGACTAGATAACACCTACTATAAAAAATTCAGTCAAACACTGATACCTCACCTAGTGCACGCTTTCACAGAGGCGACAGCCACACAGAAACTACCGCAAGACTCACTACTAGCCCATATTATTACGTTACAAAAACCAGGGAAGTCACCCACCATCCCCCAAAATTTCAGGCCCATCTCCCTGCTCAATACGGATGCGAAAATCTTCGCCAAGCTATTTGCGATGAGACTGAGCGCCCTACTCCCCCAAATAATCCACACAGACCAGGTAGGATTTGTGTCAGGGAGACAGGGAGCTGATAACACGCGCAAGGTATTGAACATACTGCATAGCCTACCCAGACTATACAAAGGGGGAGGAGTTATCATCTCCCTAGACGCCGAAAAGGCATTCGACCGCCTGCACTGGACATTCCTAGAGGCGGTCATGGCAAAATTTGGTGTGCCAGGAGAATTCAGGGCAGCAGTCAAAGCGTTATATAGCGCCCCGAGGGCACAAGTGCTCAACGCGGGCTTCCTATCCAACCCGTTTAGCATCTCGAATGGCACGAGGCAGGGATGCCCCTTGTCCCCTCTGCTGTATGTTCTAGCTTTAGAGCCATTAGCATCAAAGATTAGGAACCATAGTTCCATACATGGAGTGCGCATAGGGGACAAGGAATACAAAGCCAACATGTTTGCGGACGACGTGCTCCTGACCTTAACGCAACCACTGATATCAATGCCACACCTATTGACAGCGATAAAAGAATACGGAGACAGTTCGTACTATAAATTAAATGTGTCCAAAACACAGGCCATGGGAATTGGGATACCTGAGAGCACACTACAGGAGTTGCAGGGGAAGTTTGTGATGGACTGGAGGACGGAAAGCGTTTCCTTCCTCGGAATTAAGTTAACTAAGACAATAGGGGGACTGTTCAAGGCAAACTACGAAGCCCTACAAAAAGAGATGGAAGCTAGTTTTGTCTCTTGGAAAGACAAATACATCTCCTGGGTGGGGAGGATGGCAGCTTTTAAAATGTCCATTCTCCCTAAACTACAGTACCTTTTTAGAACGCTGCAAATAGCTCTTCCATCCTCCTACTTAAACAAAACACAGTCAATGCTCACAAAGTTTGTATGGGCACACAAACGAGTGAGGATAGCGGCCAAATACCTACACAGACCGGTTCACCAAGGGGGTCTAGCCTTACCAAATATTAAACTTTATTATCAGGCAACATTACTAGCCCCAGTGATAGGGATACAACTACCAGCCCCTATTCCACAATGGTTAGAAATCGAAGACCACTGGCTTCAAGGGACAGACCTCCGCAGATTGCTGTGGGTACCTAAACTAATGCGCCCCACCCAACCCCATATCTTACCCACCACAAAGACATTACTGATGACATGGGACAAAACACAACAGACGTTGACCTCTATGACTCCGTGGTCACCGGCAACACCATTGCCCTGCCTTCATGTAGCGAACAACACATTTGACTATAGGGAATGGACAAAGAGAGGCTGCACGCATGTGAGGGACCTCCTAGAGGCACAAAAGGTGCTACCGTTCCCGGACATACAGAAAAAATTCAACCTCCCCCCAAATTGATATTTCCATACCTTCAGTTAAAATCTATGCTGGGGACACAAGCAACCACAGGAGAGGGGAAAAACTCGCTCACGGAGTTTGAAAGTCTCTGTCTAAACACTAAGCTAAAGAGGGGAACGATATCTAAATGCTACTCACTACTAAACCTAGGCGACCCAGTACACTTAGACAGATTCAGTGAAGCCTGGCAGGCAGACCTGGGGAAACATTTTGATGCAACTCAATGGAAAAACGCGACCACAGCGCACAAAGGAAAGACATCATGCGCATCACACCTAGAGTTAATGAGAAAGATACACTACAGGTGGTACATGGTGCCGGTGCGACTGGCAAAAATTTACCCAGGAACATCAGCCAAGTGCTGGAGATGTGGGGGTGCAGATGGCACGATGTACCACATCTGGTGGTCTTGTGAGGTACTACGACCCTATTGGGGGATGGTAGAAAACGTGCTAAATGAGACGATAGATGTCAGTACTACACTCGCCCCAGAAACAGGCTTATTGTTCATGCATATGTCCAGATTCCGGGGAAGTGAGCAATTATAGTTTTCCACACCATAATAGCGGCACTAACGCTAATAGCCAGAGAATGGAAGACAGACTCCGCACCGACGAAACAAGCCCTAAAAAGGCAGATCACCATCAACCTACAATATGAACTAGTGGCCAGGAAAAATGTAGGCAATGCACACAGGTTTGAGGAAGCAAAAAATAGGTGGGAAGAAGTAAACAGGTCCGGGGAGATTAGGAATGGAGTCTGACCCTAGTGTCATGAGAAGTAGGAGAATACTCCGACTCTATAAAATCCCTCAGCCAGGCCAAGCACAGGTACAAGGTCAGCAGTAAGAGACCCCATGCGACCAAGGGAAATCCAGAGGAAGGGACCCCTTGGGGACGAAAGGTGATAGATAGGAATCACGGGACAAATGGGTGAATCGAAAGTTTAAATCACAAACAGTGGATGTACAGCAAAGTACCGGTAGGAGAAAACGGGCACGATAAATCCATTTCCCCCCCCCCCTCCCCATCCCAGGCTCCAGCTGGTTTCTTCCCCCTCCCCCCCCATTTAGGAACAGTAACACGAAACGAGAGAATGCATCCATCTAGTGCAGGGGTGACACTAAGGAGGAGCCAAGGCAAAGCAGACTAACAGAGGAAGACAGATGCAGGTCTCAGAATGTGGGCAGGCGAGTGAGGAGAAAGTAGATAATGGATAATTATGCCCCAGTGGAACAGTGAAAAATGTAAAATGTATCATGTAAAGTTGGATGGCATGTTACTCGAGAATATGATATATGAGGTTCCTACCCCCCCTCCCTCTCTTTATTCTGTATCCCAAGTTTGCATTGAAGAAAAAGGAAAATAAAAATTGTCAAATTGAAAAAAAAGGAGTACAATATGGGGTGGGAGGGGAGAAAGAAAAGCAATAAAGGTTAAAGGCAATCATAGACTTTGGCTTGAATGCCATTTTCGTTTTACTTTTTTTTTACTAAAATCAAAGTACTAAATAAGGAAGAGATATCATAAAAAAAAAATATATATATATATATATATATATATATATTTTTTTTTTTTTTTTTTTTTAAACCACACACCAGCTATTTATAAGAAGCAAAATAAATAAAAATGTTAATGACTGCTTATATTTGAAACTCAAATTGATGTTGATTAGTGTCTTGTAAAACTAGTTATTTTTTATGATCCATACAAAGCTGATGTTTGTACTGTAAATAGCACCAGGTCATGAACGCATGAAATACGCTGTAAATGAGGTTTAGAAGAAGCAATTCAAAATCAGTAGCTTGAAATACAAAGTACACAAAACAAAAACCGAGACCTGAGGCGTCTTCATGATGCAGTATAGGAAAGATAGAGAGGACTTATTCTTGAACACTCATAAGCCAAGATGGCTTCTCATCCACCTAGAATGACTGCTTTCTCAACACGTTATTTAGTTCCCTCTTCAGAGGTCTGCATGCACCATTAACCGCACAGAACAGGGAACTAAACTGCTACAAAATGGAATATCACATTTGGGGGAAATTTATAAAATGTTCTGAAAAGTGATGGTTAAATACCGACATTAGTGTTTCAAAAGTTATTTATGAAGTGACAGCTTTTACAGAAATCTCCATTCAGAAGACATCCAAAAGTGTCAGAAAGAAAGAAGTGAAAATAATTTTTCTGTCGGGAAAGGGATAGAACTTACCAGGAAAGGTTAAAGGATCGTAACATGTATAGCTTGGAGGAAAGAAGAGACGGGGGGATATGATAGAAACATTTAAATATATAAAGGGAATCAACACAGTAAAGGAGGAGACTATATTTAAAAGAAGAAACTACCACAACAAGAGGACATAGTCTAAAATTAGAGGGACAAAGGTTTAAAAATATCAGGAAGTATTACTTTACTGAGAGGGTAGTGGATGCATGGAATAGCCTTCCAGCTGAAGTGGTAGAGGTTAACACAGTAAAGGAGTTTAAGCATGCGTGGGATAGGCATAAGACTATCCTAACCATAAGATAAGGCCAGGGACTAATGAAAGTATTTAGAAAATTGGGCAGACTAGATGGGCCGAATGGTTCTTATGTTTCTATGTTAAAAAAGTGTTTGAAAAAATTGATAAATCAAGTTGCATATTTTTTTTTTAAAAGTCTTTCGAAAATTTATAGAGCACATAAAAATAAATAAATATATGTCCCCCTGTGAATGACATTCACAAGTTATTCTCAGAGGATAAAGCTGAAATCTATGGTGGAGCTATACATTACAGCCGGTTAGTCTGTTAATGCATGTAAATGAGATTGATGCCTGGAGCCTAACATGAATGTAGAGATCAAGGGAATTTCGGAATCAATTAATGCAGATAGGGTACCCCAGTTGTTAATGTATTTATGTACCTACCTCACAAGTAGGACAACTTAAAAGGACACTATAGTCACCAGAACAACTACAGCTTAATGTATTTGTTTTGGTGAGTAGAATCATTACCTTCAGGTTTTTTGCTGTAAACACTGTCTTTTCAGAGAAAATGCTGTGTTTACAATACAGCCTAGTGATAACTTCACTGGCCACTCCTCAGATGGCTGTTAGAGGTGCTTACTTGGGCAGTCCTGCCTAGTGTGCAGCACTGCCATTTAGTGTCTCCACCCTCTGCATGCAGACACTGAACTTTCCTCATAGAGATACATTGATTCAATTCATCTCTATGAGGAGATGCTGATTGACAAGGGCTGTGTTTGACTTGTGCTGGCTCTGCCCCTGATCTGCCTCCCTGACAGTCTCAGCCAATCCTATGGGGAAGCATTGTGATTTGCTCAGACCATCACTTCTGATGATGTTGGCAGACAGGGGCAGGTCTGAGGCAGACAGGGGCAGAGCCAGCATCTTCAGACTTAAATACAAGTAACATTTTACTATATTTAGGGAGGTGGAGGGGGGGGTTAACACTATAGGGTCAGGAATACATGTTTGTGTTCTTGGCCCTATAGTGTTCCTTTAAGAAACATAGAATGTAATGGCAGATAACCATTCGGCCCATCTAGTCTGTCCAATTTTCTAAATACTTTCATTAGTCCCTAGCCTTATCTTATAGTTAGGATAGCCCTATGCCTATCCCACGCATGCTTAAACTTCTTTACTGCATTAACCTCTACCACTTCAGCTGGAAGGCTATTCCATGCATCCACTACCCTCTCAGTAAAGTAATACTTTCTGATATTTTTAAACCTTTGCACCTCTAATTTAAGACTATGTTCTCTTGTTGTGGTAGTTTTTCTTCTTTTCAATATAGTCTCCTCCTTTATTCTGTTGATTCCCTTTATGTATTTAAATGTTTCTATCATATCCCCCGTCTCGTCTTTCCTCCAAGCTATACAAGGCTAGTGGGCTAAATGGCACCTGCATTGCAAAGTCACCCCAGGCCCTGTCTCCAATTAAACTATATCAGTTTTTTCAAACAATGAAAAAAAAAACAACAAAAAAAAACAAATAAAAAAAAAATAAAAAAAAACACACACACATAGGGGAAGCAGACCTACCTACCTGAATTCTCTGCTCTGCCAATTCTCAATTAGTGCAGAAATAAACTAAACTACAGTTTAAGTAGCTCTTACTACCAGTCACAAACCGATGACATTCTTGCAGGGCTGCTATCTCTCATAATATACTATACTCAACATGCTGTTCGTGTCACCTTCCTTTTTGATCTGTTCTAAATGTGAGTTGGTAAGTCTATTTTGATCAGATGTTCCCTCGTTGTACAGAACATGAAGACTGCCTACCTTTTTACCCTGTTTGGATGAGGTCTAGATTTTGTGATGCATGGCATCAGGGCCGGACTGGGAAAAAAATTAGGCCCAGGCATTTTTCAATTAGAGCGGCCCCCCAAGAAGGGGGCGGGGCCAGAGAGGGTGTGTTTTGTCATCACTAATGACAAGCACGCCCCCTCTGAAAGTGAGCATGTTGGTTCAATGCCCAGAGCCCTGCTGAAGAGCTCTGGCATTAGAAAAAGGCCCTGTATTTGTTCTGCCCAGCGCAAGCAAATGTAATAACATGCTTGCACTGTGCTTGCTTTTAAATTGTCTCTGGTGTCTCCACAAGTGGGATACCAGAGGACAAAAGGGCCAGGAAAGTGTATGGTGCATGTGTTTGGAGCCTGCTTGTGGGATTGCCTGTGTGTAGAGTGTGGTGTGGTATTGTGTAAATAGGTCGATTTTGTGGTGTAATATGTGTGGCTAGGGGCTGTAGAGAGTGCGTGTATAGGGGCATAGTGTTATAGGTGATGTAGCGAGTGTGTGCATATGGGCAGTAGTGTGTGTGTATAGGTGACGTTGTAGAGAGGGTGTGTTTAGAGAATGTTCTATGTGTTTGCTTACAAGGAATGTAGTGTGTGTGTAGGTGGTGCACTGTGTGTGTGTAAGAGATCTAGCGTGTAAAGGACCCAGAGTGTGTATAGAAGATTGTGTGTGTGTGTGTGTGTAGAGGATTAAGAGTGCATATAGGGTAAGGGATCTAGCGTGTATCTGGCCGTAATGTGTGTAGTGGTGCAGTGTGAGGGGTGCTGTAGTGTGTGTATATATATATATATTTGGACGTATTGTATGTGTGAGGTGCGCAGTGTGTTTGT
>OW240916.1:222877376-222888806 GCA_933207985.1 Pelobates cultripes
GGGTGCTGTGTGTGTGTCTGGGGGTGCTGTGTGTGTGTCTGGAGGTGCTGTGTGTATCTAAAGTGCTGTGTGTGTCTGGGGTGCTGTGTGTGTCTGGGGTGCTGTGTGTTTCTGGGGGTGCTGTGTGTGAGTGTGTGTCTGGGGTGCTGTGTGTGAGTTGGCTGTGTGTGTCTGGGGTATGTGTGTGTGTCTGGGGGTGCTGTGTGTGTGTGTCTGGGGGTGCTGTTTGGGAATTAATTTTAAATATATATATTTTTTTTTATTAATAATTTTTTTTAAAGTTATGTCCCCCCCCCTCCCTTCTTACCTTTAGCCTGGGAGGGGGAGGGAGCCGTTCTGCCTGGGAGGGGGAGCCATGCTGCCTTCCCTGGTGGTCCAGTGGTGAGAGTGAACTCTAACCTGTAGGTTAGAGTTCACTCTCGCGAGATCTGAGCGTTGCCGCGGCAACGCTCAGAATCTCGCGAGAGGACCCGGCGGAGCTGCTTGTTAGAGCTCCGCCGGTCCTCTCTCCCTCACCCAGCCGGCGGCCGCATCTCCCTGTCTGTGGGCCGGTGAGGGAGATCTTTGATCTCCCCACCGGCCCACGGAGGCACACAGCAGGGCCGGTGTGCCCGATGGCCAGTCCGGGCCTGCATGGCATGTTGTAACTCCTGGTTGCCTCCATTTCATCCTCTATATAAAAACGGTCACATTGTCACTGGGTCTATTCAACTGCTTAACACTACTTTACTTATGTCACTGGTTTCACTGCAAATAAAAAAAGAGGGACTGTGACACACATGGCAGATATATTAAGTGGATGCCCCGATCAGCTCCGCTCAGTAACCTCTTGCTGCTTAAACGCACAGGGGACCCAGGGGGAAACGGCCCATTCTCCCGCAGCCACAAAACTCGGCTGATGCTCACAAGGGCCTCCGGTCCCCTCCCTCCCCCCATGGACCGGCAGGAGTTATCCCAGTCCACACTGAACTGGCTCCTAAGCTGCCACTGGCCCCTGCAGCCCTTCAAAGCCCCACATCTCGACTGCACTGGGCACGGTAAAATGGCGACTGAAACACGCAGGTTAAGGCCTACACTCTCTCTGCATCTACACAAGCGGCTGGACAACATAATCTGCCGCTTCTGGGAGAAACTGGAGCGGTGCGCTGCCAAACTACCCCCTACTTATTGCTGGAAAGCAGAGGCGAATGGGCCATGGGGCGGAACAGGCTCATCCCGGGCAAAGCCTCATGCCAAGCACCAGCTATCCGAGCCACGCGCCTGTCCAAGTCAGAGGTCATAAGGAGAGTTCCTCAGAGGCAGCGGCCACCCGACGCTGTCAGCGGACCACGATCAGGACCTTCCGCAGCGCCCACAAAGGTAGAGACCCGGCCTCTTCAAGCCCCAGAGTCTGTGGACCACGGCTGCATACCTCACACAAGGCCTGGAGCTAGGGGGAGGCCTACGAACCCTCCCCGCTCTCCGATACTCCCAGGTGCCTGCTCCTGTGGATGCCCGGCAGTGGAATCAGCGGACTCGGGCCCCTCACACCAAGCATGGAGGTCTGAATGGCGGAGGCAGATGGAGGACTGGGCCACAACAGTTGCCTTAAACACGTTGCCAATCTTTTCTGCCTCTGACTCGGGGCATAGCCTGGAGGGGACTTACCATCTCGTAGCGACTGTTGGAAGTCATTTAATGACCTGCATGACTGTCCCTGCATTAAAATAGATGGTTTTCCACATTGACTGTCCTAGCGCCAATACAGTCTGCAATGCCCTAGGTCTTTCATATATTTGTACCCTGTTATGCTGTTACATTGTTTTATGTAGACATAGAGGGGGGCATCAGTGGTATCGCTAGCATGTTATATTGCCAGTTTTTTTACTCACACTTAGCCTAGTATATGACATATATTCAGCACGCTATTTTTTAACTCGATAGACATGAACACCCAATGCGACATCTTAACATTCAAGAGCGCAGTCTAACCTAACATACTGGGCTACAGTTCTAAGCCTGCTTTCATCATATTATTCCTTTACTGACATTGATCACCATATTTAGCGCGCATAGTTCTAGCCTATGTATTTGCTACATGTACCTAGATTGAACCTACTTAAAAAAAAAATTTTTTTAAAAAGGGCCATTTCTGCATGCCATGACGCTGTTTCTTCTGTTTGTTTTCACAAGCCAGTTTGTACCTCTAAGCACTGCAAAAAATAAAGATTGACAAAAAAAATATTTCTATAAATATATCTGGATATTGCTGTACTAGACTTCTCACTTGGAATTTAAATTTGCCTCTTAAAAGCATTACTGTCACGGTTTGGCAACTTTGCCAAATTTGCAAAGTCCCCCAATGATGACATTGCCGATGGCGGTATGTTGGCAGGCGGGCAGCTAACATGATTGCGTTACTGGCTCTGCTAAAAAGGGGCGCACCTATCCAGAAAGGGGGCAGGTCTGCCGGAATTACTAGCAAGTCACTTTATCATGAATGCACACCACCAGCTGCTACTGCGCTCTCTCTGTGCTACTTCCAAGATGGCTTCTTACTTCTCTCTCCTGTGAACACAAACACCAACCCCCGGTGCTAAGAGCCAATGATGGGCTCTGCTGGCCAAATGGCAACTAAATGAGAGGCCCCTCAAACGGATTCTAAAAAGGAGAAGAGTCATGTAGAAAACCTGCTGAAACAGGACACAATTTATTGACATACACAGTTAATGGTCAAGGTATGTTAATCTACTTTACCTCCCACATAGTATTCCTTCCCCCCCCCCCCAATCCATAGGATTTATAAACACTATTGGCACTAAATGTTCAAAATAATATGTCTCGAATTCACCTGCAGTTTCAAATATGAAAAATGGATACATTAAAAATAAAAAAAAGTTTTTATTTTATTTGATAGCTTACATCTCAAACACTGCGGTGTTACTGCAGGGTGCGTCCTTGGTGATTTAATGAATGGGTGGGGGTCAATACCCATCCCATGCATTAATCTCTCTCCTCTCTCCCCGCCCCCCTCTTTTCCACCTTTCCTTTTCTACATATGTGCCATGGATACGTAATATCCTGTTTTTGTTAGCATTATGATTATAAAAATAAATGTAGACTGTAGACTTCAGAAGCCCTCGGGCTCAGTGCCGTGGTTACATGTATTATATACTCCGGTTTCCATTATTGGATATTGATCTGTATTCTGCAAGTATTGGATACCTCGAGTTGCCTTGTAATCAACCGTGTTGCATGTCACACAAAAACAAAAAATACATTTTTTGTAAAAAAAAATTTAAATACTAAATGTGAAACAGAATAATCCTGAGTTACTACGTAAAAAAGGAATATTCAATTCCCAGGGTTCAGGATTCTAAATCAGTGCCACAGACTACTTTCTTTGTTTTAAAAGATTGTTACAAAGTAGGCCGATATTCGTTAATCATCAAGTTTTGATGAGTTATAAACCTACCTAGCCAATTAAATCACCAACTATTTTTCTATTATGTACAAAAAATTTTTTTTTTAAAAATCCTCAGATAACCACAACGACAACCTACTGGCTTATAGTTACATCTGCTCAAAGACTAATTTGTATATAAAGATGGAAAAACTTGCCCTAGTGTAGGTACAATTTAAAGATATCGATTACCAAGTCATCTAAAGTTTGGATGATCACAAAGAGTGATCAAATACAGTCAAATAAAAAGATAAAACCTAATCTGAACAAAAAAAAAAAAAAGAGATTTAAAATTAAAGCAGTTTATATGTTTTTAATCTAAAAGTTGTAAGTAAGCATTTGATATCATATTAATGCATTTATTGCACATAGCTAGCATCTAGTGTGAGGAGGTCTGAAGCAAATTTCCTAATATTAAAAGGAGTACTAAAACCACCATAGCCACTTCTGCTTTTAGAAGTAGCCACTGCACATTTAGATCTATTTTAACTTTCGTGCCGAAGGGCTAGTTGCACCACTTGGGCCCGCACAAACACACACACACACACACACACACACACACACACATTAGGCTGACCGGAACTCTTCCTACAATTCTGTGCAAAAATTACAACTGTAAGTGCACACAGTGTGCAGTGAACAGACGATCTTCTCCCTTGCAGAGAGCGCTTGCAAGGGAAAGCTTAATCTTTCCTCCCTCCCATTTTTCATTTAAGCTCCTCCACACCATCCCTGTCTCCCTACATCCACTCACTCTTCCTCTCTCTCTCTCTCTCATCCTCTGCTTTGGTTTTCCACTCCCTCTGTCCACCCCCAATACCTCCCTTCACTTCTCGGCTCTGAGCCAGAAGAATGATCCACTCAAATGTTTCTCCATAAGTACATTTTGTCTCCAAGTATGGAAATTTGACAGATCACTTGATTGGTCCAAATTCGGACAAAATTGCAGTTCGGACCAAAACAAATCTCCAAGTCTAGTTATTTCCATGCATTGACACAGTTATGAATACTTTGATTGAAAGATCTTTCCCTCATTTTAGGAATGCCCCGGTCTCCTCTTGTACCACATTCCCAGGAGAGCTGGCCCATTGCCTCATATCTCACATGCTTTGAAGAGACTAAAAGACCAGTGGAGGGGCCTGAGAAGCAGCCTCATGCCCAGAGACTATGAGCTCTATTTTTATTTTTTCCAAAGTAACTGCACAAATTTTATGAAAATAAAATCAAGCTAGTCAAATAACATTCTCACTAGGTTAGGCTAGATTAATATGTCTAATATATGGAGCTGCTCTAGAATTTTCAAGCTACCTAGACATGGATATAATAGATTGTAAAACAAGATAACAAGTATGTAAGTCCAGAGTTTCCTCTCTTGTTTTGGGTAATGTTTGGAGCAACTAGTGTAGAGGCAGAGGCACTAGCTGCAATATGCAACCCTCCTGATCTCCCTGAGGCCTGGAAGGGAATGAATAGCGGGAGCCTCCCAAAGAGTGAAAGAGTCCTCCAAGCATATTGCATCGGGCAACAGCACAGTTAGAGACAAGTATAAGTGGATAAGGTCCCTGGGAGGTATACTCCAAACTGAAAGGGCATAACCCTAGTTAGATATAACAAAAAAGGAAGAGAGGTTCTATCTAGGAACCAGTATGTAAGGAGTAACCTAAGAATGTAGAGCTAAATAAAGGAGAGGATACGGCAAAGTGTTCCAACAACAAAAATTAAAACAGGTGAAAAGAAAAGAGGAAGCAAGGTATAATAGAATATAATCTGTTAAACATCTCATGTATGCCGATACTAAATTCGTGGTTGAAATAACCTTTATTATATAGTTTGGATAGCCATACGGGGTAAGTCTACTAAATAGTTAAAAGTGGAGTGGGGGGGGGGAAATATATATATATATATATATATATATATATACATATATATATATATATACATACACACACACACAATATTAGATAGTAACAAGAGTGTTCTCTGAAGGACATAGGAGGAATGTATACACTTATAGGAACAACTCTCTAATGTCAAGAGAGTTACAAAGACTGTTACTACAAGGGACAGTAGCCCCTACAATCCAATGAGAGACAAAGGAATAAATGTCTCCCAAATGGAGGTTGATAGAGAGCCTGAGAGGAGAAGGTAAGGCAAAAAAAAAAAAAAATTCATCAGTGGTACTAGTATATGGTGGGAATAGCTAGTGCTAGATGCCCATGGTACAGATGACGAGCTTAAAACCACATGCATAAACCTACATCCTCCGATTATAGCTTGACAAGAAGAAAAAAAAAAAAAAATCCTATTGCACTTCAAGAGTTACTGCAAACTATTTAGTAGACTTACCCCGTATGGCTATCCAAACTATATAATAAAGGTTATTTCAACCACGAATTTAGTATCGGCATACATGAGATGTTTAACAGATTATATTCCATTATACCTTGCTTCCTCTTTTCTTTTCACCTGTTTTAATTTTTGTTGTTGGAACACTTTGCCGTATCCTCTCCTTTATTTAGCTCTACATTCTTAGGTTACTCCTTACATACTGGTTCCTAGATAGAACCTCTCAGCACAGTTAGGATGAAGACTAAGCTAGCGTTGACTCTTTTTCTCCTAATGCTCCAGTTGCATGGCAAAAGTCTAATAAGTCTGTAAGGGGGTGCTTACTGCATTGTGTGCTAGAGTCCCACTGTGGGTCTGTCACAACTCTTTAGGGAGCATACATCTAAGTTCAGTGAGGACAGTTTCCTACATCTCATATCATTAAATGTAGTGATGTTCCATCACATTATGGTCAATGGTTTTGAAATCTAAATTAAAAATTCAATACATTCATTTAATCTATTATTCTTTTTTTTTTTAAACCATGGATCTTACTCAAGAGAATGCCTTTACAAAAATCCATAGGAAGTTTCATCAGGCTGTGGTTATAATGCAATAAAGTAAACACACTTCTCAAAAAAAAGGAAGAATATATAGGAACTAAATGTTAACATCCCATTAAACAGTGCTGTAGGAGCTATTGGCACATAATATTGTATCAGAATTTCTTTCCCATGATGACCCTCTAGCACTGTGTTGAATTCTGTTGAGTACTATGCATTGAAAGGTACCCTCCTTTACAAATTTAGATTCAGTCCCCCTAGCTTTTATTTACAATGATTTTCTTTTTCCAGACAAATGAGGGGGCAGCAATTGTACATTCCGAAAGTATTCAAACCCCCCCCCCTCACACACACACACACGTTTTCACAAAGTAGCGACTACTTTGCCTCTGTACATTTCCTTTGCCTGACTTTCTTACACTCTGGGCAGAGCCCCAGTGTTAACCCTGACAGCCTTCACCAATGATACTTACTTATGCCCTCCACCCCTCCCGGGGTATGGGCCCGCCAAAGGAAGATCTCCAGAGACCTTTGTCCTGGGCCATTCTTTCTAGTTGACTCCAGGTGTAGTCCATCCTTGTGATGCCAGGTGTATCGTGGATGGCCTCTTCTGTCCTTGGGGGTTCCACCCGAGAGCCTGCCTGGTGATGTTGGTTGGCGGTTTTGCGTAGGGTATGCCCTATCCAGCCCCATGTTCTCTTCCAGATTTTTGCAGGTGCTTTCCCATAGGTTGGTGTCACTAATGTGGTGAATCCTTCTAAGACGGCTGTTGATGAATGTCTGGATTCTGCTGTTGGTGGTTTTGGTTGTCCTCTATGTTTCAGCCCCGTACAGCAGTACTGACTTCACAGTGGAGTTGAACAGTTGGATCTTGGTGGTCAAGGTAAGCTCTCAGGAAGCCCAGATGTTCTTGAGCTGGATAAAGGAAACTCTTGCCAACACACTGGTCTTCTCTTGCATCTGCTGCTGGCTATGGGAGAGAAGTGCGAGGTCGTCGGAAAAGTCCAAGTCATCCAGTTGACTCCACAAATGTGCTATAAAATCAAAACATTTTTTCCGAACCTGCAAAACATTTGCACGGATTGTAACAAACTCCCAAAGTATGTGTTAGTTAGTATATAATGAAATACTTCTAATTAAAATTACACAGAATATTTACATTAACTTACAACAATGCCAAGACCAACAAGTCAGATTTAGTTCATTGCTGAACTGCGACTCCGATTTCTGCTCCATGCTACACATTGTGTCAATTCACAACTTGGAAATTTTGGCCTACATTTTCCAGATTTGTTCAATTTACTTTTTTAGTAAAATATTCCTTAAGATATATGATAATATAAATTATTGTAGGAATCCAGATTATATGCAACCAAGATTTCCAATATCAAATCACATGGCTGCCAATTGCAACCGCTTTCAAATTAAGGACTTAAATACTGAAGATTTAATTAAAAGGAACTCTTACATTATAAAAATGAAAATATTTATGTTTAACGGAGGGTTCTCTGGTCTATTTAAAATTCAGCTCCCCCATTACAAGTTTAAAACCAAACACTTGTAATCCACTGAAGTAATCATCCTTGATGAATTTTATTCAATCCAATGCTTCTCAAAGAGCAGTATTAGTGACCTAAGCCATTTGCACAGCAAAGACTGCATTTGTAAGAGAACACTCTTCTACTGCAAACATTGCATTTCCTCGGAATCAACAATGTGTTCACTTGTGAAAGAAAAAGAGGCACCAAAAAGATTACTTTTAAGGGACACTGTAGATGCTGTATCTGAACTGGTTATAGTGTCCATTGGTGCCATCCTCTCATTGTGTGTTAAATAACTGCTACAATGAGAATCTACAGCAATCGACCCCCTCAGTGCTCCTGCAGCTAATGAGGAAGTAATAACATGGATAGTAGTGGGTATCTGTGTGTGGCGGAGAGTATAAGCCAACTGCTTATAGCCTACGACAGCGCCCATTGCCAGTATGAATGGGTACGACTAAAAGGAACTGTATAATTTCCAGAAGTGTGTAATACCTCCAGAAGGGACCTGGTTTTGAGTGGGAAATGACCCTTATTCAGGGTCAAACTGCTTGAAGATAAATATAACACTGAATGGAGTGAAGGTGCGAGGGGACTCCAGGCACTATAATAATAATACATTTTTTTATACATGGATAAACAAATGATAGGTAACTGAATATGAACAAATAGAAAAATAGGATTATAATAAAGCTTAGTATAAAAGGGCTGCTTCACAACACAAGAGCACTCAGTAATTTATTTAACAAAAGAAAAATATACGTGTGTGAGCGCTCCAAAAGACTTAAGAATAGTTCCAGCACAGAGAGATCTAATAATCTCAACTACAGAAATACATCACTTTTAAATAATAAAAGAATAAAATAAATATATGAGAACCACCGTGTCTATTGTCCAACTATATGTTTAAGTATAAACAGCAGCTTGATCAACTGAACTGCATATCGGTAATACCAGGGCTCGAGTCATGCAGGAATGCGTGGGAACAGCGTTCCTGCACTTTTTTTTTTACAGCAGGAACGCCGTTCCCGCTGTTCCTGCAGGCACTCAGGGGGCAGCAAAAAACATGCCGCCCTCAAATGCCCCCCCGTGTTCCCCCTGTCATGGAGGGCCCCAAGAGGTGGCCTGATGGCCACCTGATTGACCCCCCCGGCGGGCGGCTGTTTGCGCCGTTTGCTGATGCATCAGTAGACTGCCCGCACGGTGAGAGGGAGCAGAGAGAACACAGCTCCCTCGCCGCGTCTGACTGGGAGACAGCCGCCCACCCCACTAGACTCCAGGGACAGGTCCACGACAGCTCTCCAGGTAGGGAGGCTGGGTGGACATTTTTTAATTTAAAAAACATAATTTGTGAGTGTATATATATATATATATATATATATACACACACACACACACATATATACATATACACACACACACATTATTTGGGGGGGGAATCTTGGGTGAGTTCCCACACTTTATTCACCAGGACTTGACCCCTGGGTAATACACAGTGTAACTCCCAAGTTGTTACAAAGTAACTTTGATACGTGCAACTAGGGAATCAATAGGACACAACACCTAGCTCGGCTGTAGGTAAAAGTGATATATTAAGTCCATTAAAATTATGTTATATAATAAAAAAACAACAATCAACAATGTATAAAATATGCAGGTTCCAAGGAAATTGTCTGTATAACGTGGTTCTATATAAACATTATATGGAAGTTGGCATCTAAAGGACAACAGACACCATAACCACATCAATATGTTGAAATGTTTCTGTTGTCTGGAATGTCCCTTTAAATAAGCCAATTTCCCCATAGAGGAAGATGATGCAGTGATTCAGCAAATGCTTTTCCCCTCTCCTTCCTTCCTCATAGTTTGCAAATGAAAGCATAGATATAAAAGATGAACACTTTTTTATTTTTTTATTATCTTGCATTGTTACATGCATGCCTGAAGCATTACTAGCACTCACCCAGTTTAAAAACCAGTATTAAATAAAATTCTGTATAAAGGTCATAGGTAAATGTACCGGTAATTAAAATCCTAAATACTGAAGTCATCATCAAGAAACGTTGATGCAATGAAAAATACTGCTTTTTGGTTAGTCACCAATGTGTGAATGTGCAGAATTTTAAATGTAAGCCAAAAGAGCCTGAGACTGTACAAAATGTCTTATTTCAAGTTAATTTGAAATTCCCAACCAGCCACAATATCCCTGATACTGTGCTATTCCTTGGAATGCAAAACAGAAGAAACATTTGAAGAAACTAAAGTAGGTTTAAAAAAAAAAAAAATTAAAATAACAAAAAAAAAAAAACACAAACAAGCTAAACACTTTCTGCATTTGATAAACAATGATTATAAATTATTTTTGTATTACTGCTGAAAATAAAAAGATCACATGTAGAATAATGTCGGTTTCCGTTATTGTAATGTATGCATACAAAAGAATACCTCTTTTCTGGTCATATCGTAGCTTATATCTTAACAGCTATCTTTCTGTCCTCTTTGGGGGAAATGACCATACATCTGATAAGACAATTGGAAATTTCAGTGGTTGAAATCGGTTCAGAACGCATTTTGATCCCAGGCACTTGCACAGAACTTCAGGATTTAGAAACATAAAACTCTATTACAGTCTTTGGTTGGATAAGCGGCGCGTCTGAGCAAAGAGTATTTAGAGAGCAGGTGAAAGTCATCAGATTGTAGATACCTTCAATACATGCAAGTATTTTTTGTTAAATAGTAAAAATTTATGATTTTACCTTTAAGTAACATTTATCAGTTATACGATATTTGCCACATTCTAGAATGATGTCCCAGAATTATTCTTTAGAATACCTCACCTAGTTAAAACAGTTTAACGTACTTAAGCAAGTTAAGTGATGATGGTGCATGGAGTAGGCGTGTGCAGCGTTTCATAGTGAAACCCTGCATATACAGAGTTTAAACCCTTTGCCGCAACACATGTAACGCACCCTTCGGCAGCATTGTTGGGATGTCATTAGCCAGAAATTAAAGTTACCCAGAATTCACATTTGTCAGCAAGGAACTCTAGTTCCGGGCTGGCCAATGTCAATTCTGTGCAAATTCCATTGCACAAATTATTTGTTGGCTGAGAGTAGTCAGCTGATGCGGTCAGCCAATGAATGCATATTGCATCGACACCAAATGTCACCAAACCAGCAGGGAGCCTGGCAGGGACCTAGTTAAGAGAGGACAAACCTTTTTAAAATGGTTTGCCCCATTACTAGGGAACAAGGTACTCCTGGCAAGATACCCACTATAAGGGACTGTAGTGGTCAAGATGTTTGGAGTAAACCTTGGACACTAGATGCATGTCCCATCATTTAAATCAGCATAGGCATCAGAAAATGTTAAGGCTTTACTGAATTGTTAGAATTCAGACAATTGCCCATTTAAAAATAAATAAATAAAAAAGTTTGTTTCTTTGCACAGTATCACCTTCCCACCTTTGGAAACTGTCTGCATATGGAATACTACTCCAAGTACAATTTCCCACAGTCTTTTTGCTCTCTCTCTGCACCAAACAGTGGAATTTTAGCAC
>OW240916.1:222888906-222912999 GCA_933207985.1 Pelobates cultripes
CCACAGTCACAAAGATCATGGAGTGCACATCTTGTAATGGAGGATCCGTGGCTGCCTGAAGATGATAGACATGGTGATCCCCAAGATAACATGCTCTGTGTGACCTTTATAAAGTTATTCCTGTGAGGCCTCAGTAGTGAGGCCTCCAGAAATATCAATATTGCCACAGTGATCACGGCAAAATTAGACTAATTTAAAGCCCATCTGTACTTTCAGGCAGTACATAACCAGCATCTCCGCACCACATAAGGATTCAGTCAGGAAGGGGGTATAATTGAATTTGCACTAAGTATAAGTTTTGTCTGGCAAAACATTGTGTCTCATGTTAAAGGAACCCTCCAAACACCATAACCACTATAGGGCACTGTAGTGTTTATGATCCCAGAAGTGCCCTGGCACCACCCCCATGTAAGTAGTCAAACACAGTCACTGCATCCATGAGAACTGAAACCTTTCTGCGCTGAGCTAAGCACAGTGGTGCAGGGCTTAGCTTATTGGCTGAGAGTGATCAGCTGATTCTCTCAGCCAATGAGTTGGCCATGCATAACAAGGTTTTGCTTAGGACAGCTAACAGAAGCTCCATGCAAGCGTTTCCAGCTCTCCGTAGGGGCAGTGATTGGTGCACTAAAGTCAAACCGTTAGCAAAGGTTTTGACTGCAAACATTGTGGTGGGGTACCAGGGTGCTCTGTCATGGTTATGGTACTTGGAAAGTTTGTATAATTGATGGATTCTTATGAATTTGGGTTGATGAATTCATCATCTTGCTTTGGTTTGGCACAATATATAAAAATGCAGGCGTGTTTGCAGTCTTCCACTGCTAATGCTGGAGCAGGCAGGCAAAGATGTGTCAGGTTGCCATGGTTATGCCATGGACGCTGGGCAATGATGCTCAAGAGGTCAGGAAATCTGTCTTTCTGTCCATTTTCTTCTTTGGTATCTGCACTCTAAAATAGTTAACCTGAAAATCACACAACTTTGCACCTGAAAGAATATGCTATTTTGTTATATAGTCAATTTATATCATGTGTTGCCAAAATGCAATTGTCAATCAAAATTAAAGGTTTATTCCTTAGGAGATTAAGTTTCATAAAAATTAACATTTGTTTTTGTCTCTAACTTAATCAAGACACGAGGAGAGCCATAAAATATCATATACCTACAAGGAAATTCAGATGGAAGTGCATACTTTATAGCATGCTGTCTGTAATGCACACACAAGCATTGGTGTTTGGGAGAGAAAGACATCTGATATTTTATTTTGCCTTCTCTGTTTTTTTGGCTACAAGTAGATTGAATCAGCTATAAACATAGTATGTGATCACGCTTGATACTGATCTGATTTTTTTCTATTTAACTGTCAACCGAGTTATGTAATGTTTCTGTTACTGTATTCAGTTTGTATGTCTCGTTTGTACCACTTCACATTGTATACACATTAGTCTAATACCAACTTCTTTAAATACAGCACAAGTTATTACTCTCTGTTAATTCACCCAAAGCTCTCTGCTACCTTTCACACTTTTGACTATACACCCCTTCTTGTCGTTACTCTATTAATTATTCTCTAACTCTCTGTTATTTTTGACACTGTTTTTCAAACTTTGGCCTTTGTGACCTTGTCCTTAAATAGTGTAAATTTCCCAATGCACCTATAGCATTTCCTTTACTAGCATCTCCTCCTCCCTACTACCTGTTTCAATCGGATTCTCCCAAGACTCAGTTCTTGGCCCCCTTTTGTTTTCTCTTGTTACTGCCTCTCTTGGCAACCTTATTAGTTCCTTAAGTTTTGAGTAATAACTAGACTGTATTGGCACCCAAATTTACTTTGCACCCCCGTTCTTTTCTACATTCCTCCAGCAGCATGTCACTAACTGTCTCTGTTCTGTCTCTAACTGGCTAACTATCCATTTCTTGAAATTTAGCCTTTCCAAAACTCTGTAAAGGAATACTATAATGTCACAAATACACTATAGTACTGAAGTGGCTGTTTATGCGACCGACCCCCTCCAATCTCAGTAAAAAGGTGATTTTACTCACCTTTTCTCCCGCAGCTGACCCCACTTGGCCTCACCTCCATGGCTGGGATGATCAATTTTGATGATCTCAGCCAATCCATTGCTTTCCCATAGGAGGCTACTGTGCATGAGCGTCAAAACGCCACACTGTGCCAATCAACATGTCCTCATAGAGATCAATGCATCGTAAAGACTTTTGGTCGCCTAACAGCCAGCAGGTCCCTCTAGTGTCTGTCTGGTAGATAACCACTAGAGGTGTAGTAACCCCACAAAGCTAATTATTGCCGTTTATAAAAACTGCAATAATTAGCCTTGCAGAGTTAAGGGCCCTGGGAATATGCACCTCGACCACTTCAATTAGTTGAAGTGGTCTGGGTGCATATAGTGTCCCTTTAATATTTTGGGGTAAGCTTTTCAAATGATTTAATATTTTTGGATAGATGTTTAAAAGATTTTTTTATCAATATATGAAAATATCACAAAATATATCAATATGTCAAACTAATAAATACTTTTCAAAACATTTAATCAAAATCATAACCAGCAATGAATGCTGCTGCTAGGCTTAGCTTCCTTCCTACTACTCATACCCCTCAGCCTTTTGCCAGTTCCTACATTGGCTTCTCTTTTTTCCGTTTCCATTTCAAAATGTTAAAACACAAAAAAAAGAAATAATTAGCAAATATTTCAAAAGAGCAAATTTGAGGCAAAATTAGCCAAATTGTGGAAATTGAAGAATTACTCAAATTTAGCTATATTTACCCCAATGTTGTCATTGAGATTTTATTTTTAATTTGTTTTTTGTTTTTTGTTTTTTGTAGTTGCAAGGGTATTATCATAAAGTGTTAACCAGAAAAGTACAATAAAATAAATCACTGCACCTTTTAAGAAATTATAGTATATCAAGATGTATATTCATTACTGGTAAAACTTAAAGTAGGTTAAGTGATGAAAAGAAAATAAAAAAGGGGCGGAGCCTGACAACCAAGATGGCCGGACGTGTTTTCTAAGAGCTCCAGCACCGGTGGGCCAATAAACACTAACCCTGGCTACACTACTGACGCTACAGACTCACGGTGACCAGAGAGCGACAAAGGAACAACCGGAGAACAGGATGATACCTGTCCCAGACAAAAACGGGACAAAATTACCTGAACCGGCCATGCGGCCTAAGCCAGAGCGGAACCTGATGCCTGGGGGAGGCGGCCGATCCCCCGGCAGGGGGCACGCTCACACGCCCGATACAGCTCTGCTACCCCCCCCCCTCTGGACCGGCGGGGGTAATCCCGGTCCTCGCTGGGGACGATCACCCCCATAACACAGCCTGCAACCCACCGGACTCAGAGTTCCCCCAAGACCACTGCTGTGAGAGCTCCTGGTCGACTCAGGGAGAGTACAGAGAAACCTGCAGAATGCCACGCAGAGCAAGCTGACTATACAGCAAGGCTGGAAGCAATATTTACAGCTTTTTGGCAGAAGCTTGAAAGGCGTATGCAACAGCATGCCGATGCCAAACACGGATTTCGTCCATCAAAGCGACCACGAGGAGAACACAAAATGGATACCGCATACTCACCTCGGCACTCACAGGGCTCACAACTCTGGCGCAGGCTAGCAAGTAAGCAGCACCAGCCTGTCCGGAGCCAGCCAGGTGACCTCTCGCGGCACAAGCCGACCCCAGCCACAAAGCAAAAGACTGCAGCGACGACACCCAGCCGAGCCCTATCAGGGCGGCAAGGCGGGAGACATGCCGGGCCGAGAGGCGCACATACCCACCCGGGTAGGTTCCCAGAGGGGGAGAGCCTGCCTAAGGGCTACCCCCCAACATCAGCAACGGTACCAGGGGGAGCAGGTTCATCATGGGGACGCAACATCCATAATGTCCCCCACAAGCCCAAGATAGCGAACCGTAGCAGTGCAAGGGTGTCAAATATTGACAAGGGAGGCTCAAGCGGACCCTCCTCCACCCTACAGGGACACAGACACTCACAACACACGAGGTGCCTAAGCCGAAATGGAGGCATACAGACACCACCTGCCCACCGCACCGCTGGCTCCACCAAGACAGCCCTGAGGGACAGAGATACACAGCCAGCCGACACTCATACAGCCAAAGATGGATCCTTGCTACAGCCCGGACCAGGGATGCCACAGCCGAACAGTACCCGCATGTACAAGGCCCATCTCCGGATCACAGCTGCACCTCCCGCGTACCAGAGGCTCCTGCCGAAAGCCGGAGTCGGGTGAACCCCCGAGACTGAGGTCCCAGAGACTGTAAGCACCAACCACTGTGGACTCACGATGCGACTTACCAACGATACTACCCTCCTCTTTGCCTTTTAGCCTAGGGTGTATTTCCCTCTAATCTTGCAGAGTTATTCCTGTACCTAATCAGTGTGGCAGGTCTTTTATATATTTCCTATATATCTCTCATCGGACAGCTGGCTACAGATGTCCACTTACTGTATAGGTGCTATATACCAGCCAGCAACTGCCATACTGCAAAACATGCAATTACGTTATAATAACCTAGTATTGTTAAGCAGCAATCATTTTAGTTTTGTACTTAGCCTGTATACCCTCATACAAGTACAAAAATGTTTTCTTAGCGTTACAAATATAAGTTTCAACTGACATGCCATTATACTGTTGCCTCTGCAGTTTTGAAGGGACAGAATACCCTTGATACCTACACTGTCTTCCCATCTGCAGCCTATACAAACTACAGGACTAAAAAGGATGCTAATTACTGTTGTCTTTATTTTTATTTTGTATGAATCTTGCTGTTGTGGCCAGTATAGCGAGGGAACAGAACTAATCATAGCCCTTTGCATTGTTCTTGTAGAAACACTAGCCTACACACTAAATCTATGTGGCATTAACACATCTTGCTTAAGACTACCTATATATGCCTAGATTTGATGCCTATGAGAATATAATGCTATGTCAGACCTACTGTCTCTGTTCGGCGGTATTGGCTACAGGGGAACACACTGGGCTTTGCTCATGTCAGCTCATGCTGATAATGGGCT
Organism: Pelobates cultripes; assembly: GCA_933207985.1. Taxonomy (NCBI): domain Eukaryota; kingdom Metazoa; phylum Chordata; class Amphibia; order Anura; family Pelobatidae; genus Pelobates; species Pelobates cultripes. The sequence continues at coordinate 222,893,955 of OW240916.1, forward strand.
AGCCCAGTTAAGAGACCATCACCCTTTCTCACTATTGCTAGCATGTCAGTATCTTATAGCATTTATATCATAGCAACGCTCATACACCTACTCAGCCCTAGTGGCAATACTACTCTTGTAGGCTAGAACCATGACTAATGCTTAATTTTTATACATATATTCCTGATAGTATTCAAATCGTCTACTCTACTCCTCGTGGCTACCAACTTGGTTGCAGCTAATGTTGAAGCAAATGTTATAGATCTCTTTAACAAATCTCTTAAAAATTGTGCTGTTAATTCCTCCCATGTTACTGATTGTCTTGCGTTGTTCCATCAGCTTGTATCAGCTGTCGTGGCGATATAAACTTGTCTGTAATTCTTAGCACAACAAAAATAAAGAATTTAAAAAAATAAAATAAAAAAGGCAGAATGGCATGGGTAAGTGTATGCTGAAGAGAAGATAAGACTGAGGAGAACATGCCACATTGAGTAAAGAACCCTAGGCCCCAGAGAAGAAACATTCAGCTTGTCAAAGAAATAAACGCGACCCTTATAATAACTGCTCATTAACCCAAGGGGAGGCAACCCCAGTCGCCAAGCAGAGATCAGCCAGCCCCCATTACCGGCAGGACACAGTCCCAAGCTTCTCTTTTAGATTTATGGGTAGTCCCCAGATGCTATTGAGTGGCTTGTCGGGTGGTAGCAGTGCAGCCTAAGCCCTATCGAAGTAACCGTATGCAGTAAGGAGATGGAGGTGTGCAGAAACACCTTCAGGCAGTCTGCAGCAATCAGTAATTTTACTCAGAATCATGGGCCTCATCAGCCGGCAACCTGATTACCTCGGGAACCGCTTTGCTGAGCCGACAACCTCCGGAAGGGTCCTCAGTGTCGATTGGTAGCACCCCAGACCGGGCCTCGGTAGACATGTGAGAATTGGATAGTATTTCCCAGATTTGCACGCTGTGCGCGCCATGAGCCTTGAGAGGAGTCACTGTCTCCAAGGAGTGCAGATTAGGCTTAGCCTCCATCTTGAAGGTTAGGTGAGTCCTTCAATCTGGATATGTGTTAGTAGGCCCCCAGGGTGGGCCGGGATGACTCCCCATCGACCCAAGGAGAGGGGGGCCGAAGCAGGGTCATCACCACACTGTATGATGGAACCAGTATGTTGCAGATAGGCAGGATAGCAGGGCAGCGGCCCTACAGTTGCCTGTTGTGTCTCAGCACTAGGTGAGGAGCCAAACTGCTTTTTGGGACAGAAATGTCAGAAAATTGCAGGAGCCAGTCTTCTGTGCGACTACTCTGCATGGTGGTCTGGCTCCGCCCCCCTTGCCATTGAGATTTTATCTGCTCAAATTCAAAGTTTAGTGAATAACTCTGTTAATCTTCACTAAAACAAACATGTAGAAACCAGCAATGTACTCCTGGAAGTCAAAAGATCCCCTTCAGCACGGTCAGTGCTCCATCCCAGAGAACTACAATCCGCTTATCAATGAGTTCAGCAGCTGACACTTTGTATTTTTATTTGTGGGTTGCAACCTCAGAATAAACTTTACACTTCACTTTTCATTGGTTTTAATGGCTTATCTTTGCTCATTGGTCAGTCCTATAAGAAGTCGCTCTAAAAATGCTTATAGAAACCTAGAAATATAGAATGTGACGGCAGATAAGAACCACTCGGCCCATCTAGTCTGCCCAATTTTCTAAATACTTTCATTAGTCCCTAGCCTTATCTTATAGCTAGGATAGCCTTATGCCTATCCCATGCATGCTTATCTCCTTACTGAGTAATTTCTTACTTTATACTCTATCTTCTCTCAAATTTCAGGTGGTTTCATTATCTGTTTTACTCTATTCTTTTTACACTCTGTGTTTTTTTTCAAGACTTAACTTTCTTTGAACAGTTAAACTGGACACAGGGGCCTTAGGTATTGATCTCTCCCTTCCTATTGTTCTGCATTTCATATTCTCATATCTCCTCTAGATTGTAAGCTTATTTGACCAGCATGACCTTCACCTCATTTATGTTCACATCAAATTGTCGCTTATATGCCATTAAATATCCCCATTATAAAATTGTTAAGCATTGCAGAGCATGTCAGTGTTGTATAAACAAAATAAAAATGATAAGTCTTTCAGCATAGGTAGTATTGCTTGAGATATAGATACAGGAAATAGAATTAAGAATAATACATGGCATTTTATAGCATTCTCTTCTACTTTACTTAGCCTTTACCACTCCCTCTTCCTTATCTGGCTTCCAATAGTACTATAAAGGGACTGTTCCTCATTCCTTCACCCAGTAAACGCTTTTCAGTGTTAAGTAAAAACATAGTTATCTCTGCAGTGGTTCTGTGTTCGGGGTGACCTTGTCATCCCATGAAGCCTTTGCACAAAAATGCTGTACAAGTACGTGGCCCGACTGTGTTCACATACCCAAGCATTCCACTTACCAGTAAATAAAAAATGCCAACTGTTAAGAAATTTAGAAAAATAAAAGCACGACGCATAGCTGTTAGCTACAGGATTGTTAAAAATTTCACTAGGAACAGGTTCACGTTAACAAGAACATATTTAAGATATGTATGAAGCAGACAACCTGGGTTTGAAAGACCCTACAGTTTTTTTTTAATTGAAGGCAATCAACACTATCTCAATTTCAAATATGTTTTCTTTAAGGAAGAAGTTTTGCTATTTGCAGCTTTTATTTACTATATAAGTCATTTTTTGTGCAAACTGGGAAAAAAAGTTAGCATAAGTTACTAGCAAATCGATCTGTTTATTTTATTCATGAGCGAACTAGTATGGCATTTGTCATATTATCATGTTATTATATTGTATTGGTTATTTATAATGGACTCTAATGTAAACATTTCCTCTCGTCTCATTGAAGGAACTTTATTTGTTTTATCTTTCCACCTGCTTATCTGGAATAAATATGTATTAAAAAATAAATCTTTATGATATCTCTGGGAATGGAAAAGGTCATTTGTTTCTGATGTGTCCGCCATTAGTTCTTTGCATGAAGTGTTAGTGTGTAATAAAATAAGGTAGAATTTGAAGACATTTGAATACATTTTCATTCTAAATAATAATATGCTTGGTAATATGCCATTAAATGTTCACAAGTCTTGTATACTAATGAGCTTTATTTGATTTTCTTGATATTGGTCTTTATGGTCATAAAGATTGTACACATCATTAAGGCGTAGAAAAACTTTTTCTTAGCTTCGTAATTTTGTGACGTCTATGAATTTTATTTAGTGGTACAAACAATAAACACTATTTACAATATGTTTTATCCAGTCTCAGTGTCCTTCCACCTAGCTAATGTGAATCCTGCAAGCCTGCACAAGAAATAGTTCAAATTGCTGTTGACTGATAACAAAGAAACTAAGAATTACAAAACAAACCATAAGACAAGACTATGGCTTCACCTAACTGCTCCAAAACATTAGTCATACAAAAGTGACATAATGACACCATATACGAATAGATAATAAGATTTCACTTGCGTAATGTCATACTTTCTTTGCATCACCACATATGACAAACATAAAATCACTATCCTACCTCTGACATAGGAGTGGAAAACAATATGTATGATCATTGTAATTTTGTTAGTCTTACAAAATATAAACTGAAAAATATGTGTTTCACTGAAATTGAATTGTGATTCAATTTTATACAATGCCACAAATTCACAAATAAATCATTAAAACCAACTGGCAGATTGAAAGCTTGTACCCAATTATTTGAATTTTTCTTCTTTTTTTATAATTGCCGAGACTACTTCTCAAGGTAACAATAGCTTTTTCTTTCATGTAGATATTCATATACGAAATTAATGGGGCTACAAGGGACAGCTAGAATCCTTCATATCTAACAAACATCTCTGTAGGCCTGTTTAAAAAAACAACCCAAGCACCCTTACTACTACATCTCAGTGTTTTGGATTACCTTTTTATTTTCATGTATCACGCAAAAATACATTTTATTTCAGTAACATTCATCCTGACAGTAAATATAAAAATGTTGTGGTTGACATATAGGGCAAAAACATCATTTCCTTTACTTTGCAGAAACTGGTACAAATATATTTGCATAGCAAGAGGCTGTGGTTTATCAGTGAGGAAAACACTTTTAGTGAAGCATCTGATGGCTACAAAAACTGCAACTAAAGATGAACTTTTGGAGCGGAGTTTGTTTTATATTGCAAAACGTAGATATCCTTTTTTATAACTTGTTTTACTGTGCATTACATGCCTGCTGCTTTAGTAAAGCCTTGGATCTTATACAGGTGACAGTTCCACCTGTTCTGCAAATTTTGATAAAACTAATAGTAGGCAGGATTTTATTTTTTATAGACAATTGTGAGCTAGGTTATTCAAAAAGATCACGAGTATTCCTATATGTATAGAACGTACATAGTGTTTTGCACGACTGTAAATTAATTAAATAATGATAAAACATTATTCTGAAGCTACTTTTCTTGACCTATAATGTTCCCAATTCTGAATGATAAATAAACCTTTAGAGCCTCTTAAAACCTAATTAGCGAATCTACATGAGTGGGTGGAAAGGCTGTGAGGCTTTGGTAATTGAGGCTGTAATTGCTCTGTTTGTTGAAGATCACGCAGTAGGATCACGCAGTAGTTAATTCTGAAGTCGGTGGGTGCTTTGTGTAAATATGCATTTTCTAAAGATACATAACCAAGGAAATGTATTTTTCTGGCTGACATATCCAGATGTTTACAGACCACAGAGAATACCTTCCTTAGTAATCAATGTACGCGTTTGCCACCAGAATGGGTTGTATGCATCCTCGAGTTAATTGACAGACTTTTCTTTGTAGAAGTTATTGTACTGACTCTAATTGTAACACAGTTTCTATGTTTTAACACATGCATATGCTTCTCATGAAGATACATAGTCTCAGACATTGGACACACATGTTTCCAATTACTGGATGATCCATTTGCTAACAAAGAGAAGATGCCGCGGCCTAGGTCTAGCCAAACTGTCAGGCGGTATGGTACAGTTAGTAAAGAGTCCATATCAACCTGTCATACAGAGTATGGCTGGTAAGTCTAATACACAATGGGTCTTCACAAGAATGACATGTTTAAATTAGAATGAGAGTCCTCGTTGTATCACATCAGAGGGCTGCAACTGCTGCTCTCCTGGAAATTCACTTAGTTTCAAGACCCCAAATAGACTTTTTGCATAGAAACTGTGGTACATTAACTGTGAGGTGTTCTTGCAGAGTGAACATGTCATAAGAATCCAATGTGTGATCAATAAAAAAAGAAACAAATAGTAGTATAAATGGGGTCCCCATAGAACATTCTGTTGCATAATGTGAATTTCCCTTTGATTTGCTCAAGTTAAAATGTTAGTTTCCTTAATATAAGTGGTATACGTGGTATCCAACAATAGAGGATTTCAGTTACTTCATCATTCTGTGGGTGACAATGGCAGTGATACTTCCTGATTTCTACTGGTGAATATGTTTCTGGTTGTACATATGTACTTTACACTTGTGCAAAACATTTTCTCACATAATGTTCTACCACAACTCTGCACAACCTCTAAAGAATATACTCTAAAAGCACATATATCTGTCCCCTTAGACATTAGCAACTACATAAAGGGAAAATTGAGGGTCAATTGGTTTGACTACATTCCTTTCTAAATTGTTCAATCTACTGGAATTGTCAATATGTGATGTTATGTCCAAAAGTGGGTGATAAAGAGATACATTCTTCTTCATGGTGAATAAAGCATTCAGAGCCTTGTTTTTGAGAACAGGCATTTGTCACCTACATGTGAAAAGGGGAGTTATCTAATTGCCTTGAGTAGATCCAATGCATTCCTCAAAATGGATAAATGGATATATCATATATAGCTCTCCTCCATATTACTTAGTTAATCATGTTATTATTATTTTTTTAAAGCACTTTTATTGGTTTATTAGAGCTCCTTGTACGTGTCATTGTTTGCTTGTGTTCTGCTAACATTGGTTACCAGAAGCTAAAATTTACCTGAACTCTTAGGGACCTGCTTACTCTATCATAAGAGTGCTGGTTGGTTAGGTCTTGCAATGTAAGTAAAGTTAGTGGTTGTGCCACAACACCAGCATGGTTAGAATTACAGCCCAAAGTTCCTATACAGTCCTATACATTAGTGCACTTATGTTAAATCCTAAACCTCACTGTATCTTGTAGGATCTTCCCAAGAAGCCATTTTCACTGTTTGTCTGTGCAGGTTCCCAAGGGATTACAGGTAACTTTCTTTAGCATGACATCTGCACACATTGTGTCTCCAAAGAATACAAGCTATGATAGTGTTAACATGCAAGATATACCTGAAATAACAAACTAGATACTTGAATTAAAGGGAACCTGTCATGGGAAAAACTTCTTTAGCTTTTTAAACAGAATTTCAAATACCACGTATACATTGTGTTAGCAGTTTTACAAGCAGATTTAAAGACTGGGAGAAAAAACGATTTAAAAATAGGGTTTTCTCTCATCTGTCTCTCAGTTCATCAGCAGACAAAAAATAAATCCTAACTTATTTTGAGATGTGCATTTTTTCTACTGAAAATATAAATACAGAATAGTATTATGTATTAGGTATGTGCATTCCTTTTCACACAAATCAAAACATTTATGAAAATGCAGTTTTTTTTGTTAATTTCTTCCAAAAGCAATTAACGATAAAAAGATTATTGAGCGTAATCTCACTGCATTCGAATCCCTATGCACTACACATACCCTACTCAAATGCCAGCTTTCTCACTTCTATCATATGCTCCAAGACACGAACCAGAGGGAGCTGCCCTCCTTCACCACCAAATGGGCCCAAGAATTACAAATTATCCTCACTCCTGCTGATTGGAAAAAAATATTTTTATTCGCACGTAGGTCCTCTCTGAATGTATCCACACAGGAGAGCAACTATAAGCGAATCTCCCGTCTGCACTACTCCCCCTCTACCCTTAACCGCATGTTCCCCAATTCTTGAGATACAGGTTGGAGATGTCATCAGCCAAACTGTGATACATCGCATATATGGTGGCAATGCCCTGAAGTACACAAATATTGGTAACGAATCACAACCTCCATTAGGGCCATCACTGGTACACCCTGGCATTGGAACCATCCACACTCATTCTGTACCTCTCCCCCTTCTCCCTCCCTAAGCAGACACCCCCTATTAGCTGCAAACCAGCTGATTCCTTTTTCTGGAAGCAATCTAACCTACCTACAATTAGGAACTGGGTGCAAAAGGCTGAATCCATTAGAATCATGGAAAAGTACTGCCACTCCCAAACTCAGATATACCATAAGTATACAGATACATGGGCACCGTGGGTGGCATTTCTCCAAAATCAGGCCGATGCTGATGAAGCTGTATAATGCCACTTATTTTAATGACGCAACCAGTACTATTCAAGTAACTCCAAATTATTTCATGCTATATTTCCTTATAGGCCCACGCAGCAAGGCAAGGTTTACTCTCTGTTACATTAATCTACCCCGCTTGTTCTAAAGTTACTTCATGACGACTAGTTCAGTGATTTCTGAATGATGAATGACATAATCTATTTTACGTAAACACCTTACAATATGCATGCATTAGTATTCTCAGCTACCGTACTGATGCGTGCATCGGTTTGGTATACTTACTTACATTGGTAATGCCTAGGGGTTTAACACGCCCCAATACGCGTTGTCTTGCTTGATATGTTGCCCACTGTATTGCACCAATTGTACGGAAAACCGACCTTGATCTAAGACTCTCCAAGCCTACATGTATGTCATAACTCTATTAGGCATCTTGTTTGAGATTGACTTATAACTGTTTGTATTCCTACATGCATTCTTAATGAATACATTTAAAAAAAAAAAAAGATTATTGAATGATCAAATGAATGAATGGGTTGCTCAATAAAATTATTTTGCCACCAGTCGTTCATTCGTTTGACTGAAAAAGCTACACCACCTGTTGGATTGATTAATTTCCATAGAGATCAATGGCCATCCAAAATTTGTTAAATGAACGAAAACGTTTAACACACTTTGAACAAACCAAATAGATATGCAAACAAATTTCAGAGAAACCCCAAATGAAATTTTTTTCCTACTCATCTTTTATGTATCAACAAAAAAAACATCTTTCCAAGGCCCCATTTAGAGCATTTAGTGATGTTTCCCCCATTTTTTACTATTGCTTCAATTTCATTACAATTAGAAAATGCTTTTGTCTTTTTGTTTTAATAAAATGGTGAGAGGCCCAGGATATTTATTTATATATTATACTTTGAGGTAATTTATGTATGTTTTGTAAAGGTTTAAAATCAATAGAAAGTTTGCAGTAATTTTCACTTTCTGTTTCTCAACAGTGTGAAATGAAAATGGATTACAGAGTGGATTAAAAAACTAGATTAGAAACTAACATTCAGAAGGATATTAGGCAGCTAAATCAACAGTGAAAATGGATTTCTTCCTCTCTTGTGCAAGAAGTGATGAGCTAGTAAAAACTAAGGCTTTAAAATTGAATAAATTGTTGATAACAGGCTCTTTCAAAATTGGCAGCTTAAATATATATATCACTGGACGGTGTAGTACCCCTCCTTCCCCTTTACCTCAGAACAGTCTGAATTCTTTTTGACGTAGATTCACAATGCGCTGTATACATTCCTAAGAGATTTTGGTCCAGGTTGACATGAAAACATCATACATTTGCTAAATATTTGTACACTTCACATTCATGCCGTGAGCCTCTCGTTCCACCACATCCCAAAGACGCACTGTTGAATTGAGATCTGGTGACTGTTGGTGTACAATGAACTAATTGTTATGTTTGTGGAACTAATATGTGAATGTCACTACACCTCTTTCTAATGCGTCATTCAGACAACCACATGGGGCGCTGGGGGAGAATCGCGATGTTCATCATGTCTCTAGCGATTCTGAAACCTGATGCTTTGGCCCCACACCCTCCTATGATACGTAACAATGCACACTAGTAAAAGATGGGAATTGGAGGTACACCCGGAACATGCATTGCTAAGCAAAGGTAATGCCATAGAGTCCAAAATTTCTGATTTTGTAATCATGTACACCGTCCAGTTTAGGTGTGTCTGTGCCAACTTTAACCTCAGATTCTAGCTCTTAGTTAACAGCAGAGAGTGGTTTCCTGCTGAGGTCCATCCACTGCACAGTTTAATGCATTCAGAGATGCTCAGAGTACTGTTGTAACATGTGGCAATATCACCATCCTGTCATCCCATCATGGGTTTTGTTTTTTTCCGCACTATGGTTTTTAAACTGTGTGTTGCTGATGGGAAAATCTCAAACGATAAGCAATTTGTGAGATAAACAAGCCACAATGTCTGGTAGCAACAATCATTCCACAATCAATGTCACTTATATCACATTTCCTACCCATTCTGTTTGAACAGCAAGTGAACCTCTTGACTATGTTTGCATGCTTTTATCAAATGAGTCATTGCCATATGCTTGGATGATGAGATAGCTGGTCTGCACATGTACATATTAAAGAGGCTATTTTTAAGTTTATAGGGTCCTGAGTTTCCTGAAAGCTTATAGAACTTAAAATAGTGATATAATATATAAACTAATGCTTGAGACTTTTGGATAATCTTTCTCACTATAGAATGATAGACTTTACATTTTTGGAAATGGTCCTCCCAGTTTGATGGGCAGCAAGAACTGCTTCTCTAAGATCATTGCTGATGTCTATCCTCCTTGGCATTGTGTTAACACACACATGAATGCTCCAAACCAGCAAATTGCTAAAACTTTGGATTTTATAGAGGTGGTCACACTTGCTGATGATCAATTAATCAAGGGCATTTGATTATCAGCACCTGTCTGCTACGTAGCCTCTTAATTCCCATGGAAGCAGTAAAGGTGTACTTAGTTTTTCACACATGGCTTTTCCATTTTGGCTTTATTTTTGTTAAATAAATCACAACACAGCGTAGTACGTCATGTGTTGTTCATCTGAGGTTGTATTTACCTAATTGTAAGACCTGCTAAGGAACAGATGGTTTCTATTATGTTCAGATATGTAAAACCACATAATTCAAAGAGGGTGTATTTTCATTTTCCCATGACTGTATATATAGGGCAGAGGGTGCATTGAGGATACTGGCCTTTGGTCAGCAAGGAGTGAAAATCCAGCCATGGGTCTTGCAAGTGCAAACCACTGCACTTACTTAGTGACAACTAAACGTTTCACTGATATTTCTAAAAGGATAAACAGAAAGGGTTTGGTCACTCTGTGTCATAAAACAGAAACCAGCACAATTTGTCTTATATAAGTGTGCTTTCTCTAAGGTACAATTATGATAATTGAAGGAAAACTATTTCAGGGAGATTGCATCACCCTTTAATTTATGCTTTTGGTATTCGTATTGCAGCTCACTAAGCTTCTTTGAAAATAAAGAAATTCAGTCTGTCAGTGGAACAGACAAATTTATATTTTCCTTCTATGCTGCTGATAAGTAAGCTCAAGGGAGGAAATGGGAATTGACGTAAAAATCTAGTAGAACATGTATTTGAATGAAAACAAATGCAGTGAACGTAGCACACAATATACGTATAATTATATTACATAAGAATAAGATATATAAAGATTACAGCATATGTTAAAGCTTTTAATGTTTATAAAATCACCTATCTATAAGTAAAATAATAGTGATCTAATTACAAAATCTTGTGATCCCATTGCATGAACCTACTAAATTTTGCCCATCTTAATTAAATGGTTGAGATTAATCCACTCCATGGGATATTTTTCTTCTGAAAACAATGTAGCACATGATAAATTGCATGCATGTGTACAGGTGTAATAAAAAATAAAAAAAATAAAAAGGTGTACTATTTCTATCTATATACATAAAATAATACCATTGAATGGCTCTGGAATTATGATGACCCATGAAACTGAAGGTCAAGTCTCTTGTTAGACAATATGTGTTGATATTCGACAGTGACTCACTCCTTCTACAAATAAGTTGGGTCTGTTGCTTTACTCTATTCATGTTCCATCACAATCACTTGTTCTGTCACAGTGCTTAATTTTCATTGCCAGTTGTCAATAGAGTTAGTGTTTCCCAACCCATGGATCTCCTCTCGTACCAAACCATATAAGATCCATGGGGGTCCAGTGGTGAGCTCTTCTAAGCTACACCTTCTTGTTTTGAGTTCCAGCTCTCTAAACATGTCATGGGTTACCATGGCAACACTCCAATACATTAAGTGATAGTGCCAGAGCTTGCAAGGTCTGCATCAAACAAAGGTGCAGACCAGAAGGTCTCTAGGCCCCTGTGCAGTGAGTGCACATGGACAATGATGGATATCTTTAATCACCCTCACCAGCTCATGAACTTACACAGAACCCTTTGCATTGACAGACTGGCCAGGACACATTCTTCTAAAGGAATATCATTGCAATGAAACACACGCAATAAACTGTATTACCTTTTTGTTATGACAGTCAATTCAATTCATGTTACTTTAATGATATATTCTTGCTCACTCATAATTACTATAAAACATACAAACAAGTCCAACTGCTCTTCCTTGATTTTGATAGATTCCTTTTGCGAATCAGTAAGAATTGTATGTAACTCATCAGTGGAAAAAGTTACTCAAGTGATGTATAGAGGTAGCAAGAACTTTAATCCAAAGATAATAATTATTCAGCTTTAATGTCAGTATAAGAAGTCAGAACATTACCTATGTGACTGAATAAATTAACGATGATGGAGCAGAGTGACCATGGTGAGAAAGAATTATTTCACCGTAGAGAGAGAACCTTTCCAGTTCATGTGTTAGCTGACAGCATACATGTAGTCAGAGAATCCTTAAAATATCACATTTGTTACATGAGTTGATTATTTAACTTTACATTTCTGGGAGTTCATAAAAATGGTTTGTATAGTGTTTGTTGTCTGTAGTATTTTTTTTATTTTATTTTCATATTTTGTTTGTTGTGAATAAGGGGTAATTGCATTCAGCAAGAATTGCTTCAATTCATGAAAGATCAACATGCTACTATCCCGTTCCCCCAAGCCCCACCCAATGGATATTAATAGATAAAACGGCACTGTCAACCCCACCCCTGCAAAATGAGTATTTCCTAAAAGTAAAAACCTTCACAGAAATTCCAACCCAGTCAAGAGATATACTGGGACTACTTTGTCTCAGTACATTTCCTACACCGACACTTCTAGACACTGGGCAGAGCTACCACTGTCTAGAAATGTCAATCTCCAAGCCGTCAACAGTGACTAGAGATAACAGCTGTCTATGAAGGATCCCATGCCAGGATCCCGTAGTAGTGGACTGTCCGGCCACGCTTACACGCTGTCAGGATTACTATAGATGCCCAACACGCAGAACTTAAGTAGATTCTAAGAAAATACCTAAGACGTATTACCGGGCCTTATAATGGCCGGATTTAACGTATAAAGGCAAAAAGCAACAAGACAGGGTAAAGACAAGAAGTAGAAATAACGTAAATGATGAACAAGCCACAGGTATAGCAATAGAGAAATCAGAATAGTCAGGAGCCAAGCCAAAAGTCAAGGAATACAGAGATCAGATAGTCAAAAAGGGAAGCCAAGGTCAAATGCACTAGAATCAATATAAGGAACGCGCTCTCGGATAACCAATATGGAAACCACGACAGGGCACAGGGAAATCTGGTCCAAGGCAGCCATTTTAATCCTTTTTATTAGGTTAGTTAAAGATATGCAAGACGCAAAATAAGTTCACAGTTTCAAGTGAGTAACTGGAGTGAAACCCACCCCCTGCTCCCCCCTTACATACCCCTTTTGTGTCTATGTAACCTTTCTATCTCAGCAGTTAACCAGAGTTGAGGTACAAATTACGCCTCCTTAGGAGAAGGACAAAAGCAGGGATGCACAGTCCTCTTATGGCACAAATCCTAAAATTGTAGTATTAAATGGAGCTAAACCTAAAACGCAGCTTTACCTGATATACCTACTACACGCACAATGACCACATACCGTAAAGTAATAACACATAAGCTTAATACACGTGTACTAAAAATTGTACCCTGCTATAACCTACAATCATTGTTGTACCTTTTCCATGTAAAATATTGTACTTGCTGGTACTAAATGTGTACGATGTTTAGCACATGTGATACTTACTAACATGTACCTGGCTTTTCTGTAACCGCTATGTTTATTTTAACAAAGAATTCAATTTAAATTTTTTTTTATAAATTTAAAAAAATATATATAATTTTTTTTTCAAAAGTGAGTTAAACCTTTTTGTCCATTTTTTGTTTAGATTTTTTTTGGGGAGACCTAGTGCTTGGAACACAGGTTTGTATATAGTGTTTGGAATACAGTCTTGTTCTATAGTATTCCTTTATCCCTTGCACCTCCAAGCAGTTCTTTTTTAAACAGTGTAAACATTGTCCAGATTTTCTTGTCAAAATGCCCCCAGATGGATATGATGTGTGTTGCGAAACCGACCTCGCCACTGGGCATTGGAGAAGACTGATTGCCATGTGACTATGGCCCCTGGGATGTATTGCCCTTTAAAGACATGATTTGGGCATAAAGGATTTGTGTTGTGCTGCTACTGGCCCTTTAAGAACCATCTGGGGACATACTGTGGAGTTACTGGGTGGCCACCATTTCCTGTATCAGAGGCACATGGTGAGAACAATGGATGAAGCACATGGTAAGAACAATGGATGGCGGCCATTTTAACTCACAGACACTGTTTGGACTTTTCAACACGGTGCCATCTTTTTATGGGGTTATTGCATGTTTTGGGGTCCTTGTGATGTGTTTTATGATACTGTATTTCTCAGATGGGAGCATTTTGTGTGGGAGTGTCTGTGTGTATTGTACGGATTGATTGGTTGTATTTCAAAACCCTTTGGGCAGTACTATGTTTGTGGATTGTGAATAAAAGAGACTGTATGTGCCAGTACAGTCAGTTCTGCTTGACCTCAAAACGAAGTGTCGTCTCGTTATTGGGGGAATTGGATTGTATGCTGATTGCCAGGAGTGTAAACTGATTGTATGCTTTTCCTGTTCAGCTGCTTACAGCATTCATATGCTTGAGAGCATTCAAATGCTTCTTCGGTTCGGTAGTTGTGGTGTCTGCTGCAGTGCTTGGAGTCCTCAGGAAGCGCTTGCAGCATCCTTCAATGGAGGTACCCAGTCGGGGTGCCAGGTGATCCGTTACATTGTGTTTTGCCCTATTCACATCAGGACATTACTGAATAACCTTGTATATGTACTGAGTAATCATTTTCTTTCTATAACACTCATGACTGTCCCCTCAGGCAAATTGCCTTACTTTATTTAGATATTGCATCAAAATACATGCAACAAAGAATAAGTAATTTAAATAAAAACTACATACCTGGAATGGTCGAAAAGGGAAACTTAAATGTTCATACAAGCTTTGTCATTCAAATAACCTCCAAATCTCAGACGACAACTCAAAGTTTAGTGGATAAACCACTTATAGAAAATGAAAAAAATAAATGAAATATTGTTTGCATATCTTTATATTGTTAAAAGCACAACATACACTATAAATTAGCTTTAATATAGTGTAAGCCAACAAGCGCATGTGTAATGTATTTAGAATGTACAGTTGCAAGAAAAAGTATGTGAACCCCTTGGAATGATATGGATTTCTACACAAATTGGTCATAAAATGTGATCTGATCATCATCTAAGTCACAACAATAGACAATCACAGTCTGCTTAAACTAATAACACACAAAGAATGAAATGTTGCCATGTTTTTATTGAACACACCATGTAAACATTCACAGTGCAGGTGGAAAAAGTATGTGAACCCTTGGATTTAATAACTGGTTGAACCTCCTTTGGCAGCAATAACTTCAACCAAACGTTTCCTGTAGTTGCAGATCAGACGTGCACAACGGTCAGGAGTAATTCTTGACCATTCCTCTTTACAGAACTGTTTCAGTTCAGCATTATTCTTGGGATGTCTGGTATGAATCACTCTCTTGAGGTCATGCCACAGCATCTTAATCGGGTTGAGGTCAGGACTCTGACTGGGCCACTTCAGAAGGTGTATTTTCTTCTGTTTAAGCCATTCTGTTGTTGATTTACTTCTCTGCTTTGGGTCATTGTCCTGTTGGAACACCCATCTTCTGTTGAGCTTCAGCTGGTAGACAGATAGCCTTACTTTCTCCTGCAAAATGTCTTGTGAATTCATTTTTCCTTCGATAATAGCAATCTGTCCAGGCCTTGACGCAGCAAAGCAGCCCCAAACCATGATGCCCCCACCACCATACTTTACAGTTGGGATGAGGTTTTGATGTTGGTGTGCTGTGCCTTTTTTTTCGCCACACAGTGTTGTGTGTTTCTTCCAAACAACTCAACTTTGGTTTCATCTGTCCACAGAATATTTTGCCAGTACTGCTGTGGCACATCCAGGTGCTCTTGTGCAAACTGTAAACGTGCAGCAATGTTTTGTTTGGACAGCAGTGGTTTCCTCTGTGGTATCCTCCCATGAAATCCATTCTTGTTTAGTGTTTTATGTATTGTAGATTCGCTAACAGGGATGTTAGCATTTGCCAGTGACTTTTGTAAGTCTTTAGCTGACACTCTAGGATTCTTCTTTACCTCATTGAGCAGTCTGCGCTGTGCTCTTGCAGTCATCTTTACAGGATGGCCACTTCTAGGGAGAGTAGCAGCAGTGCTGAACTTTCTCCATTTATAGACAATTTGTCTTACCGTGGACTGATGAACAGCAAGGCTTTTGGAGATACTTTATAACCCTTTCCAGCTTTATGCAAGTCAACAATTCTTAATCGTAGGTCTTCTTAGAGCTCTTTTGTGCGAGGCATCATTCACATCAGGCAATGCTTCTTGTGAAAAGCAAACCCAGAACTGGTGTGTGTTTTTTATAGGGCAGGGCAGTTGTAACCAACACCTCCAATCTCATCTCATTGATTGGACTCCAGTTGGCTGACATCTCACTCCAATTAGCTCTTGGAGATATCATTAGTCTAGGGGTTCACATACTCTTTCCACCTGCACTGTGAATGTTTACATGGTGTGTTCAATAAAAACATGGCAACATTTCATTCTTTGTGTGTTATTAGTTTAAGCAGACTGTGATTGTCTATTGTTGTGACTTAGATGATGATCAGATCACATTTTATGACCAATTTGTGCAGAAATCCATATAATTCCAAAGGGTTCACATACTTTTTCTTGCAACTGTATGTTAGATCACACTCTGAGCCTGGCTTCAAGAACATGATTCTGTACATGTAGTGATATAATACCATTTTATGTATATTCTAACATGATTTTCTTAGCTTAGATTTTCTGCTTTGCCTTTTATATATTGATTTTTTTTTCTCACTCAGCAGTTTGTCGTGCTATTGTTCCTTTGCCAGAGTTTATCTCAGTAGGGCTAAATCTGTATCAAATTAACTTCAGGAATAATGAACAGATTGACATCACAATTGGATTCAACGTTAAGCTTTTAAACGCAACTGCCAGCGTTTGTGCAACCTTATAAACTGTGTTATGTAAGTGAGGGCTAAAAAAAAAGTAGTAGGTTTAAAACATTTAACTATGAGTTGTGTCATATGTAAATGTACATTTGACAGATGTTTTAACGAGAACTCATCAGTGACAAAAATATACTGAGTTTGAAATCAAACAATAGGACTGGTGGGAAAATGAATACTGTTACATGTTGCAAGAACCAAAATTACAGTTGGAATTAGATAAATTGTGGAATAGATGGGGGCATTAAAGAGAGAGTGAGAAAATTATGGAAAAAAGAGAAAAAACACAAAAAAGAACGGGGCGTTTAAAGGAGAATCAGGGGATAGAGGACATAAGGATAAGGGAAAGGCTGGAAATGAAAAAGAAAGGTGGAGAAGATGTATGGCAGAGGTGCTCAGTTATGGGCCACCAGACACTTCATTGTGGCCGGCAAAGCTTTAGTTAGTTGAGTTACTGTTGCATCACATCAAAGCTTTCAGATTAAATTATAACTCCAAGTGCCAGCTATAATAAGAATGTAACTAGTTTCAAAAGAATACCAGAATTGCGGTCTGCAGAACATGCAGTGCTCCACACTGACTTCCAAGATTTCTACCTTCAAGACAAGACCCTAAACGTTGTAGCTAATCCCTTCCTGTGAATGTAATAGAGACTCCAGGAGATTGTTGACCTTCACTGTGACTCGGACATGAGAATTAAATTGTCATCTGAAGTACTGCCTCAGATCAGCTACAACAGAAATAGTTCCAAACATTTAACTATTGGTACAAATAAGCAGAGTTTGTCTTCTCATTAACTGAATCTTCTATTCCTTTAATTGTTATAGTTTTGTACATAAGATTTGTCTATTCTGTGACTTGTGATATATACCAAGTTTTTAAAGTGGTCCTCTATTTCCAAATGTTGTTCCAAATACCACTGAGATATGAGGGGTAATGAAGATAGGTGGGTCTGCATTTAATATGGCACATGTTTTTTCGTTCATCCTTGTGTGGTAGTATACAGCGTGCGTGCAAAGTTTCTGGAGTCCTGTGATATCACTTCCTGTAATGTGTATCAGGATAGAGTAACACTACACAAAAAAGGGACACACTACGTAGAATGAAGGAGATAGAAAGAGCAAGGTACGTATACCAGACCTTAGCGTGGACGGACTTAACGTGTGCCCGAGATAGGCAAAAATACAGACTCAGTACACAAGCCAAGGTCAGGGATGCCAGCGGTACTCAAAACACGATTAAACAAGCTGGGGTCGAGATTACAGAAAAACAGGAGAGTCAGTATGAAGCCAGGTCAGTAACGAGAAACACTAAGTTATCAGAACACACTCTCGGGCTATAATAAACCATGACAAGGCAATGATCCTGAGAAAGAGGGAAGAATTTAGGGAGACAACCAAAATACTATTGGACATCCTCGTCACCCTGCATCAATTTACATAACGGGATGTGACCTGTGCATGGTGGATGATGTCTCCCAGGGCTGGACTGGGGAAAAAATTCAGCCCAGGCATTTTTTATTCACAGCGGCCCACTGAAAAGTGGGCGGAGCCAGATAGGGTGTGTTTTGTCATCCCCAATGGAAGTGAGCATGTTGGTTCAATGCTCTTCCAGGGCATGAGAAAATGGCCCTGTATTTGTTCTGCACAGCGCAAGCAAATTTAATAACATGCTTGCGTTGTGTTTGCTTGAAACTTGTCTCAGGGGTTTCCATAATTGGGATACTCACTGTATCCCATTTATGGAGACACTATTTGTTTGCTTAAATGGAATCTAGTGTGTGCATAGGGGATCCAGAGTGTGTATGTCAGAAATGTAGTGTGTGTGTAGCTGGTGCAGCGTCTGTGTGTAGGGGATCTAGTGTGTGTTTGAAGGACTCAGCAGTGCGTATAGGAGATCTAGTGAGTGTGTGTGTGAGTGGTGCAGCATGTTTGGGGGCTGCTGTGTGTGTGTGGGGTGTAGTGTGCATTTGTGAGGAGTATAGTGTGTGTGGGAGGGTCCTGTGTGTGTGTGTGAGGGTGCTGTGTGTGCTGTGCGAGGGTGATGTGTGTGTGTTAGGGTGCTGTGTAAGGGTACTGTGTGAGTGAGGGTGCTGTGTGAGTGAGGGTGCTGTGTGAGTGAGGGTGCTGTGTGAGTGAGGGTGCTGTGTGTGTGAGGGTGCTGTGTGTGTGAGGGTGATGTGTGTGTGTTAGGGTGCCTTGTGTGTTAGGGTGCTGTGTATGTGTTAGGGTGCTGGGTGAGTGTTAGGGTGATGGGTGAGTGTAAGGGTGATGGGTGAGTGTAAGGGTGATGGGTGAGTGTTAGGGTGCTGGGTGAGTGTTAGGGTGCTGGGTGAGTGTTAGGGTGGTGTGAGTGTGTTAGGGTGCTGTGTGAGGGTGATGTGTGAGTGTGTTAGGGTCAGGGCCGGCGCTACCTGTAAGGCGACCTAGGCAGCTGCCTAGAGCGCACCTTAGCAGGGGCGCCGGATCCCTGCG